>JAOXYF010000015.1:686221-709665 GCA_028565775.1 Sternarchorhynchus goeldii | reverse complement strand
ACCACTCACTGTATATGCATGCGCGTGTGCGTGTGTGTGTGTGTGTGTGTGTGTGTTAAGACTCCTAACCCACACAAAACTGTGAGCCGATGGTGTGGGATGATGGGAAGTTATTTCAAGTCCAGTACTTGCATTAGTATCAGCAAATTACAAGGTATGTGATCAACTGAAAATAAAGACACAGGGAGCCAAAGCTAAAGCTGTAAAAAAACAAAACTCACACAGACGACACTAAATATACTAAAAAAGTGATGTTACCTTTTCCAACATTCTTTTTGGTAGCTGATGAAGAAGAAGGAATCATAGGTAATTTCATCAACTCAGCACCATTTGAGTCAGTCAGAAGGTAGTGAGACTTAAAGGTATAAGAACTTAATACGGTGTCAGTGTGGTCGTGCACTAAGCGTCCTACGTAAAACAAACAGGGAAAGTCCATGAGCAATCACACTACCCATGATCCCCAAACACACAGACAACACACAACAAGGTCAATAACACACACACAATTACAGAAGGTGGAGAAGTCTGAAAACAAGAACGCACGCATCTAAAATGTTGGGGGAGGGTTACGGCCACTTTGGCTTGGGAGTCTTGTGGATTTTGTGGTTTTAATTAGAATCAGTGTTAAGAACCACCAAAAGGAGTTAAAGACCAGATTAGGGCTGTGCTGTGTATTTAAACCCAGATTAGGCCTGTGCTGTGTATTTAATCCCAGATTAGGGCTGTGCTGTGTATTTAATCCCAGATTAGGCCTGTGCTGTGTAGCCAAGGCCATTTTAGGGCTGTCCTGTGTTTGCACAGAGTATGAGACCTGGACAGAGGAAATGAGGTGTAAATCGAAGATTTCTCCTATGCCAACATCCCCAACATCAGGATCTACAGACAACACACACAATTACACATACACACACACACACACACACACACACACACTCTCTACAGACAACACAGCAGAATTACATACACACACTCAGATCCTGGGCACACAGCGTTCACACACTACTGCCGAGAGGACAAACAAAGCATTTCTATTTAAGGGAAAGTAACACTGTAATATCATAGGCTGCAGATACAGTCAGTGGCGCCCTCTTTAGGATCCTTTAGTATACCCTCTTTAGGGTCCTTTAGTGTACCCTCTTTAGTGTGCCCTCTTTAGGGTCCTTTAGTGTACCCTCTTTAGGGTCGTTTAGTGTACCCTCTTTAGGGTCCTTTAGTGTACCCTCTTTAGTGTGCCCTCTTTAGGGTCCTTTAGTGTACCCTCTTTAGTGCTTTCCGGTGTAATGCACCTTTAAACCAGCAGGGGGCTCTCTTATAAGAGATGTCATGTGGTTTTAATGGCAGTAAACCACTCACTCTGTTTGAAATATTTACTAATAAAAAGCACTTAGTAGGTGTGAATATTGTGCCTCTAGGAGTCACGAGTGGTTGGTTTTAGACTGCTGGCTGGTCTCCCCAGCAGTAACACTGATGTGTGTAAAACCCCCAGAATCAATCTGTGACTGATACTTTAATACCAGGGTGACCACAACAACCACTCCACTTCCACACCAGTGCCAGTGCTGTGGTGAGACTCTCCTGACATCCAAACACACCAGACAGGAGGGGCCCCGAGGTCCAGTGGAGGAGGGGCCCTGAGGTCAGCAGGACAGTGGCAAGACAGCGGAGGACAAAATCCACAAGCTACACTTTCTCACTTTCATCAGGAGGTGCACCTTCCTACGGTGGCCCACCATGACGGCTGTGACGTTTTTAGTCAGGTGTGTGCAAAGTATCACAGCGTTTTGAATGGCATCATTACTCTGAGTTTTTAATACTTATATTTCCTCCTCAAACCTCCCTACATTAAATTCAGATGTGTTTGGGTGGGGGAGACCAAACACCCACCCCAGAGCTCCTTAAAGAGGAGTGAGGCCAAAGCCACTGACTGCACCTTCAATCCCACATCACCACACACACACACACACACACACACACACACACGAGAGGAGACGAGGTGCATTCACGCTTCAACCTCAGTCACACCGGCGAGGGATCATAGTCTGAATGAATCTTTACAGATTATAAACAAACAAACAGGCTCCGATGGTTTATGAACACACAGTACATCTAAAAGGAAGAGATTAGATGCACAGGGGAAGAAAGGTTAGAAACTGTATGTAAAAGAGACCTATGATTAGCTATGGAACAAGGGCTAAAGGTCATTAACTATAAACACTGTATGAGATGCATTAAGAGGAATTACAGGGATATATCTATCATCACTATGTTAACAACAGCCAGGAAAAGGCAAAGCTGCATATGCTTGCTGAGAGAGACAGAGACGTGGATGTGGGAGGGGCCGCGGCTCAGCGCCCGGGAGGGCGGCGAGGGGGCGGGGCTTACCTCGGGAACAAATGAAACACCAGCCTACGTTAACGGGGGCGGAGAGGTGTCCGCTCCTCCGAGCACTCCAGTGGCTGCTGCAGATAATGACGTGAGGCGTGAGGAAGACGCTCCCCGCTGCAACGCAGCCATCACCCACGTGGTACGCCACGGGACAGCGGATACAGCACATCAGACGACCTGTGAACACACACATACACACACACATACACATACACACACACACACACACGGCCGCACACACACACACGGTTCATACACTTACTTTAAAATACAGTATGTGCTTACTTTAAATACTATGCACGTTCTAAAATACTGTACACACACAGTTTCATGAAAATGTTCCTGATCCTTAAATTGAATTCTATAGCAGAACCAGTTGAATCAAAACATGGTAATGTTGTAAATAATGACAGTGTAATAGATCTGAATGATGCTAACCGCTCTGTGTGGTGGAGTAAGTGGAAAAGAGGTGGACTGGCTGTAACAGACCTTTGGTGGCTTTGTGCAGGTCTCTCTCCAGACAGCAGGTGGCGCAGCTGTGCTGAGGACAGCGTAGGCCCCTGGGCTCAGTGCTGGTGCCTGGGTATTTACGGGCGCAGGCCTCGTGGTAGTAGCGACCACATCCGCTCACCGAACAGCGCTTCATATCACCTTCAGCAACCTTACAGGAAAAACACGGATGGGAGCCTAGACAGACAGAGAGAGAGAGAGAGAGAGAGACAGAGAGAGAGGGTGGAGGGAGAAGGAAAGAGGGGGGAAAGGGGAGAGGAGAGGGAGAGAGAAAGAGAGAGAGAGAGGGGGTTAAAGCCAACCGCTGCTTTAACAGAGCTCATTAACATGCAGCTGCACTTATAAACACAATAACAAGCTCCGCCCCCGATAAATGTCCTCTATACAAAGCTCAAAGTTCACCAGAACCCAATCCGGCAGGTATGCTGGTGCAGTCTGTGCATTCAGACAAAGGTGGTGGTGGTGGTGCTCTTGGTGGGGTTCTGACCTGTTCTGCACTCACTGCAGATGGGCTCTCCATCTGAGGCCCCGGAGGAAGCCAGACACTCTGGGTGGAACAGTCTGTTACAATCACCTTCGCAGCACAGCAGGGACTCCCCGAAGGTCTCGCACATCTGGGGGTTCAGGACACGCAGCTCATTTCAGAGGCCTCGTTCAACACTGTCCCCAGGACATAGAGTCCAACGAGCCGGCGGGACGGCCTAAAAAGGCAGCAGGACGCTGGTCTCTGCCACATCACTTTATCAGCCACTGTCCACTGGAACATCTGTTTACACTTACTCAGCACGATGCTGACTAGGATGCATCAGTACATCTCTAACACTCTGCACGTCAGTGTCTGACCCCAGTAGGAGCTGATGGTGTGCGCCCACCTGACACACTGATGGTGTGCGCCCACCTGACACACTGATGGTGTGCGCCCACCTGACACACTGATGGTGTGCACCCACCTGACACACTGTGTCCTTTTTGGAGAAGCTGTTACTCTGACCAGACGCGGCAGAGTCCACGGACTGTGCGTCAGAGCCATCTGCGTCGAGCGTAGCTGGGCTGTCTGAGCGTTTCCCGAATCCACCCTGTCCAGAAATCGGCAGAAAAATGCAGAACAGGCACCAATCTGAGACGGGGCAACGTTCCAGAGCTGTATGGGATTATTAGAGAGTGTGCGACGTAAGCAGTGGTGAGGTCAGGAGGGCGTGGGGTCACCTGGGGGTCGTTGAGGCCGCGGGAGTCCGAGTCGGACGTGTCTCTGTAGAGCGAGCTGGCCATCTCCACGTCTGTAGAGGCGCGACTGCGTTTCTTCAGTGGTTTACACGAGTCGGAGATCTCACTCGCACCTGCTGGAGCACAGCACTGTTACCCAGCTGCCAACCCTCCCAGGAGATCTGGTACCCAGCTGCCACCCCTCCCAGGAGATCTGTTACCCAGCTGCCACCACACTCCAAGAGATCCACTGATTAAGACATCACACCAATCCAGAAAGCCTGAAGCTGCTCAGTAGATAATGACAGTAGAGAGAGTACCAGCAGGGTGGGGGCTCACTGCAGAGATGAGGGGAGCTTCACCTTTCTGTGATCCTGTTTTAAAGTCCATCTGAGGTGCTGCTTCTGTCTGGAAGACAATGTAAAGAATGAATTTGAGAACCCTGGATTATTTGAGAGCCCTGGATTATTTGAGAACCCTGGATTATTTGAGAACCCAGTCACAGTCATCTGCCTTCTGCAGAACAAGTACATTTCAACAGCATTTAAATGTTGATCATGAGCTCCAGCAGATGTTTGATGTTGGTCATGAGCTCCAGCAGATGTTTGATGTTGGTCATGGTGGGGGATCTACCTGTTCTTTTTTCACCTTCTTCTTTGGAACAGGCTCTACGCTCTTCTCCGACTCACACCGGCTCCGCCCACACCTCCGCTGCTGCTTCCTCTCTGTGCACTCTGCAGATACACACACACACACACACACACACACACACAGGCATGCACACACAGACACACAGATACATGCATGCATGTTGTACATAGCTGAAGCACTTTCACTGTTATACTGATGTTTTTATGTGTATATTTTCATGTGTGAATTATTTTACACACATAAATATTACATTTTATTGGTATTCTACTTTATTTGTGTTCAAAATGATTCTGTGTTGAAAAATGATGAAAGGCTCGTGCTTCAGTGTGTATGTGTGTCTCTGTGTGTGTGTGTGTGTGTGTGTTTGTGTACCTGAAGCGTGTTCTCCACTCTCTGGATCACTCCATGCGCTGGGTGATGCAGTTCTCTCTTCTTCACTCGAGCATGTCTCTGCCTCGGCTTTATCACACGATCCCTACAGATCACACCACCATCACACCAGCATCACACCAGCATCACACCAGCATCACACCAGCATCACACCAGCATCACACCAGCATCACACCACCATCACACTCACATCTTTAAACAAATGGTGTCGGACATGATTCTGACACTATAATAATCTAGAGTAGACTGTAATAATATAGAGCAGACTGTAATAATCTAGAGTAGACAAACTCCGGTTTCAAATGACATACTAGATCTATATATGAAACCGTCCATAATGCTGTAATGTCACTGCTGAAATCCCTCATAACCTCATACGACACAGAACTTATCATACTGGCCAAAATCATGTTAGTAAAGCTACAACCACACAGACAGAACTGAATATTTCATAAGTGAAAAAGTACTTCCTAAATAAGAGATAAGAGAGAATGAGTCTGACCTCAGGGGAGTGGGCAGGGTCTCCAGTCCTCTCCTCCTGCGCTGTCTCCTTTGGCGTCTCCACCTTCTCTTTGGGTAGCTGCCAGTCGCATTTGATGATCTCCACATTGAGCTTCTTCATGGTGATGGAGAGGGGCAGGAGCTTGCGTGCGGCGGCCGTCCTCCAGGGCGTGCGAACCGGAGGAGGGGAAGGTTGCTGGGGGCTGGGCTGTGTCTCTGGGCTCTGCTCTGGCTCCTCCTCCCGTTGCCCGGGAGAGCTTAGCTCCTCCCCGCTGGTGGTGCTGCACTGCCGGCGGGGTTGCTGGCGGCGGGCGGAGGGCTCTTCCCTCGTGCCCACGCCACTCCGGGAACGTCTGGAGTGTCGCTCCGATCTCCCGACTTTTCTAGCACGGGTGGGTGAGGTGACGGAGTCTCCGTCGTCGCCGGGCTGTTTGTCGACGTAGATGAAGGTGTAGTTCTCGTTGCGCTCCTCCCGGGTCATCATCAAGGCTGCTTCGGCGTGGCCGACGCCCACTTCCCACTGAGTGCGCTCCCTCTGTGACTGGGGCTTTAGCAGCTGTAGGGCAGAGCGGAGTGAACACATCCTTCCTCACACACCATGCCAATCCAGACGCCACACCAGAGCATAATGTACCAGGCTCTCTGGTGCCCGTGCAAAAGTTTAATTGAATTTATTATTACATTAACCACCAATGTTTTACAGTCCCCTCAGTATTGCTCTGAAGGTATATTTAGTCAACCTTTTAGATTTTAAAAGCATTAAACTAGTTTTGAATGGTGGGTTTCTGTAAACGCTGTTACAGTTACCTTGTGTCTCTCAGTTGGGTTGGTGGTCTTCCGTAACGTCTCTGCTTGGAGTTCTTCAAACTGGCTCTCCCCTTTATATACCACTACTCTCTTCTCATGTATCCATGCTCTCTCAGCAACACTCCCAAAGAACTGTACGTGATACTCCCTGTGACCTGCCACACACACCCACAGCATTAGCCAACGAAGACCACAAAAACCAAGAAGACTATTCAACGACATAAACAACGTTATTTAAAGCAGGTGAAGAGGGAGAGGAACAGTAACAACCTAAACTAATACATGTCAGACACACATAATACACTTAACTTATACACGTTATAAACACGTTATACACTAAACTAATACACATTATACACACATAATACACTAAACTTATACACGTTATAAACACGTTATACACATTGATACACAGATGGACCGTTTGTTTGTTTGCACTTTGCATTCACTTGCATTTACGCATTTACTTACTTTGAAAAGCAGACAGTTGCTGGTAAAGGCCATTTTGTTAGAAGTTCGGACCAGACTATGCTGAGCTAAGAGCAGAACGATCGGCGGTGGAGTGGGGGCGGGGCTTACCTCTCGTGTTGATCCGCGTGTGGACCTTCAGCTGAGGGTCTGAGGACACCATGCAGGGCCACCAGGGGAAGGTCCCCACCTTGGCCCACACCAAGTCCCCGATCTCGTACTCCACACAGCAGCCTGTGCTCGTGATGACAGAGGGGAACGGCTTCTCCTCCTGCAAAACAAGGCAGCTCCTCTGAAACTGCTGAAGTATGAGAAACAAGTTCTTGTGGATTTAAGCCAAAAAGCGACATAACTGCAGCTGTCTGTCAGGACATGGCCTTTAGATATACCAACAGCACAGGGGAATTAACCCTAACCTTAACCCAGCACTGGGGAACCCTAACCCTAACCCTGCACTAGGAAATTAACCCTAACCCTAACCCAGCACTGGGGAATTAACCCTAATCCTAACCCTAACCCTAGGGTGCTATGACATTTCTCACTGATAACTGTTAATGATAATTAATCCTAACATGTTGGTGTATATTTTTCTAAGAGCCAGAGCCCGGTGGTCTGAAGATCCTACACTTACACTGAAATAAAACAAGCTCACCTTAGGTTCCTTGGGTTCCTCTTTGGGGCTTTTGAGGCTAGAGGCAGGCTGTTGCTCTGGTAACACGGCACAGCCTTCGGTGGGCGGGTCCGTGCTTGGGGGTGGGTCAGCATGGCCCACCTGCTCGAGGCAGGAGGCATGGCGGCCGCTTCGCTTTTTCCTCTTCTCCTTTTTCTGCTCGTGTCTCCTACGGTTCGGCTGGCTGGTCTGGACCTCCTGCAACAGGTCCCCGCACAGCGAGGATGCAAAGAACTCGCGGCCATTTTGGTAGGTCTTTATGATCTTGATTTTGATTTCCGGGGAGCTGGTCTTTTTTGGGGTGACCGCGGTGGGCGGCGCGATGGGGTTGGGAGCGATGGCCCCGTCCTGGGTGGGAACAGGGGGTGGAGAGGTGGGCAGCAGGAGCGGAGGAGGAGGAGGGAAGACTGGAGGCAGGAGATGCGAAGGTGGAGGCAGGTGGTGATGTGTTTGAGGTATGAGCTGGGGATTGGGGGCATGGTGTTGTTGTTGCTGGTGCGGCGGTTGATGAGGGTGGTGGTGGTGGTGGTGGTGGTGAGGCTGGTGGTGCAGATGAGAGTGAGGTGCAGGTGAGGCGTGTGACGGAGGCTTCTCCTGGACAACCGGCGTCCTCAACACCGTCCCCTCCCCCAGCAGCAGTCCATGGTCCCCGAAGTTACGGATGGCACCATAGCCGTTGGCTGAGCCATTGGGGAACTGAGAATACAAGGCAAACTTCGCCTGCTGCTCGTAGGTGCCAATTCCTGTTGGGTAACCGTTTGCGACCACCGGGAGGTCTTCAGGAGGATAGGAGAAACCGGACTCCAGAGGACAGTCGTATGTGGAGGCTCCGCCCTCATCGCCGTGGTCACTGATGGCATCGTACACGCCCTCCTGTCTGATGTTAGCCGAGTCAATAAGCTGAGGGGGTTGCTGAATTGTGTTTCCCATGATCCCTTGCATGAAAGAGAAGGAGAAATCCATTGTTCTGCTCCAGCATCCTTAAGTTTCCCTTTTTCTTACAGGGTCTGTGGGGACAAGGGCAAAACGGAACACACATCAGCACAGCTCAACAGGCCACTGTAAGCTATACACGCATAAAATATGTCACATATCAGAGAATCAGTAATGTGACTGTTGTTCATAAAGACTTTCATTCCTTAGTAAGACTTTAAGCAGCTGCATGTTGTTTCTCAGTGTGTGTGTGTGTGGGGGGGGGGGTGTTAGAGGCTCAGTTTCGAAGTGTGAGCAGTTAAAGGGGGGGGGGGTTGTTAACCTTGTTCACACCTGATTCAACTCATCAGCTAATTTTCAAGCCCATGAGCAGCGTCAGGTGTGTTAGGGGTGGAAATAACCGCTGTGTGACGCTCTCTGCACCTGCATGGTATACACTATTGTGAGGTTTATGTCAAATCAAGTCACATATGAACATGTGCTCAGAAAAAAAATTTAATGTGGTATGCGTATAGTGATGCTGATCTGTTCATAGTGAGTAGCTTTCCAAAGCCAGTCCTAGTGGATCGTGATTCTTTACAAGTTAATATTGCGCGTACACCAACACACCTGATATATAACAATTAAATAAGATAATTAGCTGTGGGAGTCGATTCAGGTGAAACAGCGTCCCGTTCACCGCCACCCCATCCCCCCTCCCGGAAAGCTTAAACGCTGATCTCCCGTTCAATGAAGGTTAGTTTATTGCAAAAAAATGTGCAAGTGTGTTTGAAGCAGAATCTGTGAAAACAGTGTATTTCGCAGTGGTGAGCATTTGATTATTATAACTTTCCAGCTGCAAACCCTGAAACGGAAGAAGCCCTGAACAGCAACAATTAAACTCCTACTGCATTTAGTCCGAAAAAGAGGTAGTCTAATCCTTGAAATCCTTCTGTACCAAATTATAACAAAAGCATCTTAAAAGATTCACCCAAAACTGCTGTTCGACTATGTTTCTTTATTGCTTATACACACAATATGAACGAAATCGTAGTAACGAAATTATTACGAAATCATATGAACTGAAACATTCTCAAAGAAAAACAAATCCGCGGTAGCCAGACCTGCTAACGTTCGCCTGGTCGACTGCACTACACGTTGAATCAAACCAAAAAAAGACTGCTTGGCGTACGCCTACAGATATTTAACAAGTTACACATTTGTGCATTTGGGTGTTTAGCCGTTAACGAGGGCCACGCATTCGCGATGAACTGCCACGGTTCTTACAAAGCTAAAGCAGACCGTCGTCTTGTTTTCCCTTCGTGATATCAAGGAGGTGTTGGCGAAATAAGCTAATGACAGTGTAAGGAAGATTGACGTTCATATTTCCCGTCGTTGTCATCTTTGTCTGTCGTTAAGTCAATGACTAAAAAAATGTATTTGATGCATTTAAACAAGTTTTCCAACACCGCGCATCATGATGAGGGCCGTGATAACGTAGCGGGGAATGCGAACATATCAACCAACATGGCTGCCCGTGGCCCTTTAAATCAAATTGGCTGGATTACATTTCCAACACCCGTTATATCGTGCGAAAGGTGTGACAAAACGAGCATTTTATTTTCGAAAAACGCACGCTGCAGTTTTAGCAAAAATTCATTTTGAGGCCACACGAGCAAATGAAAGACTAAAAACAACGGTAGAATGAAAAATGTCGGTACCTTCAGCGTGTTCCATTCTAAACAAATACACCAAATAATTTGATTCCGGGTGCACTTAACATCAATATATACACGCACAAAGACTTTGAACAAAACAACGTATGACTCCTCGTTTCCTAGCTATATTCCACTGTAGACCAATGGCGTTAACTCAGTCCATTCTCGATGCCCATGGTAGTAATTGGCGGCTGTAAAATCGGGAGAGGCCCTTTTTCGCGGGATGCTAGAGCAGACCTGGGGAAATTTGGCTCCTATAGATTTTATTCGAGCCTAGCTATCGCCCTCTCTCTGGCCGCAACAAAAGCCCCCAGCTCAAGGCCCGTCTTCAGTCAGCGCCAAAAGAGCGTTCTCCTGATTGGCTATGGTACATGATGTGAAAGGCATGTTGGGATGGGTAGTTCTTTAACTTGCTTTAATTAACTACAAAAGTTAAGAGGCAAAGAAATGCTACCAGCCATCTGAAATATAGGGCTATAAGAACCTGACACCAACACATGTTCTTTCATGTACTTATTTGCAGCAATCAATCAGATTGACCAGATTTGGTCATTTTTGTTTAAATCAAACGCTTTCACGTTGTTATGAAGTGAGAATTTTTCTCCACAACAATATTTTATTTCAAACATGGAACACAGGGGCCACAATTGTGTTTATTTGTTGTACAGAATCATACAAGAACCTTTGTACAACATTAAATGTTAGCATAACCCGCACAGTAAAAACAAATAGTATCACAGTAAAAAGTGATAAACAGCTGCCTGATGGATTTCAGACTAGTTCTCAAATCTACTATAAAAGGGCTATTTTAGCACATAGATTTCATGAGAATTACACCATGTAATATTTCAGTCCAGGTCATGGTACTCACTGTAGCCTACTTCCATTAATTTGTGAGCAATATACTAAATATAGAATGCTGTCATTAATATATTTTGGCTCAATATACAATTGTTTAGACCAGTGTTTTCTCAGTCTTGGTCATGGGGATGTCAACATATATTCAACATTTCTGTTCTTTTCTGCTCACGTTCAACAGATGTCAACACAGTGCGCATGGCATTTTAATGTTGAAGATCTATGACCATAGTTAATTTCCGAGGATGGTGTTTGTAAACACACTTATGTATTTATTATTTCTTCTACTTCTTGTTTTTAGATTTTTTTTTTGTTTATTTCGCAACTTCAATTTAAATATTATTTCATGCTAATTACAGCTCTTTTGTGGTCATTATTATTATTAACATAAAGTTCTTGTATTTCCTTTAAACTGTAAATGTTCATTATTGTTGTTTTTATAAGACTTCGGCAATACTGTAAATGAAAACGGCCATGCCAATAAAGCTCACTGAACGAAGCTATTTATATATGAGTCACAAATATACAGTTGCTCTGGGCAACAAAACAGCGGTTCAGTCTATGTAAACCCGAAGCACCAGCCATTTCAAAGTCGCAATTTGACACTTCTGCAAATCGCAGATCCTAGAACGGATTCTCGCGGATTTTTTTTTAACACAGCCCTTCTCAAAGATGCCACAGAACTGATCTAAGATCAGTCCCCTCTTACGTCAGAGGGTGAAATCTAGGGGAGTTCCAACCATCGCCTGTCCAGAACCAGACAGCTGATTGGCCTCGATCAGTGCTGCGAACCCGCTCCTCATTGGTGGAGATTGTTGTTGGCGTCACGCGCACCCCTCATCCGAGCCTCCCGGTACTCGGTGATCTTCCACCGAGCTCTCGGGAAACTGAGGGTTTAACATTAGGACAACCCGGACTAGCTATCTATCTACGTTCATATATACTACGTTCATAGAATTAGTTGATCTCAATATCGCTATATGAAACTGAGTGATCGTTTTTATCGTCTAGATTTAGTAACGAGGGGTGACTAGTTATTGTTAATGGCTAATTTCGTTTCTCAAAGAAACTGTTTTATTGCTGCGCCGTTGACACCGAAGAAATTTGACCCTCAGGTCCGTGAGGATCTTACCGGTCACAGAGCTTACAGGTTATCCGCTCGGTTACCGAATCAAATGGTTGCGGTCTAATAGCGAAAATCTTCTTGGACACTGACTTTTCGAAAGGTACTTGCTCTGAAATACTGCAGCTAGCTAGCTAAAGCCCCATCACATCTGTAGCTAAGTGAGCTAGGATAGCTTAGCTAGCTAGCCAACAAGTTAGCATACGAGATGAACTTTTTACACGAATTGGTCAGCAGTGTAAACGTCATCACTAACTACTAACTAACTAACTAAATAACTAGCTAGCTAGCTAGGTAGTTAGCATTTTTTTCCCTGAAATTCTGAAATAAGGCCTGAGCTGTTTAAACGTCATTAAGCATCGTATTTCAGTTCCATGTCACACATAACTTGCTAACTAGCTCGCTTCGTAAAGAGTAGCACTACTCCACATTGGTTCAGTTTGGTCATGGCTTTAAACGGCTGTCAGCAGCACTGCACATAACTTGGTTGATGCCACTGTAGACTGAAACAACTCACAAATTTCTAACTTGCCCGCTTGCCAGCTGTTCTTTACAACTACAAAGAAAACGACGCTCGGACTAAAGTTTTGTGATTGATGGCACAAAACGAACAACTTTTTAATTTATTTCTGTTCTCGTTAAATCACGTCATAATACGAATTAGAAATTTTGTTGTTGTGAAATTGTCAGGTCGTTCTGTAACTTTAATACGTACTAACTTACACATTCACTTTAGTATTTGATAGGTTAAATGTTTGCCGTTGTCCAGCTTTTGTGTTACTAACTTAGAAGCCGCAGTGTTAAGTAGGATGTATTTGGAGCGAAGTTTTGGAGCAACAATACCACACAATTGCGTGTTTTCCGCATTCAGTGTCAGTCCCATGTCAACAAACCGAAAGCTGTCGTACGTGGTTCTTTGTACAATTCCGTTGATTCCATAAATGTTTGTCTTGTATTTCTACAACGTTGCAGGTGTTTACGCGAGTGTCTCTGTCTGTTATTGCAGTTCGTCTCGGTTAGATCACGTCATGTCAGTGTTTATTTCCCACGCGCTGCTCGCAGTTACGAGATCTCGGTGAGATTTACAATTATGTTTTTTTCCCCCAGACCATTTCCCCTAAAACCATTTGGTTGGGTTTAGATGAATGTTTCTCTCAGACTGTAATAATAAGCCTTTAAATGCCAACTTTTTTAATTTACTGTGTATTTTTATGACCTCAGAGGATCCTGCTTGCTCTCCAGACAGCACGGCCCTCTCCCATTCACCTCCTGTATCCGTTACCACTCTGCACTCTCGGCCTGCGGCCCCGGGCCCCAGCACTGCTATGGCACCCCCTACCTGCAGCAGCCCGTCTGCATTTCTGCGCGGACTCTCCACAGCTCCTGGGCCTGGCTGCAGGAGACCAAGGACTCCCCGGCAAGCGCAGAGCCAGCGCCCGGCTCCCTGCAGCCTTCGGTGGGCAGCTCGGTGTCGCAGCGCAGGTCCCTGGGCCAGAGAGTGCTGGATGAGCTGAAACACTACTACCACGGTTTCCGCCTGCTGGGGATCGACACGAAGATCGCAGTCAGGATGGTGTGGAGGCTCCTGCATGGACAACAGCTGACACGCAGGGAGAGGAGGAGGGTATGTCGTGTGTGTGTGCGTGTGAGAGAGAACGAACGAACGCACGTATGTGAGAGAAACTGTATTTTGTCTGATGGGTGAAGTTCTCTGGTGAGCGGTGCATTTTCCCTGTTCTGACACACTCATGAGCTCCTCTTACTCATTGTTCTCATCATCTGAACCAGATTTGTTTAGAATAGCCAAAACACTAAACTGTGTAGTGCATGAGAACCCTGCTCTAGCTCCTGGCAGTAGCATTTAGTGTATAGTGCATAAGAACCCTGCTCTAGATACTGGCAGTAGTGTTTAGCCATCACTTGGTGACTGATTCTCTTTTGGGTCTCAGTGGTATTCGCTCTGTGACTAATCTTCATATGCTCTCTATGGACATAACAGTAGAAATTGGTTAACATGGCAAATGTAGAATGTGGCTTATATAGCAGGGGAAGCTGGGCTGACCCACAGGGACTCCCAGCCTGTGATGAAGACACACTGTTGAAGCCAGGAGGCTTTGCTGAACTGCAGCCTTCTCCCCCTGCAGCTTATGAGGACGTGTGCAGATCTGTTCCGTCTGGTCCCCTTCTTGGTCTTCATCATCGTTCCCTTCATGGAGTTCCTGCTTCCTGTCTTCCTGAAGCTCTTCCCTGAAATGCTGCCCTCCACGTTTGAGACGGAGTCCACCAAGGCACGTGGTTCCTCCTGCGCTCTGCTGCGTGAAGGATTTTTGGTGCAGTTTCAAGCTGCAGTTTCATGTTGTAATTACACTGGATGTTGGTTATCCTGCACTGTAGCAGAGTTACTGCAGGCACAGTCTGCTGTTTATTGTGAGGTGTGAGGAGAGGTGAGGCTCCAGTGAGGTGGTCTGGGGTGAGGTAAACTCATGGTGTTTTTATCTGTAGGAGGAGAAACAGAAAAAGGGGCTAGCTGCTAAACTGGAGCTGGCCAGGTTCCTGCAGGAGACCATCGCAGAGATGGCCCTCCGGAACAAGGCTGCCGTCGGCGATGAGACTCAGAAGTTCTCTACTTATGTGCAGCAGGTGAGCCCACCCCCAGCCCAATGGCCACACCCCCACACTGGGCTACAGATTGCTCCCTTAAAGGGAGAGAGAGGCTGGTATAAAGTCGTGCTGGCTGACCGCCCTCATATCTCACTCACTCACTCACTCACTCCTACTACTGCTAGCCTGTGTGTGTGTGTGTGTGTGTGTGTGTGTGTGAGAGAGAAAATAACCCTGCTGGTATGCAGTGTTTGACTATGTGTGTGCGCGCGATCTGCAGGTCAGACACACGGGCGAGCAGCCCACCACAAAGGACATTGTGAGGTTCTCCAAGCTGTTCGAGGACGAGCTAACCCTGGAGCACCTGGAGCGCCCCCAGCTGGTGGCGCTGTGTAAGCTGTTGGAACTGCAGCCCATTGGCACCAACAACCTGCTCCGCTTCCAGCTGCTGCTGCAGTTACGCACCATCAAGGCTGATGACAAGGTGACAGCATGACAAGAAAGAGGAGGAGGAGAAATCCTGTCATGATTCAAAAAACTGAGTCAAACGGAAACACGTGAAAAAGGAAAACTGGATAGTAAAATTGTTCCAGGCTTGGTCTAATGGCTCAAACGTAGATATAATAGATGACTGTATTTCAGATATGCTTGTTTTGATTAGTAATTGTCAGTCATCCGTTATTTATAAATTGTAAGTCAGTCTATTCCACTCGAGACTGTTATAAAGTCTCACATGTCTTTCTGTGCTCCCTCCCTCCACCCACGCCCCTGTAGATGATCGCCAAGGAGGGTGTAGCTGCAATGAGTGCAATGGAGCTGCAGGCTGCCTGTAGGAGTCGTGGGATGCGCTCTCTGGGTCTGACCACCGATCAGCTCCGCAGCCAGCTCCAACAGGTACACCACCACCATCCTCCACCCACCTGTGGGCCAGTGGACTGACCTGTGTGTGTGTGTGTTTGTATTACTGTGTGATTGGATCTCAGCTCCGGAGAGAGACTGTGCGTCCTGAACTCTGTAGTGTTTAGTGTTTAAGCTCTGCGGTGTTGTGCAGTGTTTAGTATTAGAGCTCTGTGTTATTCCGATACTGCAGTGGTTGGATCTACACCTGAATGAGAACGTTCCTCCATCCCTGCTGCTGCTGTCCCGAGCCATGTACCTGACCGACCTCCATCCCCCTCCTCCCATTGTTCCACCTGTGCCCAAGATCGAGGTACACATACACACACAAACACACACCGTTTACAGCCGGGCTCCTCACTGATGCCTTTGATTTCTGGGCTATTGGCATTCACTGTTGCCAGTCAGGTTCAGTTATAATACAAATATCTAAACTTTATTTGTATAGCACTTTTCAAAGACAACGCTACAAAGTGCTTGAGTTTTACTAAACGGGCTCTGTGTGTGTGTGTGTGTGTGTGTGTGTCAGAAAGCAACAGTGACGGTGGATGAGAACAAGGCTTCAGCTACAGAGAAGCCCCAGTCCTCGACTGTGGAGGCCATGGTTGACTCCGCCCCTGTCATCAAAGACAGAAAGGTGAGATGGGCTTCAACTCCCAGCATCCTCGTGAGATGGGCTTCAACTCCCAGCATCCTCGTGCTGTTGTCGTGTGGAATAAACACCTCAGAATCTATTGTGTCTATTCCTACTCGACCTGAACATTTTGGTGTCGTTCATTGGGTTCGTTTCTGATTTGCTAACACTGAGGCTGGTGTTTGCTAGGCAGAGGAACTGGTGGAGAATCCCCAAGGTTTGGACATGCCCTCAAAAGAGGCTCAGTTAATACATGTAAGTGTGTGTGTTCGTGAGAATGCGAGAGAAAAGCTGGTGTACACTCTTGATCTTACTTTGATCTTAAGTCCAATTACATTTCTTTGATCTTGTTTCACTGGACAAATGCAAGGTTTGCACTCCACTGTCAGAGGGAAGAGTCATATGTATTGCATGTGTCAGAGCTGTGAGGGCTCCTCCTGCTGGTGTGACTGGTGCTCACACCCTCATATGTATGTGTTGTGTCCTGTCAGGCTAAAGGGGCGGAGATGGCTCAGAAATCCAAGATGACCAGTGCCAATGGACTTTGAGTGGACACGCCCCTTTCCTGCCCCCTCATGCTGCTGGAGGAGGAGGGGGGGGTTCCACCCTCTCAGGCTTTCACCCGTGTTCCTGTCGCAACTCGTTTTGCTTCGTGTTCTCACACTCCAGGGTTTATTCTTCTCTGCGTCTGCAGCTCCACACGAGGGTTCTGACCCACACAGAACAAGCAGCACTACGAGGCAGACAGACCCTCCTTTCCTGCCCTCCACAGATCCATTTGGTCTTGGATGGGAGTGAGAGGGGGAGGGTGTGTGTGTGTGTGTGTGTGTGTGTGTGTGTGTGTGTGTGTGTGTACGAACAAGTGAGTGGGGGAGAGAGGGAAAAGTGTAATACTGTTGGGCTGTTTGGGTGGAGCTCCTCGTCTCCCTGATCTTCTGTTGGGTGGAGCTGCAGTGTTTGTCCCTCCTCACAGGACCGTCCTCACCTGTAGTGTTTGCGTGGTGTTAACCGGCCCACCCACATATTAAAACCATGCATTAACTAAAAAACATGTGCCTCTCAAGACACGTGTACAACCATGTTTGCATCATTTTATTATGTAAATTTGTAAATAAACTGTACAATATTGGCTATTTTTATTAGTATGATGCGCTGCTGCTTTGGACGCTAGGCTGTTGGCATATGTAATCAAAAAAGGTTGCAGTAGGATCGTGGTTTTTTATGTACCTGAATATGCGGCTGTAGTTCTTGTTTCGCAGGTGGAGCAGGCAGGTGGCGTTCAGGTTGAAGGCCTGTAACTCCTTCAATGGATGAATTAGTCTGTATAGACACTTGATTCAGCCAAGCCACAAAGAAAATACGCTTACCTGATGCCCAGGTGTGCAGTGTCCTCAGTCAGAGATCTTGGTCTTTTGCTGAGTAATAGCTTCCTGTTTGTCTTGGATAGGTCCTGTCGGTGTTTACGTTTGAGCTATAACGGGTAAAGCTGCTGTTGTCCTGTAACTGAAGCCGTAGACAGGAATCAACCTCCTTGACTTTTGTTAAAGTTTGAAAATGGCACTTCAGCCACCATATGTTTTAATGATGCCCACTCTGAATGGTTTGGAGAGGACCAGAGTATCAGGTCTCGGCGAAAGGGCTTGAAGGTGTCAGGCTTGGTACTCCCTCTGAATCCAGGAACCTCTAGAATCAGGTGTTCTTTGATTCAGAGGGACTACCGAACCTTTATAATCTGGTGCCCTTTGATTCAGAGGGAGTACTGAACCTCTAGAATCAGGTGCTCTTTGATTCTTCATTTAGAGAAGTTTAAGAACATTCTCGCTGTTCTTGGAGAAGATGGTACAGCACTGTATGGTTTACTGTGGCTTGAATATGAGGAATTTCGCTCTCTCCAGGGCCACTGAAAGCAGATGGATCAGCCTTGCTTCCAAAGCAGTGCAAGGCCTCTAGGGTGTTTTGGAACTGCGCCCCCTGGTGCTTGTGTAGGATGCTACATGTCCAGCCCAAGACTGGCAGACAAAGCTCCACCACTTCCTCTTAGTGGCGCCTTGTTTGTTTTTAAATGTAAAATCAGAGTTGTGTGTCTCGAGTGCTTCAGGATGTCTCCAGGCATTGCCATCTCCAGGTGCTTCAGGACCTTCTCTCTGTGAGAAACAGAAAACACAACCACAACATTTTGGCTAGAATTCAGGTACCACTGTTTTACCTGGTGATCAATCATTGCTAAACCGAAAGGGACTGATGGTACCTTAATTCAGAACTTCCTCTCCCCTCCACAAGTTTCAGGAAGTTGTACACACAACGTATTTAAAGTGAGAAAATGGATCTTTATGGGTTATTTTAAATCTTTTGATATAGAATTTGCCCATTTTCTATAATTATGCAGTAGCATTAACCTGCACATTTGCATTTTATTTTAATTTGTACATGGAAAATATAGGAATATTTGTGGAAATAAAATGATATTTAGCAGTGGAATTGAGATTCTGTGTGTTTTTTCTTTGTCTCTACTTGCTAAAAAAATAAAATCAGTTTAGAACCGAAACTGCACCATTCTCATGACTTTTACACCTTTTAGCTTGTATTAAAAGTCAAGGAGTGAAAGGTCTCAGCCAGTACCTCTCAGCAACTGACAGGAATTGTAGTTTTGCTGTGTTGGACACCAGGACTCCGGTGAACAGAACCTCTGTAGAGTGCCACCCTCTCACAAGACTTGCCACTCAGCAGCTCTAGGCTCCAAGGACCTGGGGGAGAACGCGCTTCACACACGCAAACACACACCAAGCTAGTGATACTGGTGAGCTTAGGAGGAGTGGGATTTATTTCCTTCTAATTTGTGTAGAATTAGGATCTTTAGTGTCATCTAGTGGTTCCATAGGGGAGTCACAATTTTTAAGTTTTGAAAACCAAGGTGATGGCTGGCAGGGCAGAATGGAAAAGTGCTCCCACACTCAGGCAGCAGAAATGAATGTGCTGAGTATCACATTGTGAATCAAAAGGCACCTTCCTTAAAAGGACTTTGCCCTTTGTCTCAGATGGAAAAACAAACATTTGGGACTTACTAGGAAAGAAAAAAACGTTTCACCCCAGATTCAGTGCTTGTGAATCTAATACTCATTCTCACAGGAATGTACAGCTATACTCTGCTGAGTACCAAAGATACTCTGCTGACACCTATTACTAGTGTGTTTGTGTGTGAGAGTGTGTGTCGAAACCATCAGAGAGAGGTCATGGGCAAATAAAACACAACTGAGAACAAACAGCCTCACATAAAGATGTGTGTGGAGGAGTGTGTACTCTGAAGTGTCCCCGGCATGTCTGTGTACTCTGAAGTGTCCCCGGCATGTCTGTGCAGTGCTGCTGGGAGTGCAGAATTGTGACCTCTGCACTTCACTGCGCCGGAGGACAAGGTGTCTGCACTGGTATGTGCTGCGTCTCAGAAGAGGCCCTTCGTGTTGCGAAGGATGTGGTTTCCACTGCAGCTTCCTGCCACGCTGCGTGGAGGAGTGATCTATACCAGACAAGCTTTTTGAGCTGATCGTTATTCTCTCACTGAAGTTTGCTCGCGTTTGCGTTCCTGCTGTCCTCTCCAGCTACCCAGAATAGCAGGAACCTGAGGAGGGAAGCGGGAGCTAGGGTGGGTGAGTTTGGGTGGAGGTGGGCAAGAGGGTGGTGGAAGAGGTGCAGTAATGACCACCCTCCTAATGCGCATATTCCGCCTGGGCGTGGAGAAGAAGCGGATTCGGCACTACGAGAACCTGCGCAGGGATGTGGACCCTCACCACAGCTGGGAGACGCTTGGAGAGCTCGGAGATGGGGCCTTCGGAAAGGTGTATAAGGTATGAATGCTGGGAACGGTAACTATGCCAACACGGTCTGGGACTCTTTTAGGTGGATTGGGGTAGGGGGAGTGGATCAGGGTAGTTTATAGGGTATAGGGAATCACCACCTTCACCTTTTTCGATTTTCTTGCATTACAACCTGGAACTGAAATGAATAACAAATCTTCACAAAATAGTCCATAATACTGAAATTTGATGAAAGGCAATATAGTAAATATAGTCAAAAATTCCACACATAAAAAACCCCATAAAAACCTGCCATGAAATCACCTAAATTAGATCCAGAGCAACTAACTACCAAGAATCAACTACCACCTAATCACTTGTGTGCAACTGAAGTGTCATATTCTCAGAAATACATGTTGTCCTGGAAATATAGAGTTTGAGACCTACACAAATATGACCCTCAAAAGAAGACCAGGACAAAACAGTAGAAAAGTATCAATCAGTGGGGACATAAAGACAACCATTAAATCCATAAATAGCACTATCACAATCACCTTTACAAACACCTACACCAACACCAACACCATCACCAACACCATCATCAAAAGGCATGTTTGAGACTCAGACTGGACAGGGGCAGGTCTCACTGAGAACACATGGCAGCCAGTGGCCTAGCAGAGGTTGTGCAATATTGCTGGGAAGAATCAGATAAAATTTCAGGAACCAGATGCAAAAGGTGCAAAACTGATTGACACACATCTGAAAAAACTTGGTGATGAAAAAAAAGGTGATGTGACCAAGTGCTGGTCTGGTGGGGAGGTAGCATAGATATTTCTACAACGAACAGACGTTTTGATTTGTTTAATTAACATTGTGTGTCAAAATCAAGCCACATTCAAATTGTTGATGTGGGTGTTGGAGTGGTGGGTGGGTGGTGGTGGTGCCATCACCACTCAGACTAGGATTGAGGTTGAGATTAGACATAAACTGCTTCTAGTGCTTGTCTTGGTGTTCCAAAATGGAAATATTCTTTCTATTATTGGAATATTTTTAAGTGAATGATTTACACTCATTTTGTACAGTCAATGAAATACAGTTAATGGTCATTATTTATTGCCAATGTCAAAGTGAAGCTTAATTACAGGCAACTGAAGGGAGGGAGAAGCAATCTTCTGGCCTAATCCCTGTTATTTTCAGTCTTATGGGCTAATCCCTGTTATTTTCAGTCTTCTGGCCTAATCCCTGTTATTTTCAGTTTTATGGGCTAATCCCTGTTATTTTCAGTCTTCTGGGCTAATCCCTGTTGTTTTTAATCTTCTGGGTTATTAATACCTGTTCATATTAATACTTGTTTTTTACAGATGGTGTTTGAGTTTTATTTCTGAGTTGCCTAGGTAACATAGTATTGGGGTTCATAGCCACACTGTGGTTTAGCTGACTTCCTGAATAACCAAACGCTAAAAAAACAAAAAAACCCTTCCTGTTGCTTCTTTTGTTAAACATCTTTATTTTGCGTGAGTGTGAGGTTGTAGTCTCTCATCACCACTTTTGTTAAACATCTTTATTTTGCGTGAGTGTGAGGTTGTAGTCTCTCATCACCACTTTTGTTAAACATCTTTATTTTGCGTTTGTGTGTGTGTGAGGTTACAGTCTCTCATTAGTTTCACGTCTTGCACTGCAGATCTGGGAGGTTCTCAACATTAATAACAGTTATAGTTAACAGTTATTAGATTATTAGTTTATTACAGTTAGATTGTAGTTTATTACAGCTACATTATAGTTTATTATAGTAGGATTATAATTACAGTTTATTATATTTGTTTATTAATTTATTACAGTTAGATTATAGTTAATTGTAGTGAGATTAGTTTATTATAGGTTACTGTCCTTTTAAGAGAAATCCGTTCAACGGTCCAGATACACAATGTGTTCCATGCAACATTCTATGCATGTCTATGGCATGTTTATGTCCTGACATATAACATTCAAACACAGAAAACACTGAAGCATCACTGAACATCTCTGTAAGACCAGTCACAGGCGATGTGTACCACTGAAGTTGAGCACGACCTCAGCACAGGCAAACTGACCGTTTTGTGACTTGTTAAGTGTTTTCTTGTGTAATGATCATTTCCATGGTATCAGGACGGAAGAAGTTAATTTCAAGATCATGATCAACATACAGCATATTTTAGTGGGAGAGTAACTGAGGACTGTCTGTGTTCATCATTCTGTGAACCCAGAATGCTCTAACTGAGATTAAAGAGTAGGAATGTTCTAGACTGATATATGTGTGTGTGTGTGTGTGTGTGTGTGTGTGTGTATCAGGCTCAGAACAATGTTACTGGACTGTATGCAGCAGCTAAAGTGATTGAGGTTCGCAGTGAGGAACAGCTGGAGGATTACATCACCGAGATCGATATCCTGGCAGGCTGTCGTCATGCCAACATTATCTCCTTGCTTGATGCTATGTTCTTTGATGGCTGGCTGTGGGTAAGAATGAGCAATAATTACATTTCTGATTCTGTCACTCTCTCACTATGAATCAATAATACACCATTTGTATTTGGTCTACAGATTCTCATTGAGTTTTGTCCTGGAGGAGCCTTGGATGACATTATGTTAGGTGGGTGTGAACACACACACACACACACACACACACACACAGAATTTCTCTCAGAAATAAAGATTATCCATATAACTATGGCTACAACAAGTGAAAAGGAATAACAGTCCTAATTATAAATATGTGATCTTATATTTTACCTTTTGCCTTGTTCCTATATGATTCTAATCTGTAATCCTGCCATATATATGTTCATGTTCATCTGTTCATCTTTTTTAGTGACAATCTGTACCTTGTGAGAGTAGTGAACTCTGACAGCTGTGTGAAACTAGGCAACCATTAATGCTGTTTCCTTGATGGCAGGCCAGAAAATAATTTGACACATTTTTTGAATTTGTGTGTGCATGTGTGTGTGTGTATACACACTGGAGATCAAAATTAGAGAACAACATACAATTTCCTAAATGTCAAGGTCATTTTGTAGTCCTGTGTGAAATTACCTTAACAGGAGTGAAATAGCAGTATTTAAGCTTATTTCACATAATGCAAGTGTGTATCAGAACCTTCTTCAACAACACGTGCTTCCTTCCTTGTGTTCATCACTCAATCGGCCATGAAAAATAATTTTCATGTAGTACAATGCCCCCTGTCACACAGCAAAACAGGTAAAGTAGTTCCTTGAAAATGAAAACATTGAAACAATGAAATGGCCAGCCCAGAGTCCTGATCTAAACCCAATAGAAAACCTCTGGAAAATCCTTG
>JAOXYF010000015.1:594276-686121 GCA_028565775.1 Sternarchorhynchus goeldii | reverse complement strand
TCACTCACTCACTCACACTCACTGGATCTGCTCTCTCTCCCAGCTGACCTCCTTCACTCACTCACTCACTCACTCACACTCACTGGATCTGCTCTCTCTCCCAGCTGACCTCCTTCACTCACTCACTCACTCACTCACTCACACTCACTGGATCTGCTCTCTCTCCCAGCTGACTTCGGGGTGTCTGCAAAGAATGAAAACACCCTCCAGAGACGAGCAACGTTCATCGGGACCCCGTACTGGTGAGCAAATTCTCTCTTTAATAATAATAATAATAATAATAATAATAATAATAATAATAATAATAATAAAAACAGTAATATATATAACTATATTTAGTTAAATAATATAGTTAAACAAATATAATGGGAAACAAACAACATACCTGTTCTATGGTCGCCCATCTTTCTTATGATTAATATTATCTATTATCATTATTAATAACTATACATAAACATTTTACTAAACCACACCCAACCTGTTCCATTTAAAGGATGGCTCCAGAGGTGATCATGTGTGAGACGTCCAAGGACAACCCATACACCTACAAGTCCGACGTCTGGTCTCTGGGCATCACTCTCATCGAGGCAGCTGAGATGGAGCCCCCACACCACTCCCTCAACCCAATGAGAGTCCTGCTGAAGATCACCAGATCACCCCCGCCCACGCTGGCCAACCCGCGCTGCTGGTGGGTGCTTCTCCCTCACAGCTGAGTCACAGCTCCAGGTCATACCTGTGCATCACCCCAGTGTGTGCCTCCTTGGTGCCTGCAGGTCATCCCATTTCCAGGACTTCCTGCGGAGGGCGCTACAGAAGAACCCGGAGTCTCGCTGGGGAGCCCAGCAGCTGCTTGCCCACCCATTCCCCTACGCCGGCCGCAACGGTCGCTCCCTCCAGGAGCTCATCGCTGAGGCTAAAGCAGAGGTCACCGAGGTCATAGAGGCAGAGGTAAAAACAAACAAACAAACTTAGTTAGAAAGTTAGAAAGCTCCCATTGGCTGTTCACAAAGCTCCAGTCTGGGTTTGTCCTTTAAAGTGATATCACTCAAGATCTTCCAAGTATAAAAGACTAATTCAGTTCATTTTTCATTTCTTGTGTTTAAATCTATTTTAGTTAAGCTTTAATATATTTAACGTCTATTCTCTCTACATCCTTCTGAACATAATTAACTTTGAAGTGCATTATCTTTGTTTAGCTTTGTAATGACCTCAGTGTAAAAGCTCTGAAAACTACCATTATAAATAAAAAATATTCTTATAAGTTATTGAAAATGATTTATTATAATTATTATTATATCTATTATATAATAATAATAATAATAACAACAACAACAATAATAATTTTATATTATAAAATAAATAATTATTTTATATTATTATTTTAAATTATTCTTTTAATATTATTGAAACCTACCTTGCCTAAGGACAAACATTTTATGTTTCTGTCCAAATAATGACCGTCCGTTGCTCGGTGTTTCTCCTTCACACAGTCGCTGTCAGATTTGCAGAGCTGCGTGGATGAGACGCCACCTGCAGGCACAGAGACGCCATCAGCACAGGCTGCACAGCCTCCAGGAGCGGAGGAACCGGACGGCCCCCAGCCGCCTCTGCAGCCTCCCGCCGAGCCTGAACACATCACTGCATCCCACGTGCGCCGCCGGAGATCCTGTGCCCCGGACAACGCGCAGAAGAAGGCGAGACGTCTGTCCATGCCTGGAAACCTGCTGGCGTTCCTGAGCGGCGGGTCTCGCCGCTGCCGTTCCGGAATCTGGGGAGAAGGGGTGAAAGGTCAGGGGAGGCAGGAGAAGGACGAAGTCACGGCAGGGCAGCGTGAGGCGGAGCTGGATGCAAACCAACAGGACCTGGACGTTTCCCACCAGAGTGAAGACAGCAGGGGACAGGACGAGGGCTCTGGGGACCAGCCAGCAGCATCTGACCCAAGCGAAGACCAAACTGACAGCAAAGAGAAGGAGACAGAGACACAGGCGAGACGAGACGAGGCTCAACCACGGACCGATGGCGAGGGCAGGGAGGGGAACCCTGCCCATTCTGAAGCTCAAGAGATCCAGGGAGTTCAGTCTGGCAAGGAAACACTAGATCTCACCAACAAGGACACTGCACATCTGGCGTCAGAACACTGCTGTGGCAAATCAGAAGTTGGGCTTCTGCACAGGGAGAACCCGAGGCAGGGTGCTGATGAACCAGTGTTCTGGAAATGCCTCCGTGGACCTGACACTCATCCTGGAGAAACAGAATCCAGAGCAGTGGAGTCAGAGGGAACCGTGGCCCAGGTGCTCGACTTGGACACATCACACACAGGCAGGACCAGTGAGGGTGCAAACAGACCCTCACATGATTATCTGGATCTGGCAGGATACACACACCCAACTAAATCTCCTTCCATCATGAAATTATGCCAAAGACTAGTAGTACAGCCTCCTGCTTCTGCTAAAGGGGAGGGGCCTGCTAAAGCGGAGAGGTCTATTGAAGGGGAGCTGCCTGTTGAAGGGGAGAAGGAGGTTGCAGAATGGGAGGGGCCTGTTAAAGCAGAAGGGCATGATGAAAGGAGGGGGTCTGTTGAAGGGGAGGAGCCTGCTAAAGGGGAGTGGCCTGTTGAAGAGGAGGCTGTTGATGGGGAGAGGTCTGATGAAAGAGAGGGGTTTGGAGATATTGTGGAGAAAATAGCTAACATGCAGAGAGTAGAGACAGACGGAGATGTACAGGAGATGGAACGAGAAAATGATGAGAAACAAGGTAGTAAACCCAGAGAAGATGCAGAGGTTAAGACAGACATGGTTAAAGATACTAACAGTAGTGAACAGAAAAATCTCACAGATGCTGAAAGCCAAAGTGAAAGTGGTGACTTAAAGAATAACATTGAGAAAACTCTGGAATGTCTAGAGGAGCAAAAGTTACTCCTGACTGATATGGTGAGAGAGCCTTCAGTAAAAGTGCAGGATGAGGAGTTACAGAGAACACATGGAAGAGAGGACGAGGACGTCAGAGAGGAGGAGCTTCAGAGTGCAGAGAATAAAGACAACGACAAACATGGAGTGTCTGTGAAGAGAGATGAAGATAACAATCTGCCGGAATGTGGAGCTCAGAAACCATCAGGAATACAAAACAATGGTGTCCAGCTCCAGCCTGAACATGCTCCACCCAGCGAGCTACAGCCTGAAAGTGCTCCACCCAGCGAGCTACAGCCTGAATGTGCTCCAACCAGTGAGCTACAGCCTGAACGTGCTCCACACAGCGAGCTACAGCCTGAACGTGCTCCACACAGCGAGCTACAGCCTGAACGTGCTCCACACAGCGAGCTACAGCCTGAATGTGCTCCACCCAGTGAGCTACAGCCTGAATGTGCTCCACCCAGTGAGCTACAGCCTGAATGTGCTGCATCAGATGCGAGGCCTCCAAAAGCCACCAGGCAGGTGAACTTCACCATTGCCACGGACACCTCCGCCATCACCACGGACACCTCCAAGCAGACGGAAAAAAATGGGAGGGAAGCACACACTGCAAATGGTAGTTCTGTGGATGCTACATCAAAAGCAGCGCAAAGGGTCACTGGGCTGAACGGGACAGTCATGCCGAGCCTGCAGGACCATCCTGACCATCCTCTCTCCCCAAGCAGCAAGACTAGCGAGGCCAACCAGCAACCTCTGTCCCCTACAGCTGAGGGGGTGAGTTAGTGCCAGAAACACCAACACAGTATGAATCTAAACAAGGGACTGCAAAGCCTGCCATTACACCAGCCGTTACACCTGCCGTTACACCTGCTGTAACACCTTGTCCTTTTGGTGTCCTGCAGGTTTTGGCCATTAACCGGCGGACAGTGAAGAAGACCAGGAGGTTTTTGCTGGACGGCCGTGAGGTGAGCATCACCACATCGAAGGTGATCAGCGAGAAGGACAGCAAGGATGTGCAGCTGCGCTCTGTGAGGTAACAACCTTACGGCCACACGTAACACGGTAACGACCTTACTGTCACGCGTAACATGTTCAGTGAGCTAACAGTCTTATTGTATGTGTGTATGTGTGAATATGTGTGTGTGTTTGTGTGTGTGTGTGTGTGTGTGTGTGTGTTTGCGTAGACGGCAGGAGCTGCATGCCCTGAAGCTGCTCCAGCGTGAGGAGCAGAGAGAGTATGGGCAGCTGGAGCAGAAGCTGCAGCAACAGAGAGAACAGATGTTTCGCCACATTGAACAAGAAATGAGTGTCAGTGTCTCCATGTCCAACAATACCTACACCAATCACAGTGCTGCTCCAAATGAACCACACCCCATTGGTGACCAGAAGACCAATCACAATGTCATCCAACCAGAATGGACTGTAGAGATGCTTTCTCACTCAGCGAAACATGTCATAGGCAGAAGCTTTGTGTTATCTTTTCAGACTTGAAATGTGCTCCAATCAAAAGCATTAGTCATGTGCCAAGACCTGATGAGTAACGTACGTGTCGCCCCCTACAGAGTAAGAAGCAATACTACGATGGGGAGCTAGAGCGACTGGAGAGGCAGTTCCAGCAGCAGAGCACACGGATGGAGGTGGAGCACACCACCCGCCTCCGGGAGGAGGCGCGCCGCATAAAAGCCCAGCAGGAGAAGGAGCTCAGTCGCAAGAGCAGCACCCTCAAAGCTGACCCGAAAGAGGTAAGACCCGCCCCCATGGCTGTCATTTAAAATATACTTCCACTCCTACCTGGAACCGAGTGTGTGCGCATGTGTGCGTGTGTGTGTGTGTGTGTTTCAGGAGCAGAACTTCCTGCAGCGGCAACAGCAGGACCTGAACGAGGCCTTGCAGAAGGCCGTTCAGGAACACAAGCGGAAGGCGGCGTCCATGGAGTGGGAGACCTCTGTGAAATCACAGCAGCTTAAGAGAGGTACCGCTGAATGGCCAGCACCCGGGCCAGCACCCGGGCTAGCTCTGAGTATTGATATTTTGTATTTTTTCTGCAGCACGTGAGTCTGTGATATGGGAGCTGGAACAGCGCCACCTGCAGGAGAAGTACCATTTATTCAAACAGCAGGTGAAGGAGCAGTACTCCCTGCAGAGGCAGCAGCTCAGCAAAAGACACAACAAGGTGACTGCACCAAGACTGCACCAAGACTGCACTAAGACTGCACCAAGACTGCACTAAGACTCAACCAGCAGTCTGAGTAACCTTGCACTCTCATCGTACCTCATGGAGCTGACAGATGATACACAAACATGATTTCCTCTCTCCTCACAGGATGTAGAACGGGCATCGCGGTTCCAGCAGGCTCTGCAGGAGGAGCAGGCGTTGTCACAGGCGCAGGAGAGAGGTCGCCTCCAGAGGGCGCAGCGCATCGAGGCCAAGGCTCAGCTGAGCCGGTTCAGACAGGAGCTGAGGGGGCGTGGCCTGAGCACCCCTGAGCAGAGGCAGCGGCTCTCGCAGGTCCGCCCATACACACACACACACACAGCTGTCAAACACTGCAGCTAAGGATGGCACAACCTAGTGGCAAAAATGAGCTATGGACAGGAGACGGGCTGACATTCTCTAACATACCTCATGTCCTCTACACCTCTGTGTTTCTGGGGTCTGGTCTCTCTATGTGTCACTCATTTCTGGGGCCTGGTCTCTCTCCCTCATTTCTAATTTCTCTGTCTTTTTGGGTTTCTGGGGCTTTATATGTCTGGGTTCTTTGTGCGGAATCAGTTTCTGTCCGAGTTGGAGGCCAAGCAGAAGCAGGAACGGAGCAACCTGCAGGAGAACCAGGAGGTCCAATTAAAGGAGCTGCAGGACCAGTTTGATGTCAGCATCACCGAGCTCCAGCAGCTACAGGTTCACAGTCACGTACATGTAACCATCGCAGATCTGCAACTAATCCACCAGCTGGCAAATTCACCATGTATGTGTTGTATGTTTCAGAACGAGAAGCTTCAGGTTCTGGTGGAGATGGAGAAGAAGAAGATCAAAGGCCTTGAAGATGAACACACCCTGGAACTGAATGAATGGAGAGATAAACTAACATGCAGGAAAGAGGTACAGAGACAGACAAAGAGGGCAAGAGAGTAGTGAGAGTGAGAATATGCATGTAAAGTAAAAATCTATTTGATAAATGTGTATCTATATTTCTGTATGATGTGTGTGTGCATGTATCTATTTCTGTATGATCTCTCTCTGTGTCTATGTATCTATTTCTGTATGATCTGTGTGTCTATGTATCTATTTCTGTATGATCTCTCTCTGTATCTATGTATCTATTTCTGTATGATCTCTCTCAGTGTGTGTATGTATCTATTTCTGTATGATCTCTCTCAGTGTGTGTATGTATCTATTTCTGTATGATCTCTCAGTGTGTATGTATCTATTTCTGTATCTATATCTCTAAGAACTCTCTCTCTCTGTGTGAGTGCAGGCTTTAGAAGAGGACCTGGCTCGTAAAAGGCAAGAGTATGAAGGAGGAAGGAGGCGGAGCAGTGACACTGAAGGCCGTTATGGAGGCCGCCGCCCAAGATTCTTCCCCAGCCTCAGTTTCTCCTGAGCTCCGCCCATCAGTATCACCCCTCAGTTTCTCCCGAGCTCCGCCCCTCAGTCATGAATGTCATGACTCCGCCCCTCAGTCCCTAATGTCATGAAAACATGTGAACTCCAGTACACGTTGTAATGTAATATGTTATATACATTTTTACAGAGTATTTACACAGCATTTATTGCTATATATAGTTATTTTCTATATGTGCTTTTGAAACATCCTCAGCTTCATGTGGTGCAAGACAGTGTTGCACTTGTAAATATATCAAATATATAATTTGTTTTCAGTCCCCAAATAAATGATTTTTCCTTAAAAAACAAGAAAGAAAAAAACTGCATGTATTCATTCATTCTGCATGTGAAGACGTAACTCTTATTCACACATCGCTTAATCTTTTAATCACATTTTCTTCTGCTTAGAGTGAGTGACACAAAGCAAATATCAGCTAGAAATGTCCAGTATTGGACAGAAATGTTTCCAGAGCAATTCCTGGAAGATAGCAGATAGAGTTTATTTAAGATTAAGATTAAATTATAATCATAGAGTTTAAGAGGTTATAGTTATCTGGTCACAATGAAGAGCATCATGAAAGAAAATGAGAGCCCGTCACCCTTCAAGTACATGTACATACGATTCTCATCATGAATGTACAGTATGTACCTGTGACATCTATTCACTGTTGCTAGGAAACCAGCTGATTCTGACAGATAATGCCATGGTTAAGGGAGAGGGGTTAATATGAGCAATCGGCAATTACAGCAAGACCAAACTACTTGTGAGTGTTTATTCAGTCATCTCACACAAATCACTAAAATAAACATATTGGAGTGGGATATAAACTGCTCGAGTATAATTTTAATAATGCACTGAAATGGGCTAATTAATTAATTAATTGCCCCACATTTCACACTGTTTAAATTGTGAATTACTTAACAACAATAATTATAATAATACAAATCAAGCAGACAGTCCTGTAAAACCTGTTATTATTATTATTATTATTATTATTATTATTATTATTACACCACTACACCATTACAGAAACCTGCCATATTATTATGGTTCATTTACCACAAAAGCTAAATGTATATTGAATTACAGCATTAAGTAATTACTGAATAATAATTGACAACTGTGTAAGGACTAGATATATAACTATACACATATAACAGAGATACTCTAGAATCACAATCACTCTGCTCTTAATGGCTTAGTTATGGGCATTGGAACTGTTGTTCACATCTTCACCGTGGAAATACAACTTATTTCATACAGCAGCGACTCTATAATAACAATATAATGACAGGTACTTTTATGCACACCAAGTCTTACAGGACCTCTTGTTCATATACAATAAACCACAGAAAGCTCACACTTCTAATTTATGACCCCTCATGAATACCGTCGTTTCCCCTTTGGAACACTGCCCTAGTGAACCAAGCCGATTGTGTCCTGAAGGGTTAAGAGAGGCACAAGTGATGCTCCCAGAGTTGTGACCATGCACAGGGCGGGGCCGGAGCTGGCCCCGCCCCTGTAGTACCTCCCGTCCGAGCCATTGTAGTACTGTGGTCTGTCGTGATAGCGCCTGCCCCCGTCCGAAGGGTCCCAGCCGTAGCCGGGTCTGCCCAGGCTGCCGAGCCCGTACCCAATCGCCGCCCCTCCTAACGCTCCTGCGGCTGCCGCTCCCGCCACCTTCAGCCCGGACCTGGACGAACCTTTGTGGTACACGGGGCCGTGTTTGCTCCCCATGGCTCCGCCTTTTCCGTGACCCCAGTACCCACCATGCTTACTGTAAACCCCTTGACACAGAGTCGTCAAGAGCAACACACACACGCACAGCAGTTGAAGTTCATCACGACCCAGTATAGTCTGGTGTCTCCTGTAAGAGGACAGGAAGGATCACACACACACACAAACACACACACCGCAGTTACAGGCAAATCATCCAGGAGTCTCTTGTGTCTGTGACATCTTAAAGGCTGTAGTTAAAACCTGCAAATAAATCCTACATGATACAGTGCATCCTTAACAGTGGTGAACACGGCTGCTCTCTGGACAGGGTGTCCCATGGTTACTGTGTGGATGCAAGCAAGGGTTATCTCTCACTCTAGTACGAGCGAGGGTTATCTCTCACTCTAGTACACCTCAACAGTACCACGCTGACATCCACATGCAGGAGGACGTCAGCTGTGATGGGTTCACCTGGAAATACAATGACATCTAACAGCTGGGATGACGCCTCTAACAAACCCTGTCCATCAAATACACCATAGTTTAATGAGTACTTTCACAGTTGAACTCGTGCTAGGAAAAAACCCCCAAAAGAACACATCATTAAAGACCATCTAATATGTTCTGATCCACTTTGCCTGGTTTATTCAGTCCTGTGTGGCCCTGTGGTGACTTATCGGTTGTGTCTGCCACTTCCTACCTGATCATGGCTCCGTTGTTTGCAGAGTTCTCTTCACTCTGATTACCAGTCACTCTTTCTTCCTCTTACAATGCTCCTCTGTGATGTCAGCAGCCCGCCTCCAGAGCCGTCACTCATCAGACAGCAGCCAATCAGCAGTCCAGGGCATGGCTCTCACGAGAACAATGGCAGTTCTGTAGCTGAATTCCTGCCTGGTACAAGATGCCCGATTTTGTTTGTACTTTTGGCCTCTGATGATGGTCACAGGTAAGTGAAAACTACATTAGGCGTTAGACAGTACTTACTCTCCTCTCTTCCTGCCAATAGTGAATCTGATCAAATAAATGCTTAGATATCTTTTCCATATGTAAATGACTGCTGTGGTATTGCTGAGATTCAGTGACAACATAAACCCACCAGCACAATGAAGAAAAACAATAGCACTTTATTGAACAGATACACATTCTGGCACTATACACACCTGATACATCACAGAACAGGCTGTAGGAGTCTGAGAATGATCATAACACTAGTAACAATTAGAAAAATCACTACCATAGGCAAATGGGTGTCTTTCACTGAGTAATATTTCTTCATTTCTTTAATTGGCGTTAAAATGACTGAATGTGACGTAGTGCAGAGAGACGGAGTGAAATGGGTCAGCTGGGTCCGTCACTACCCAAGAGCTTTATCAGCCAGGAGCCGCATGTGTTTGTGAATCTCAGTGCGCAAAGCACAGTACCTGCAACAAATATCACCACGTTACTCAAATGTGGCCTCGCTCAAACAACTCAATAACACAGGCTTGCTCAAACACAGCTTTACACACAGCATTACTTAAACATGGCCCCTTTTAACATGGCCTAACTTAAGGATTACTCCACGCCCATTCTGATTAATGTTTTTGACTGCGAGTGTATTAAATGTATAAACTGGATCAGAGGAGTGTCAGGACCTCCGTTTCAGTTTCTCCATCTCCCGGTTCTCCTCCTCCTGAAGCTTGTAGATGAAGCTCTGTAGCACAGGCATCTCCAGCTTGATGTACTGTGCCACCTGAACCATAGCAAGCAACACAACACGTTTTTCACTGGCTAATGCATTTTGGGGTTTTTTTTTTTCTTTCAGCACTTCATAGTTCAGAGAGACACAAACTGACACTTTCATGCTGACATGCACTAATGTTCCACAGAAATATAAACTAACTGACCAGACAGTGAGTTTGAGTCCTCACTGTTCTGGATGTAGTATGCAGGTGCGGCTGTGCATGAGGAGCTCAGGGTCTTACGTCATACGTCACCTCCTCCACCTGGTCCAGGTCCATCAGAAAGAGTTTGCTGACCTGCTCACACGGCCCTTGCAGGATCCGGATAGCGAGAGGGTGCTCGTCCCGCTTCAGCTGCACACGCTCTGAATGCACGGAGGAGACCCACAGCACCTCAGTCCAGGCCCCGCCCACAGCACGGTTTCATAGACCGTGTAAGCAGCGACTCACCTCCGCTGGTGTGCAGGAGGTAGAGGCTGAACTCCTCGGGGCTGTTCTCTATCTTGAACTTGTTGAGCAACACTCGCAGTACCTGGGACGTCGTCATGGAGCTGTTGATGCGAACGTTAGTCACAGAACCAAACGTTGGTGTGAAAACAGCCGTCTGAGAGGAAACAAAAAAAGGTGATACCTAGTGTGTTATAGTAACCGATCATGCTTAGATTATCTTCAGAAATGTATGAGTGTACAATATTTAGAAAATTTGGACTGTGAAAACCTTGCGGTTATAGAAGTGGCCATTAAAGGAACATCTGTGTCTCCTGATTTGCCGTTGCTTTCTAACTGCTGAACGCCCACCAAGGCTCTTCCCACCCACATCACTCCTGGTTCTCTGCAGGTATGAGCACTCCCCCTCACCTGGACATGTGAGGGAATGGATGGAATGGTGATGGCACAACACTAGCATGCTGAACGTCTCTTATGCTGGACTCATGCATGCTAGCATACTACACACTGGTCATCTAGTGTAGTACAGATCACACAAAGACGCAGCAGGACATTTATTGTATATCAAGTTCAGGTGTTCTGATCACATGTCCACTTACCTGTTTCTCCTGCAACTTCACTAAAACCGTCTTTTAATTGGTTCTCAGGGCCTGTGACCTCAATGCTGGGCGTTACATGTTGTGTGTTCTCTTTTCTATATAAAAAAAAATGGATTTGGCCACAAATTACAAAATGAACATTAAGGACCATTAAAATGACTATGACTTCATACATGTAAGACACCAGAGAAATATCATACTTAAATTCTGCTTGGCCTGCATCACTTCCTGAACACAAGGATGACAGAAAAGCAGAAGGTTTGATAAGTTCCTTGCCATCTTCCATCTGCAGTCTGATTGGTCTACGCAGACCCCAATAGATGTTAAGCAAACCCTCGATAATCAGCTCTCCTTCTTCCTGCGTCAACCACAACACAGAACAGAAGTGTCTTTACCGCACGGCCAGGCCGGCAAGTAGCTACAACACTGAAGTTTGGGCCTCCATCAGTTCTGACGTTTTCCCCCTTGCATATTTAATAATGAAACTGGTTGTGTAAATAGCAACGTTCAGATAAATGTTATGAGTGAACTGAATGAGCAAAAACCTGCACTGCAAGAGTACCGGCAGGAACGTCACCACTGTTACACTGAACCGCTCAACTAAAACCAGCCTAATACTACACAACATTTCCTTTTCAAAACAGCCAAAATCAGTCAGACACTGGATTCTACAAGACGTTGGTTATTCCCTTAAATGCAAATGTGTGGTTAGTGTTAACCTCCGGTTAATGAACAGGCTTTAACACCAAGTTTCAAAAATATAGTTTCATTATTGGTGGCATGATCACTTTACAAACAATGAGAAAGAGAGAGACTCCAAGAGGCAGGCTAAACAACAGGTATAAACTAAAATAAGAATATTAACCACAAAACCAATGTGAAGCAATACATTTTCAAGGTCAGATTTCAGAGTATTTTTAGATTAAAATTTTTTTGGTAAATAAATGAATAACTTTCATTGAATGGCATTATGGGAAATATAGTTGGAAAAAAATAAGCTGAAGCAGTGAGTGGTTTAAAGAAATAAATGTGTGCTACAGACGCCATATTGAAAACAATGTAATGCTGAAGTAGTGTAGCGCAAGGAGGTCACTGGAACGTTCTGGGCCAGACACACACACATCTGGCAGAGGGCTTTGTTTATAAGCGTAATTTCTACAGTTTGGACCTCAAAATATTTTATCTTGGTTATGATCCAGTGCTTTAAACTCTCCTTTAGCACCCAGCTTTGCCTCACAAGTGTGGGAGTGTCGGTGTGTCCAACCCACCTCTCTGTGCCGGAGCTGGAGAGCCTGTTCTTCATAATAGAGGTTGTATGTCTTGAGATGTGAAAGTAGGGAAATCCTTTAAAAACAAAAACGAACAAAAAAAAAAAGCAAAGCACAGTGGTGTTAAGATGAAGGAGAGAACTGCCGAAGTGTGTCGCTGGAGCAGAGGAAGCTCGGTGGGGTTTTGGGGAGACTTACTTGCTGATAAATTTGCCTTCGCCAATCTGCACCCTGTCTGCGTTCACGATGGCCATCCTTGCCCTGAGGTAACACAAGGAGCCAGATTCAGGAGAGGCAAAAGAAGGAAAGGAGAAGGGAGGGGAGGGGAGGGGGAGGGGAGGGGAGGGGAGACGGACCATTTCACAGAGAGCAGTGGAGTCTTCCTAAGATGTGGGGAGTCTTGTGATTTCCTGCCTCATGACTGCAGAATGTCTTCATTCACTGGAGCTCCAGAACTTGATCCAAACCAAGAGTCTCGGAGCCCAGGCTGATGGGAGGGAGAGTGAGCCGAGCCCCGCTGAAGCCCCAGAGCTGCCCCAGAGCTGCCCCAGAGCTGCCCCAGAGCTGCCCCATGACGTGCAGCTGGGTCAGTGTACAGCACGTTTGCCGGGTATTCACAGGGCATTTATAGGGTTCTTTAAAAATCTGACACCATCAGCGAGTAAAAAAGGGTTTCTCTCTATCCTCAGTCTTCGGACCATAACATGGAGAAAGGGCACACAGGAATTGAGCTAAAACTATTTAAAAATCAGCTTCACTTCACACTCAACGGTCATATTACACCAACTCCTGAACTAACAAACACCGTCAGTGGAGAGTCTGAAGTTAATACCTTCCCAGACTGGAACTATGCTTAATGCTTCTGGAAACCCTTCATCATAGCAACCTGATCATTCACATCTCCAAAACACACACACACACACACACACACAAAACCCCACTGAGCGGCCTACACAGAAGCTGCAAACAGAAAAAGCAGGTGACTTACTGTGTAACAGGTGTCAGAGAGGAGGATAACACAATGTATGTGTTCAAGAGTTTCAGCAATGCAATCTTTGAAGAGTGAGTTTATCAGGAAGAAAATGTGTGCGTGTGTTGAAAGACTGAGGAAACCCTTGCCCCTCCCTAAAGAGAGGTCATACAGGAAGCTGATGGTTTTTTTCACTTGCACTTGAATTTCCTGTCAGCAGTCACAGCTTCACCAGAGATGCACAGATAGCACAGACATGGCTCAGCCACTGTGGTCATTTGAAGAGCTGCCTTTCTGCCCTGCACCGGGGAACCATCTCAAAACCCGCCTTTCTGCCCCCCCACACTTGTAATTGACACGACACAGAAGCTTTTAACAGCTTTGTGGGTTTCATCGATACTCCGACTTCCGACCTTCTATAACTAGCACTCGGAAACATAACTAGGATAGTTGTTTACTGCAGGAGTACGTGTAGGGTTGTGCACCCATAATGCAGAGGATGCATGTGGAGTCTATTGCCACCTTGTGGTCAAAGCAATGTACTACACATAATTAAACTGCATACATTCTTATGAAACTGGTTCTTCACCTAGCCAACAGGTGGAGGGGGGAAAAATACATAATTTAAAAATTATAACATTATATTATAATTATATGAACAGGTTTGCTTTGAAATTGGTAATAATGAAAACCATGAATATCCATGATTAATAATATCTAATATATTAAATAGTTTAAGAAAAACTGGAATTAAGTAAAACTAGAATATGGTACAAAGCTATAAATTTGTTAAGAGTTGGAGTCATGAAACGTGTTGCAGCTCTAGAGGCAGGTGGGAGGTGTGATCTTCACTTGAACAACATGAATATAACTGATCAAAGTGCACTGGCATCAAAGCATGCAAACGCTTGTTTATTAGAGCAGAAATGCATCCAGTTAAACTCCAAAACATCCATTCGACTAATACTCATCATCATGATCATGCAGTAGGGGGTGCGGGGTGTGGTGTCTGGGTCTGTAACAGGGCAGAGAGCAGCTCCCCCTGCAGGACAGGGGGATTCACGTTAACACGGCCATTTAGATGACATTCTCAAACAGCTTCATGGAGGTCATAATGTTCTCATCCTGAGAGACAGAGAGAAGAACAAAAAGAAAGACACAAGAGAGAGAGAGAAAGGAAGAGAGGGAGAGGAGAGAAAGAGGTAAAGAAAGAGATAGAAAAAAGGGAAGAATCATTTTTACAGATGACTAACTCATACTCATAGACATGATTGATACAGGTTCTGTGGTGTGTTGGCTTTTCTCAGCCATACCTTCTGACAGGTCTCCATGAACTCATCGATGGTGACCACACCATCTCTGTTTCTGTCCATTTTCTGCAAAGCACATTTTTGCACTTTAGCATTTGTACACTTTGACACACTCGGAGGCTTCAGAAACGCCAAGGACAGTATAGATGCAAACAGATTCATTGCACTGATGCACAGTACCTGAACACAGACTATACTATTGTGTACTGTTGTAGTACTAATGGGTACTGTTGATGTAGGACTGACAGAACAAGTCTTGTCCAAGTTAAAGGAAAATGAATAAATGAAAATGAACAAAAAAAAGTAGAATGTGTTCATAGACACCGTGATTTATACATTTTACCTGGAAAAACCTTTCTACGTGTTCCAGTGGTGTGTCTTCCTGGACACTGGGAAATGTGTAACGACCCATCATATCATAGATGGATTTAATGATGGCCAACATTTCCTGCAGGACAGTAAATAAATACACAAACCTTGGTGAGTAATCCGGTCGGTCACCGTGTTAGTGAGCTCGTAGTAGGTAGTAAGATTGCCATGACAATTTATTTACATTATTTTATATGTTTACACATTTACTCTTAAAGATTTACCTCCTAAAGTTAGAAATATCCGATATCAACACAGTGGCGCTGCCTAAAAAGTAGTAATAAAGTTTTCCTTCTTAAGCGTACGCATATTCAGCGTTTTTTTGTGCGTTTTTAATTTTGTTTACATTATTGTGATATTGTACATTGTGATGAAATGCAAGGTAAAGATCACGACACAACTCGTTTACCTGCCGCTGCTGTGTTAGTGAGCTGTGAGGTTCCTACCTCTTTGGTAATGTATCCATCCTTGTTGATGTCATATAGATTAAAGGCCCAGCTAAGCTTGTCTGTTATTGAACCACGCAACAATACAGAGAGGCCTATTACAAAGTCCTACAACACACACACACACACACACACACACACACACACACACACACACACACACATATAAGTTTATTAAAAATGTACACAACTTGAAATAAATAAAATTTAATATAAGAGAGATTATCCATTAAAGTTTAATGTGAACGGATATCTAGAGAAAATAAATTAATGCTTGCAGTTACTGTTAACCTCAGGACAACAATCCACTTAGGATATATGACTTGTAATCTTGGTACACAGAGAGAGAGAGAGAGAGCGCGAGAGAGAGAGCGCGAGAGAGAGAGAGGGGAAGAAAGAAGGGGAGAGAGAGAGAGAGAGAGAGAGAGAGAGAAAGTGTGTGAGAGAGAGTGGGGGGAAGGAGAGAGAGAGAAAGAGAGACTGCTTCATACCTCAAAACGTATAGAGCCATTCTTGTCTACATCAAATGCGTTGAACACAAAGTGTGCATATGTGGTTGCATCTGGAAAAACAAACACCCAGTTTAAATGAGATATACCTGTCTTTTGAATTAGCAGGATCCCAATGCTTGGATACTGGGCTCCCACTACAATTTAAGTCCTAGTGAACGATGCACATTGAAACACCAGCAAAACCTCCAGAATACCTCCTTGAGGGAAGAAGTAGGAATAGATGTTCTTAAAGGTCTCCTCGTTAACTAACCCACTGGGACACTCCTGATGGGAAAACAAAAGGCCAGATGCAGGTAATAAAAACTGTAATAAAAACAGTAGATCATAGATATGCTTAAGACAGGTACTGGAAAGTTCTTATAAAACATTTCCATTAAGATATTACTGATATCAACTTCAAACTTGATATCAATTGATAAACAGATACTGTTGGCCCTTTTTACACAGAATCAATGTGGTGTTCAAATAACAGCCTACGGTTAATTACTGTACCTAGATACCAATAGTCTTCAACCAACTCAGGCTCCATTGCTCTGATAAATTTCTTTCAGATGTGCTCTCTGTCAAACCAGAGCTCCATTTTGGATCTAAAGAAAATCCAGTCTCACGTTTTTGAAGCCCCTGTAGAGCGACTGCAGTTCCTTCCTGGTGAACTTGGTCTGTGCCTGCAGAACGTCCAGGCCCTCAGGCTGGTGTCTCACTGCAGCCAGCTCCAACTCCCAATCACTACCGTCTGCTGCACAGACAGGCAAAGAATGGCAGAGAAAGACGAGCAGACAGACAGACAAGGAAAACAAGCATGCAAAGATTGGTAGAGAAAGATGAGCAGACAGATGGGGGCAAACAGACAAAGGCAGACAGACAAGCATGGAGTGACACTCAGGTAGTGGAGACATGCCGGAGAAGAGAGGGGAAAAAAGTGTGTGGTGCTAAGGGCAGCATCTGTGATCGCAGGAACATCACAGAATATCACAGGAAAGGTAACAGCAAACGAGAAGCCCAGTGCCAAAAGAAACAGTCAGGGCAGGGTTCTGAGTCTGGAAGGATCTTGAGGAGCTCAGGGTTCTAGATAAAGTTGGGCAGGTTCTGTCAGTGCACTTACCATCTATGAGACAGAAAAGAGCAGGACAAAGGGGAACGGACATGGCAAGAGGAGGTAAAAGGAAAAGAAGCACTTTAATTCAGGTTCCTAGTTAATTCTCTAGTTATGTATAGATTAAGAACATGACTGTACTGTTACTCCAACTTAAAGCATCCAACACATTGAGTCAACACTTGCCTGCAACCTGTAACATGTCTTTCTCCCTCTACTCAAACATTCTGAAAGAGTTTGTAGCGATGTTCCCATAAAGGAGGGGAGAGAGACAGAGAGAGAGAGAGAGAGAGAGAGAGACAGAGAGAGAAAGACAGAGACTTCTGGGACATCCTTACCCTCAAGGGACTCCAACACACTAAACTGCTTCAGAACCATGAAGAGGAGAAGCACCACTGCAGCCACTGCAAACAGCTCCATACCCTCCATACCCATCAGTGCATGAGGAGTGCCACCGATGAAGGAGCCACGGCTTACAAACGCTTCAAAGGGTAGTCCACGCCGTCTCCCTTCCTCATCTGGTGTCTCACTCAAAGTCTTCAAGATCTTTTTTGCTTTGGGGGGCAGGGTCGGGGGTGGCGGAGGGGTGGATAAGCTTCACTAGCACTAATAGAAGGTGCCTACTGTCTCCACATTGCAATGATCTATAAGCTCAAAACAAGGAATGGAAACCTACCAAGCACAAGCTTGTGGACAGGGAGTCTATCAGAGTTCGCCGTTTATCTTCACATTAATGCTCATGGCCAAAACACTCAAAGCTGTTCTTCAAAAAAAAAAAAAAAAAAAAATCCTCAAAACTTTAAGGGTCGAGCAGCATGTCAGCATCAGGGCTGCTCTGCTGCACGGTTCAAAAGATGCGCAAAAACACGCAGATCGCTGCTTTCTAGAGCTTTTTCTAGAAGATGCCCCCAGCTCAGGCAGGGCTCTGGTGGTCCATTTCAGGAGGAAGCTCTGACCTTCCTGTGCGTTTCGTGCGTTGTTTTAGGGCGACCCCCGTCAGCTCCCTTCACTGCCGCCCGGCGCACTGCACCAGCAGTAATTACACACAGTAACGAGTTCACCGTAATGCAAAGAGGAGTGCACTCACTCACTCACTCTCTCTCTCTCTCTCTCTCTCTATTTATCTCCCTCCTCTCTCTCTCTCTCTCTCTCTCTCTTTTCCTGCAACTCTTCACCCTTCATGTTCTGAATTTTTCTTCCCACCAAGTTTTCCTAGTTTAATCACTGAAGGGATTCTCTGAAAGCCAATAGGCAAATTCATGGAACTTCTCAATGTGCTCAGTGGTAAAAGTGTGGTTTAGTAAAATGGAATAAAGAGTCCTCAAGTGATAGCGGTCCTCTGCCATGGCAATATTGGCTGAAGCTGTAAGGCATCTGAGCCAAGCCTGTAGTAGCACCAATGCTAACAGAGCTGTTTATTACATGTTGGAATGCTAATACTAACAGAGCTGTTCATTACATGTAGGAATGCTAATGCTAACAGAGCTGTTATTAGCATGTAACTGGCATAACTCACAGCCACAGCCACTCTCAGGCATAGTGGTAAATGATGACAGAGACCTTCTCCGTTAAGGTTTATAAAATACAGTGCACACAGAGTGTGAACCACTTGGCCTGTTTGAAACCCATTTATCAGACAAGCTCCTGTAACGTATTCCATTTGTGCCAAACTTTTCCTCAGTATTAAGGCTGTTAATGAAGGAGGAAGCTCTTACTGATCGCAGGAGTGTTTTTTCTTGTGGCTCTGGTCGGGCTTTCCTGCGTCAGCAGAAGGGCTTTCTGTAGAGTGTATGACACGCAGATGAGTGGAGGATGAGCTGAGTCAGGCTGTAGTTACACCTTCCCCCACGCCAGCACAGCCTCCCACACCCTCAAGCTTCTGCTCCACGCAGCAGTAAGAGGGGCCTTCCACTTCCGAATTTCAATTTCTTCTGCACACTGATGTGAGCCAGATGTGGTGAATCAGAACAAAATAACTATTTATATAGGCCTGGGCACTAGTTGGCATCCTAGATTTTGTTGTTTTTTTTTTCAGTAAACTAAAACATACTTTTTGTTAAAGCCTGTCTTGCCCTAACCTTACCACTAACCCTACCATCAAGTATTTATGACCTATAAAGTAATTTCAGCCAGTTCTCATGGCTGATAGCTGATGAGTTTGCATTTCTTAATGCACGAGTTTAACCAGGAGGAACAGAGCTGGTGGATCGATAGGAGACTCACAGACCGAGTTGGACAGAAAGAGAGAGAGAGAGTGCGAGAGAGAAAGAGCGTGCGAGAGAGAACGTGCGAGAGAGAGCGACAGAAAAAGAGAAGAGAGAGAATGCAAGAGAGAGTGACTGAGAGAATGCAAGAGATTGACAGAAAAAGAGAAGAGAAACAGAGCGACAAAGAGAGAATGCAAGAGAAGAGAAAAAGAGAAGAGAGAGAGACAGACGTATCATCTTGGAGATGTTCTGAGATGAACTTTGGAGTGAACTCAACTATGTATCTGAGGCTGCACAAGATACCAGTGCATCAAAACGCACAAGATCGTGAATCAAGAAACATTCAATGTTAAATGTTGTTAATAATTTACCTTTTCTTAAGGTCTTTAGCACATTGTCCAACTCAGCAAAACAGTTGAGAAGCAACATGAAGGTCTTAAGAAGAAGCAGTCAGGACAGTGAACTTCAGCTAATCTCCACTTGAATGTAAACACTTGGACATTAAATTAGCTCACCAGTCCTCCGCAAGCAAACCAGCCTCTTCCACAGCACTCAACCTCCAAGAGACACTGGACTGAAATGCTGACCACACTGGACAATAGCAGTAAATTCATGAGCGAGTGAGTGAGCGAGTGAGCGAGCAAATAAATAAACACAATCTTTCTTAATACTTCAGCAGAGATTTAAGATGGAAAAGATTTCTGCTCAACCCAAGCCTCCCCTGGATCACCGAGCTCTTACTCAAGATACTCAGTATATTTTACCTTTCATTTAGCTACTAAAAATACATGGGCTGGTGTGTGGGTTGTGGATTGGTGTGTGGGGTGTGTGTGTGTGATTACAGTAACATACCCCACGGGTTTTTTCTGCTTCAGAAAATGCAGTGTGCAGAATACATCTTAATACATCTTCAGCTATTTCCTTTTCTACATGTTGAGCCACTAGAGGGCAGTGTTGAGTAGACTAAAGGTCCATCACTCTAGTCTGCTGGTCCTGAAGTTTATAAGCAGGGAACACGCAGCGCTGTACGTGCAGGCAGGACAGACTGGCTGCCAGGAGTCGTGGGAGATTTCCCAGTGGTCTGGACAGTCTGGGTAGGAGACGATACAACGTACGATGAGCTAAACAACACAGCACGGTTTGTGAATACTTTTTGCCATGATACAAAAAAATACAAAATAAACAAATAAATAAAAGCACTTGAAGTTGCTAGGCGCTGAAAAATGACTGATTTATTTAACAAGGGAGTGAGTGACAAGTCAGCCATGGAACGATGGTTTCATTAGTTCAGGAGTGTTATGGTTGGGTTTTGTAGCTTACAGCACCTTAACATTAACTAGCTATGAATAAGCAGTTACATTTTTTCAGACTCGATGCTTCATTGTGTTGCCATTTCAGAAAATATGGATGCTTTTAAAAATCATTTTTCCCCACAATCAGTACACAACAGTTTGTTTACTTGTTTCTCTTCAGAAGATTTCAATGTTTGTGATTAGCTTGAGAAGAGAAAAAAATAAGTGCTTTCCAGGAGAGGTACAACTGCTCATTCATGGATGTTTGAAAAGCATACAGCAGGTATATGAAAAGTTTGGATCCGATTCATTTTTATAATAAACCATAGCTGTTAGTGTGTGAGACCTGAATTGTCCCACACTGCAGGAATTTGATGCTTGTTCATACTAGTTTAGCAGTGCAACTCAGACTCGGGATGGGACACTGCTTTAGGAATGGAATTTTAGGACTTTTTTTTTCAATGTTTTGGGAAGTTTTCTCTGGGTCTGAAGGTGGCGTTATTTACACATAACCTGATCTGTGGTTTACTCCAGTGATGCTGTCTTTTTTGTGCATTAATCTTTGTTAATTGCTGTAGATGGTATCTGGGTAACTGAAAAGTGCATACCAGAATAAACTGGTGAAAACAGTCGGACAGCACTAGTATAACAACATACAGTTTATTTGTTCAACTCTGGGTTGACCCAGGCCTATAAAAATAACAGATAATAGTTACATTCACAGTGTGTAGCTACACTGGGAGCTGGGCTGAGGACTGGGGCTGAACTGATGGCTTATGTGAGGAGTGATGTTCAGCGTTTTAGGGTTACTGTGTGTGGGAGGGTGGACTAAGGGGAGACAGGAACTAGGGTCGCGCCCTCTATGCTGCAGATACACACTACACTGGCTACTGCCTGCTACACAAATACTCTGCATTATTTATTTACACTGCCTGCAGCCACAAACATTAACAGACACACACACACACACACGCTATCTCTCACACACAGACACATGCACATGCTCTCGCATGTGTGTACGCTCACATGCACACATACACACGGGTCACGTCAAGGCACCCTCGCGCATACATACGTGTATGCATGTTCTCATATACATGCTCTCAAACACACACACACACACACACACACTTCACTGGTCTTTGCCAGAAACACTACCAACTAGTGTATTTTAGATCCCCAACGATAAGCACACAGCCTGTGTAATGGAATCATCACATATCTAATTACGTGCTGTTATTTCTGTGCCGTTATTCCTGTACTGCAGTCTGACACTGGAGTGATATGAGAAGTATGAAGACCGCACCTGTAAAGCAGGTGCACAACAAAGGAGGGTTGAATCGAGCTGCAGGGGTAGGATCACTGGCTAATGACTAAAGGGCATCACACACACACACACACACACCCCAAACTAAAGCAGAGGTGACCCATCACCCTGGAGCTTTAACAGAGGAGCAGGTCCCGGAATGAGGCACGTGGTACTGGAGTGAGAGTGGAGTGCAAGACAAAAACACAAATCCCATACTCCAAAAATGCTTTAAATGTTTTTTTAAATACGAATGCCAGCCAAAGACGTGCTGACCCAGAACTCCTCCCTCTCCGAGAACTCCAAACAGCAAGTAGGACATAAAAGGATGTGGCTAGTCTGTGAGTGGGACTTACCTGCATACCTGCTGCTGGATGTATGAGTGTGTGCATAGTTGTATCTGGGTTGTGTGTAAGGGTGCGAGTATGTGTGTATTCATGCCTAAGCTCTGAGACAAAAAAAACTGTGTCCACATGCACGTTTCCGTACCTATGCCCTGCGGTGCAGTGCTGGTAATGAGCCATCTGACCAAGCAACACTTCATCAAACTTTTGCGGGAGAAGCGGGGCTTGTGCCACTTGGCCCCGCCTTCCTTGAACCTGCTGGAGACTCCGCCCTGCCCCTTGTGCATGTCAATCACATTCATACTGGAAAGCAGACCCCCATCCACGTCCTTCAGCTCTTCGGCCTGTAGGGGACAGAGAATGAATCAGACGAGAGTCGACATGTCAGAGTGGAACACAGACACATCATCTACGTTTAGGGCGTCTGGGTCTTATCCACTAAAACCAATGACCTTTGTGTTAGTAGCACCATGCTCTACCTGCTACAGGAGTACGTTCATAGGTGAGTCAGCTCAAAATCTGGAATGTTCCAAGAGGAGCATTGCTAACTCAACTACGTGTGGCTGGAATACAGCTCGAGTTGAGCTGGGGGTGTAGTTGCAGGTTTGCAGAGGTGTACCACTGCCTGTACTCGTTCAGGAAGTATAAATGCAAGAACATTACTGCTGTTGCCACAGTGACGACGGAGCACACTAATGAACTGCTCTGTACACGTTCATCCTGATGAACTTGACGAGCAGGATGGCAGGGTTGTATGTGGAGACAAACCAGACCAGCTGCTTGGGATCTACCAGGCTGAGACCCATCATGTAAAACCACCGAATCATTCAGCAAAGCAGACCACTCCTACCCCATCAAACATGGTGGACTTTCAGGGGTTACTGCAAGTAAAACTGAACCAGAGAAACCCAGACAGGAGTGAATGCATGCCCAAATCATTGAGATGTTGGAATCATCCTGGGACTATGATACAGTGAGAGAAAGTGTGTGTGTGTTGGATCTATAAAGGTTTACAGAAACACTGGCATGAAAACACCTCCTCACATTTCTTATCCTTCCTATTTGAATATGGATAAAAGTAAAACCATGAACCGGGTATTCAAAGCATCATCAATAATTCAGAGTCCTGAAAACAGCTTCAGTACAGAAGAGAACCTATGTGCTATGGACAGAGAGGACACCGTAGGGGCAGTGTGGGGCCAAACACGAGCCGTGGTAAATGAGATATCCTCAGTCAATCAGACAAAAGGACATGTTATATAATGGCACCACCAAACAGCTATACAACGTGGAACTAACGTGAATTGTGTGTTACTTGCAGCCGACCGTCTGTATGGATCTGTGTGCGTTTGTGCTTGTGGTCCCAACTCTGACCTGTGTGTGTTTGTACTGGACCAACACGGTCACCTGCAGGGGTCCTGGCACCTGCTATATTAGTGATATGGTAGCATTCATTCAGGTGAGGTGGTCTTGCGCTTTTCACGTAAAGTAATGACAACAGGGAGTTCTAAACAGTCCCTGTCCGACCGACAGTGTGCACCCAGCCTCTGAAGGCTGTGTATGGTACCTAAAGCACATACTGCTGGTCAGAACAACCTGAACATTTAACTACTACATCCAAACACATACATACCGCTGTTCAAATAACTGGTTTTTGATTCATAGTGGTCTGGGGTCCGAATCATGTGTCTCTCTATCCCTGTATGTCTGTGTCTATATCCATCTCTCTGCCTGAAATGAGAGCTTTAATATCACGGTGTGTAGGTAAAGAACCCCAAACTCATTTAACCACCCCAAGCATGTACACGTACAAAACACACCCTCCAGTTCCACTCACACACAAACTCATACTTTAAGTGATTATTTACACTGGGGATTTCAGTTTTTTGCTGAAGCCTAGTAGATAGAACAAGGCATAAGGACATTGCGCGCGCACGCACACACACACACACACACACACACACACACACACACACACACACACACACACACACACACCTTTTCTCTGTTTTACTTGATAATTTCCCCATGGGGAGTCTTCTGTTATGCTTGGCCAGATTATTTAATTAAGCGATTATACGTCTTGAGTGCATTTAAATCATAAGCTCCACTTCGGATTACTCTTTTTGAGTTTTAAGAAAAACTTAATCTGTTCTACAATACAAAAGCCTTTAAAATAAAGCAAATGAATTCGGCATTGTACTTTTGATGTTAAAATGCAGGTGTTGTCACCAAGATTTCAAACAGCAGCATCGTTTTTTCCACACAATAAGACAGGAAGAACTTGCAGTCTCCTCACTAATTATGGGTAACCGTGTTCTAAGCATAAACCACTGCTCTGTTTCTCCAGAAGACTTTCTTTAAAACGTCCTGCAGAGTCAGGTAAGCGTGATATCTTTAGACAATAGACAATTAAACACTCAGTCTCCTTCACACAGGGCATGTAATCTAATCCCTCTTTCTCTCTCTCTCTTTCCTAAATGCACTTTTCTGCTGCCGTCACTGGCTCCACAGCTCACCCTGACCCTCCAGTGGAAGTGAGGCATCATTTCATGACCGCTTATCTAATGAAGTGAGGAAGAGGAAGATTCATGCCTAATGCAGTAAGCATCGTTCTTACGGTTGCAGGTCAGTTGCACTTATTGCTGTGCCAGGTTGCTTAGCAATCACATGTGTCTGGGCACATCCCTCACAGCTCAGATAACATCAATCACATGTGCTACTATAGAGTAACCTCTAATTCAGATACAATCCTAACACTGCACGACTGCATCTAAATCTGTCTCTGAGCTCCTACAGTGGTACTTATTGCAGCCTAGTACTACTAAACATACTGTACTAAAAGTGCATTTTTTAGTACAGTACGATATTTTCTCCATCGGGACCTGGGTGATATGCGATCCTGCTCTATCAGAAAACTCTTCAGGACAAAGCGAGGTCATGTCTGTAAGCTGCAGAAGAACTGGATCTCAGCTGTGATCCAGGACACACATGACAGTCTACCACAATGGTTAAAAAATTTTAATTTAAACATTCATAATGGCCTGTCCAAAGTCCTGATCTACACTCTACTAGTGCTCCCTCGGGGTATATTTTAAGAATTAATAGGTTTGGTTTAAGACCTAGCCCAATGTCATTCCGTGTTTTAAATATGCACAGTAATATCAGGTCAGCTGTAGTTACAAAATCACTCACACGTGTAAAAAAAAGGAGTACATCGTCGGTAATCTGCTCACTAAATTACGAATGGTTAAATAACGACAGAATTATAATGTAAGAGATGCGTAAACTAACTAAAAAGCCCAGTTAAGAACACAACACATGGCGTACCTTGATAAGTATATGCTCATTATCTTACCTCAAACCACTAAAGTGCACTAATAGCGGCGACTCCAAAATGTTTCTAATAACACGCTACTTCTTAGATGTACGTTGTATTTCAGTGCCACTTTCCTCGCAGATCAAAGTGGGCTTTTTGAGAAATCACAAACAACGCTGTACAGAGATTATAAAATAAACCGCAACATTTGTGTGTTCGTGTAAATTCACAAACAATTTTATGTCGTGACAGTGAATAACAGACTACCATTTCTCCCAAGAAAACAAGATTTTATTTCGGCAACCTCGATTAACGCCGCAGTCTCTGTGAAATATGGCTTACCTGCATGTTCTTCAGTTGCCGTGTTTCTTTTCGGGTTCACCGGCCGTGTGAAAAGCTCTTCAGCCGGTCACCTGCCGTCGCCTTTACCTTCTGATGGTTCAAGACAGAATCAGTTGGTCCCGCGGAAACACATCCGTACTCGAGACACGGCGCGAGCAAAGAGGACGGGTAACTAGGGGCGGGAGGGAGTAAGACGCTCGAGCGCACCTGAAGAGATCGTAATTAGGTTTAAATGGTTTAAAACATTTTTCAGTATAGCGAGGAATTGGCACTGTCTGTCCAATAACAAGCTACGTCTTTGATACCCATTACATTTAAAAGTCACACTTTCATCTAAGATTACAGTTCTTTTTTTTTTTGAGAAGTCACAAACTTTGTTGTAACCTATTTGTTGTTCTTTCACTCGAAAATAATGGATTTGTGTGTATCAGAATGGCTACTATTACTTCACCAAAAGGTCAAATTACATTACAGTCCACATTTTTAGCTTGCCCTGTGATATTTGTGCTCTTTATACGTGTACAAGGCACATTGTAACACATTTGTTGCCATGCAGTTTTGTTTTGATCGTCGGTCTGTTGATAATCGGTCAGTTTCGAATCACAAGACACGTTATGTTGAGACCAATCTCCACCTCTCCCAGCAGAGACACCGATACGGCAGTGGCTCGCTAGCGGGTGCTGGGATTAATGTGTCAGCAGTGTTTCTGGAGTTTTTACACAGGATGGTGTACCATCCAAACATATCTAGCTGCATTATGAAACTAACCACTGAATGTGTATTGAAGTACGACCACCACAAACTGCGCAGGTAATCTTTTCTAACTGTACACCTGGTTATAATTTAAAATGTTTTCTAATAGAGCATGTGGTGGGTATAGTAAGATGTTAAATCGTTTGTGGGCTGGAGGGACAAATGTTGGAAGGACAAATGCATCTACAGACGCCCAGACCAAATGAGAACCCAGAAGTCTGCTGCTGTCACTGGGACAGACACACATGTAGCTTCCTTAATAAACATATCAAGATTCATCCTCTGGTGTGTGAACTCTGCTGTAAGAACTTCAAATCCACAATGAATGGAGTTTTTTTTCCAGAATCTTAATTATCTGAGGTCATGACATTCACATTTTTTCATGTGTCAACACTGTGCACATCAGTAAACTTTCCTTCACAGGGCCAACCGAAAAAACCTCTGAAATTTTACTTTAGTTCACTTCGTACACATGGGCGCCTCTCTCCAACAGGAAGTTAACTTTGTCTCTTAAGAAGCAACATAATCTTTAAGGAAACTTCCCATTTTCCCACTATCAGGAGCAGCGTGGTTGATGTCATGGTGTCTGTAAGAGGAGCTCTATGGAAGCCGTGCATAGGGATGGATGAAGAAACATGTTTCTGCACTGGACATCTCATGTGCTCTCTGCTGTATCAGCTTGTTCTGCGGAGCAGAAGAAAGGCTACCGAGACGCTGAATGTAACGGTAATTACTGACCCAGAAGAAGTACTTTGTTGCAACATGCTCATAAAATTGCAGAAAAATTCAAATCCCCTATGAGAAAATATTTGATCCGGATTTGCTGGATTCTGGAAACTTGTGTTTTTACTCAGGGTTGTGTTTTATTTCTGTTTTATTGTAGGCTAAGAATGTATGCGGTTTTTAATCAGCAACAAAATTCAACAAAGATCAGAGGTTGAGCTCTTGGCTTGAACTAATTTGAAACAGATTAAACAAAATAACTTTTATCCATGTGAATCTCCCCAGTGTTCTGCTAAGGCTTAATTAGTCATTAGCAGGTGAATCCAGTGGCGCCTCTCCCTCCTGCTGTGGATCAGAGAGGCCAGGAGCACAATTAGAGCTTCCCTCCCTTTCCACAGTCCTCGGAAAGCACAGATGAAAAACCCAGATCTGTTGTTGCTGAGGTTTCAAATGTTTCCCCACAGCGGTTAAGACCAAAAGTAGAGGGAGTTACCGTGGTGCATTGTGAGCAGGCGAAGTCTGTTTTACATCTCCAAACTCGGCGACTTCTACAACACTGGGACTTTATCACCCCAGTACATTTCCACGTCTCTGAGGAAGAAAGTTGGACTGTCCTCTCTAACCTTAATTTAAGCCTCGAGAGCCATGCCTGTTTCATATTACCTATGGATCAATAACTTCCCCACTAGGACCTTGCTGTCCCAAGTCTACATTTTCCCTATACCGGAAAGAGGTGAACTGTGAGATGCACAGATTTAGCCTTGCATTTACCCCGTACAGGACAGAAACAGCCCCCACTCCCACCCACAGCCTACAGGACAGGTGCTGCAAAGAGGGAGGTTGTTGCTGTGGATACTGTTGCTAGGCAATATAAAAATATAAGCATCACAAAGGTCAGAAAAATAAAATCGGTAAAAGAGGAAGAACAGCTGATAGTTACTGTGTATGACAGGCAATTAAACACAAATCACCAGCCTCTGGTTACTAACCTGTGTGAACTCTAGACAGAAAACAGAGCAGAATGAGTAGAAAACAGAGAGTAGAGCAGTAAACAGAGAATAGAGTGAGGGAGTAAAATGACTAAAAAGTTAAATTCTGAAAAGATCCAGTGCACAAAAAATGAATGAATGGTGGAATGAATAAAAGATCTGCATTAGATTTTTGTATATTTATATGTAATCACTAAACAGAAGAGGACCATCAGTGATAGATGTGGTGATCCCAAGGATTAGCAGCATCAAACACAAGGAACATGAGAAGCTCAAGAAATACCAAATGCTTAAAGAAGAGCTAGAAAGGAGTATATAATATTTTAAAGTGTCATGCTATAGGATCTGCATCTAGCATCTTTTATAGACCAGTAATGACTTAAGACCAGTAAGTGCTTCAGAAGAGATGTGTTCTCTCCTTTTGCTCCTAGTTCTCAACCAACCCAAATGCTTGAAGAAAAAACCTGCAGAAAACAGTGGATGTTAACAGTGATACCAGTGTGTCATTACAAGCGCTGTCCACTACCTGCGGTGCTGAATCACATGCGTCTCCACACCTTCTCATCTGGCCACAAGGTGTCCTCATCCCGACATGTGGCATCTTATTTTTCAGTCTGTTCACAGCTCGTTTGCGTTACTTTTTGCTTCTTTACTGAATTAAGCCAATGTTTTGTAAAGAGCCTTTGAACACTCGTTCCCTCAAACTGAGACAAAGTATGCCAACCAACCCTGCTAGCCATCTGTCATGTTTCTCTCACCTCTCCTCTCATCCTGCACTATGTACACACACAATCTTACATTAAAGAATGAATGCGTTTACCCACACCCAAACACGTGCACTTTCTATGTTCAGTCTGGCTGCATCAGAGTTTCGCTGAATGATTAATGATCTCCAACAAAACGTTGTGGAAGCACATTATACAACCACAACCTTTAAATAAATCCACCCTGATCCTTTGGGACATACACACATTACACAACCACAACCCTTAAATAAATCCACCTTGACCCAATGGTACATACACCCTTTCCTAGTGTTGTTCTGAACTCCACCCACTCTGGGCCTCCAGCAGAGTAGCCCCACCCACTCTCTAGCAGGTAGGATGTTTCCCCACTGTGCTGTGCTCCACCTAGCAACATACTTGAAGCGTCCTATGACTGTGGCTATGTGGTGTATACATCACCTAGATGCTTTTGTATGCTACTAGAGACTCGTACAATATTGAAGGCTACCCTAACCGTAGTTTTATAGATGAGCAATCGACTAAGCACCACAAAGACTCCAATGTGAAAAATAACAGTAAACATACAGCGTTAACTGATATTGTAGTACTAACGCAAGACATTACCATTCATACATAACTACAGGCCTCGTTTTAATCATGTAAAGTTGACCACCTCTAGTGGTCAAATGTCAGTATTACATTACAGCAAATAACCACTTCTCTATACACAGCAGTTTGTAGCGTGAAAGTCCATTTTCATTTAAAAACCAATGTAGAGCCTTCCGTGTCTACTGGAAGCTGCTCAATCTGTACTCCCTCTATGCCTAGTCCAGTGTAAACAAACAAACAAACAAACATCTCCACAGTCCATTACAAAAAAAGGTTTTATTGACTGGTAACAAAGAACAAAGTCCAATCGTCATATTTACAGATATGTATCTACACACTGGATTTAGCAGTTGGAGAGGAAACATGAAACTGAATATAGGGATGAGGAGGGGGTCAGACTGGATCTATTGACAGCATCTGACAAGGCACCGGAACTTCAACCAATGTTTGGTCACCTTCCACAGGCTGCTTCTATGGACTGGTTTGTCAGAGGTTGATTTCTGATGCACAGAACAGGAGGGGGACACCAAATCCTCAGAGGGACGTGTTCAGGATGACTCCTCGTCGATCTTCGGGGCCAGGTAGTATTTGATGTGACCCATGTCTGCTATCTTGTACTCCACCACTATGAACAGGGAAGACGAGGAAGTGTGAGGTGCTACACTCCCAATAGAGAGGGACCAACACAAAAGAAACACTACACAATCCATTTAACTAGTGTGCAAAAACTAACAGAAGTATCTATCAAACGTGCATCTACAGCATGCTACTTGTCCCCATGTCAGCAAAAGAGTCTTTAGCCCTTAAGATTTCTGTTTGAAAAGTACCATTTTACTTTCTCAAATACTGTTATTGTTGTGTGGGCGTGTCTTACCAAGAGGAATGTCTGCAGACATGCTGAGTGTGACGGTTTTGGACAGGGGTGTGGCCTTGGTGAAGAAGTTCAGATAGTTGAGAGCAAAAATTAGCTGCACTGGTTCGTTCATCTCAATGGTGACCTGAGAACAGAAGATCAGGTGGTCGTGAGTAAGCCTGCGCTAACTGAGCGCCTGACGGAAGACTGGAGGTGGGAAGCGCATTCCTACCGCCTCTTCCTCCTTGTCCACGTTGCTGGTCTGCGACAGCTTGATGTTGCCCGTGCCCAACTCGCCACTTGCAGAGAACTTCACGCCGTCCTTGGCGCAGGAGATCATGACGGCATCACCGATTTGCGACAGGTCACGGCAGATGCGCGCAAACTCGCCCGATGGCATCTTCACCACACAGCTGTACTCCTGCTCCTGGAGACGCCAGGGCGAGGAACCGGTAAACAAACAGTCGCCACACGGCGCAGACTCAACACTCGCCACACGGAGGGTTAAATTCACTCACTGGAATTCCAAGCTGCTCCACATCCAGGTCCATCAACTTCATTTCATAGTCGGAGACTTTTTCCTGATCTAAAATAAAAGATTAATGAGGGAACAGTTCATTTTAAAACGCCACCAGTGCAGGTCTACGTGTGTGTATATTATTAAATCATTCAACTATGCACATGCATTATTAACTTCGTGTTACTACGAACTATTCGGCGCCCCTCGTGTGCTGGCCAATCAATGGCACGCGCCGTCAACTCACTGAGCGTCTCGAACACCAGCGCCAGGGAATCCGCGTTGTCCTCCGCGCGCAGAGTAATGATGTCCTCATTGCCAGCGCACTTCAGGATTTTTGACATACTGAAGACACAACAAAGATACATCAGAGCCAACTCGCTAGTGAACTATACAACAGGCATGCAAAGAAACGACATTTGATGAAAATCACAACAACCTGATTTAGCTACTCAAGCACACATGCGTGAGCTTAGCTAAAATGTTCGTTTTGACAAGTCAAAAAGTAGTCGATATTTTAATAAGGGAAAAACTATCCATAGTTAGTTCGATCAGATCTGAAAATAAATGCATATGAAACGACCATCGGTCTTGAACAAAGACAGCTAGCTTAGCTAGCTAACAAGTCAGAACTGTTGAAACTTGAAGCCCGGTTTCCTTTCCCGCCAAGCACGACCTACGCGCGTAAGTGATGTCACTTGCCGCGATTGAAAAGACGTTTTCTTAGCGCGAAATAACGCTTCGTATTTTCAAATCTCAGACGGCAACAAATAACATGCACACAGGTCGATGTTTTCAATAACATGCACACAGGTCGATGTCAATAGCATCCTTAATACTTAATAACCAATGCTGATACTAAATATCGCGAGAACTGAAGGCGCGCGGGGCCACTTTCTAGTTAATCGCTTCCTAGGCCGAGACATGCAGCAACATGTCTGTCGCTTTGAAAAAAAAACAGTGCCAGTTTTAGCTACGTTAACCATAACCCAAGCTAAATGACGTAGTAAACAACTTAATATTTGGAAAATACCGTACCTGCTTAAATTCACACCCATGGCGAGGTTTCTGTCACAGCGGTACGAGTCGAACCCGTCACTTCGCAGAGTGAGCTGCACGAGCGAGACATGAGAGGAGTCCATACTTTGGAGAGAAATGCCCGACGAGCTAACATCCCAGCAGGCCTCGGTGATGAGGTCCTTCAGCGCCTCCAAAACCTTCTTCAGGATGGAGCCTTGAACCAGCCGTGCCTCAAACATTGTGCAGTTTTTTTAAAAACAAATGTATCTCTAGCTACGCAACAACGGTCCGTAGATAACGCAAAAATGTATTTGACGGAAATGCTAGCCAAGATAAAGCTATACTCTCGAAGCAGAAATCGTACTAAGGCAACGCGCGAATTTATTAGATAACTCTTAGATAAAGGAACCAAAACCGAACAACTTTGGACGCTACTTCTCCCCAGAACAGAAATCCCTGAAATGTTTCTGCGCGCGCTTTCCTTGTGCTTTTGATGGAATCACCGGTCAACTTTGAATGCGCAACTTCCTCTGTTGCTTTGACTCCTCCTCCTCCACCTCTGATGGCAATTCACACTAACAGCCACACGGCGCCGCTGTTTTCAAACGAACCCAATTTTTATGCCAGACATTCGTCTGTGACGAAATTTTGTTTTTGTTTTTTGAGAAATGTTTTTGAGGTAAACATTTCCGAATCACTGCTATACTCGTAAACAGTAATTAAATACTTTTCCTAACCTTTCTGTCACCAGATGATTTAAGTTTGAGAATATTGATCAGTTGATCTGATTTCTTCACACTCCGAAAGTCAGTCTATCCCACACTTTTAAGTGTGTATCACTTTTACCGTATATCTAATAAACTATGAATACTACTTTCTGTGAAAAGGGAAGAGATGAAGTCAGTGGGGGAGGGCCAGGTGGCACGAGCTGGTCGCATGTCTCCATTAAACTCCACCCCTATAGCCCCGCTCCTATAGCTCCAGCTTTTTGGATCAGGCGGAATTTCCCACTGGTGTTACACAGGTGCGGGGGAAGAGATTCTGGACCAGAAATCTGGATTATGTCACCAGAAGAGGCCTCTTTAGAAGCTATTGGGGGAAAAACCAAACACAACAAAATGTTGAGCTGAAAAACAATGGCATGTCTAAGGTTCAGTGAGATTAAAAACCTACTGTGCTTTTAGATAAGCACTGTATCATTTTTCTCTGTTTGTTTCTGTAATATACTTAGCACAATGACAGGACATCCTAAAACATTAGAAACTTAGAATCTTCCTCTTGCATCAAGAGTTTATCACTGTGAATGCAGTTTATCACAGTACGTGCAGTTTACAGTCATGATCCAGTTCCAATCGGCAGCCTTTTGACTAGTTTAAACAGGCATCAATTTCTAATTTCATAAGTAAGTAAATCCACAGAATGACTCTGAAGTGTAGAAATAAAGGGGTCTTTTTTTTGCCTCAGTTGTTTGATGGAAGCTAGAGACTGGAGCAGGATATTCCGATACTCTGTGAGACAATGCTTGAGAGAGGAGAGGAAATGAGGGAGTATGAGCGAGGATCCTGGGGGGAGGTGGAGGGAGGTGGAGGGACACGCTCTCTCTATTGAATGCTGGCATTACTGTAACTGCTGGAGGCAGTAACACATCCAACAATCACAATTAATGTTTGTGTGGAAGGCTGGTGAAGATAAAACCGTCTTAATGTTGTAGTAGAAACTTAGCTGTAAGACAGGGTAATGCTTCATTCTGTCATCTTGTACACTTTGCTCTAGTATATGCAAGTTTAATAAACATAAAACCATTTGTTTGAGATCCTCCAACAGCAATTATGAAGTTAGTGTAATTATAATAGCTTGCAAGAATCTCACTTATTACAGAGACTTTTAGGAAATATGTGTTCATTACAAATTCTTATATGTGTTTAAAGCCTTAGGAGTGTGCATTTTTATTACAAAACATTTGGAGGGCGTGTTTTTCCCTGAGTGTGTTTTTCTACAAAACTCATTCTTCGTAACCACTTTAAATGAACCACAGAGAGAAAGTGGGACACATCAGGTTTGACTCAGACCACTGTGGCGCTGTACTCACTGCTGCCTGCATGCTGTAGATCCCTAAAGCTCCAGAGAGTCCACTCAAACAACATAGGAGAGATAGAAGAGATAGAGATCTAAGAGGCTGATCTCAATTTCCTGTCAGTCGTAATGACATCAAGGAGCAATAGAGGAAGGGGCTAACTCTCTCTAACACAAACACACACAAACACATACATGCACATAAACAGATATGTACAAAAACACACACATACAAACACACACTCAGTCCAGTATCTTAACTCTCTCCAACACAAACACACACTCTGTCCAGTATCTTAACATTCTCCAACACATGCAGACACACACTCAATCCAGTATCTTAACTTTCTTAAACACATGGAAATGCACAGTCATTCTAGGATCATAACTCTCTCAAACTCTGAAACAGACGCAGAACAAACACACACTCGGAGTTCAGGATCTTAACCAGAGAGATGGTCCGCCTACCCAACTTCCCCCCTCCCGTTTCCCACAGTCAACAGGAAGTCTGGGCTGAGCCCAGCAATCACAGAGAGAAACAGAAAACAGGGGGGGTCAAGAGAGATTGAGAGAGAGAGAGAGGGAGACAGGGAGGGGAGAGGGTGACGAAAGAAGAGATCCAAACTTAAAACTGCCTCTCACAGTCCAGCAAAAACACACTCCGCGAAGACGGCCTTGAAGCTCAGACCCATGAGTGCGTGGTCCAGGAAAGATCTCGACAAGCCCGACTTGATGTCCAGCAGCAGGTCCAAGCAGGACAAGGGCGAGAAGCAGCGGTCGGCGGCCGAGGCGGCCAGCCGGCGCCTCAGCCGAGACCTCACCTGCTCCATCTGCCTGGACCTGTTCAAGCAGCCAGTGTCCCTGCCCTGCGACCACACATTCTGCAAGTCCTGCATCACCAGCTACTGGGCCAACCCCCGGCTGTCTGCCTCCACCGCCTGTACCTGTCCCCAGTGCCGCAAAGTGTTCCCTGGCCCGACCTATCGCTCCAACCGCATCGTGGCCAACATTGTGGAGAGCTACTGCCAGGGCCTGGAGGAGAACGGCGGGCGGGTGGGTGGAGCGACGGCAGAGGCTGTGCCCTCTGCGCCACGCTGCGCCCGCCACCGCGAAGACCTGAAGCTGTACTGCGAGGAAGACCAAGAACTCGTGTGTGTGGTGTGTGGGATCTCTCAGGAACATCGGGCTCACACGCTGGTGTGTATTCAGGAGGCACAGCAGAGATACAGGGTAAGTGCTTCGCTCAGCATGCGTCAGAAACACGGCAGTGATGTTTTAGTAGTTAGTGGGATTTATTCAATGATTTGATCCAGCAGCTGTGAATAAGAACAGGATTAGCATGTGTGGTACATGTGATTGTGTGACATGCAGAGGCAGCATGGGTGTGTAGCACAGTGAGGTATAGAGCTTTGGAGGGGCCTGTTGTCTGTTGCGGGGGGGAGGGGCATGTTGTTGGAGGGGGCCCTGTGTGTCTCTGTCTCTGACCTCCTCTGTCTCTGTCTCTCTGTGTTGGCCAGACATCGCTGAGTAATTCGGCCAGCGCGCTCCAGATCGAGCTGAACACAGCTCTGCAGTGTGAGCGGGAGACGGAGGAAGAGGTGAAAAAGCTGAAGGTAACAGACAGTATGAGTGCGAATCCTGTGATACCATGACCCTCTAGATCCAGGTCAGCTCTTGTAATGAGTAATGTCAGCACTGACTGTGACCTGAAGCTAAGAGTGGGACAGTGAGCTGAAACTAACACAAAAAATAGGGTAATAAAACACAAAAGAGACCTTGTGGAACATGGTTTCCTATAAAGTTTCCAGATCAAGGGATCGGCATCCATACAATTATAACGCTGCTTTGTACACGCTTGGTAGGGTTGGACCAGTTCGTGTGTGGTGTGTTGTCATGCTGAGCTTTTCCGTATCTGCTGCAGAAGCACACTGCCAACCTGAAGCAGAGGATCGAGGCGCAGTTCTCCGACCTGCACCAGCTCCTCTACCAGGAGGAGAAGCTGCTGCAGGTGAAGCTGAAGACGGAGGAGCGGCGGGAGCTGATCCGGCTGGATGAGCACAAGGCCCTGCTGTGTGTGGAGGTCTCGCGCCTTCGCACTGCACTCGCAGACATTGAGGAGAAACTGCGCCAGGAGGACCCATACACACTGCTCAGGGTGAGAGACACACACACACACACTGCTCAGGGTGAGAGACACACACACACACTGCCCTGGGTGAGAGACACACACACACACACACACACACACTGCTCAGGGTGACACACGCACACTGCTCAGCATGTGATGTTTTACTGTGTGTGTGGAGCTGAATCCAGTGCATGATGTTTTACAGTGTGTGGAGCTGTATGTGGGTCAAACCTGCTGCCGGTGGGTCATTTTAATGCATCACATGGGGCCACTTCACTTCACTTCACTGCAGATCTGAGTCACTTCACTTCACTTTCACTGATGGTTGTTACACACTCACACTTTATGTGTTCCACGTCAGAATGATTCAGAATGATACAGATGATACAACTGTTGATTGAACTACAGAGCACTAATATGAGGAAAAGCTGCTCAGGATTATTTGGTGAAAAAGACACAGTTGGGGATTTGGGGGTGTGTGTGGGGGGGGGGGGGGGCAGCAGAATTTCATTTACTGATGTCACTCTCTTTCTGATTGGACGAGATAAAGGAGCACAGCTGGGAGGGGATTTCCAGAGAGGGAGAGAGAGAGGGAGAGAGAGAGGGAGAGAGGGAGAGGAGGAGGGAAAGAAGGCTGGGTGGAGTGGTATGACCACTGATCTCATATGGAAAACACTTTCCCCTCCTGGCTCGTCGAACCCTTGCCAAACTAATCAACATTTTGCTTCCTGTCTCTCTCCACACAGAATATAAAGGGTCTGCTTCAAAGGTGAGTCTGATCCGTGACGACTGACCCGCGGGGTCTGACCCGAGGTGTCTGATCCACGGCGTCTGACCCTCTCTCACACTCTGCTCTGTTTATGAGTGAAGCCTCAGGCGTCTCCATGTGTGAGCTTTTGTTGTCTGCAACAGGCAGCCGCTGAAGTTCGAGAAGCCAGTGCTGACACGACCTCAGCTGTGTGAGGGACGCTTCGCCGGACCACTCCAGTACAGAGTCTGGAAGTCCCTGAAAGGAAGCATTTATCCAGGTCAGAGAGCACTCTCTACCACAGTACATTTAACCACATCAGTGTCCTCTCTACCACAGTACATTTAACCACATCAGTCTCCTCTCTACCACAGTACATTTAACCACATCAGTCTCCTCTCTACCACAGTACATTTAACCACATCAGTCTCCTCTCTAATTCAGCACAGGGGCACCTGTAGAACATATTGCTCAATCACAACCTCTTGTGTATCAAATTACAGATTCTGTCATGTGACCTACACTTCACTTATTTGTTTTTATGCTTTGGCCTTAGTAATGTTGATAATAGCTATTGTTATTATTGTTAATATTGTTATTATTGTTAATATTGTTATTATTGTTAGTATTATTATTATTGTTAGTATTATTATTATTGTTAGTATTGTTCTTAATGTTATTAGTAATATGAAATAATTAATGTAGTTATTATAGGTAGTAGTAGTAGAATTGAATCCATTTTATAAAAAAAACGTTCAAACTGTCTCGAATAAACAGTGCCACTCTGTGGCCGTCAATTCAGTGTGTTTCTAGTTCACTTCCCAGGGTAGTTCACACTGCACCATAAAAAACTGAATCAAGCTGCTTCTTTTGGTCATTTTTTCAACGTGCTTTCAAAGAGCATAAGGAGCTATATAGCTGTGAAAAGTAGTAAAAAATTTGAAAATGTATTTATAAATGAATTTTCAGCACATTTTCCAGATTCCCATTCAATCTTCCTCCGCTCACGTTCCTCCTCTTCCTCGGTGCAGTGCCGTCTGCCATCACGTTCAACTCGAGCACGGCAAATCCCTGGCTGAGTCTGACGCCATCACTGACCTGCGTGCGCTACCAGACGTTCAACAGCGCGGCGCAGGACAACCCCCAGCGCTTCAACGCCGCCCTCTCACTGCTGGGCAGCCAGGGCTTCACACACGGCCGCCACTACTGGGAGATTGAAGTTAGCAACAGCACTGTGTGGAAGGTGGGCGTGGCCCGCGAGTCCGTGCCCAGGAAGGGCGTGATCAAGGCCACGCCCGCCAATGGCTTCTGGACCATCTCGCTGTCCTACGGGGTGCAGTATATGGCTGGCACGGCTCCCCCTACTGTCCTGAGCCTGGATGAACCGCTGGATCGGATCGGAGTGTACCTGGACTATAAGAGAGGTCTGGTGTCTTTCTACAATGCAGAGAGCATGACACATCTCTACACGTTTCAGGACACCTTCAGTGAGACGCTCTACCCATACTTCAACCTGGGCTTCCTGGACAAGGTGCACGAGAATGAGCCCCTCAAAGTGTTTACGCCCAAGATATGATCCCATGCCACAGATCTGAGTGCATAGATGCTCATCAGGGGAGAATCTCTGCACTAAGGCAGGGAGTGCTTATCTAAACTGATCTAAACTGGCCCCGGCTGGACCGAGATGGCCACAATATGTCAAGACCTGCATTCACAAAGTATCTCAGAGTAACAGCACTGATCCTAAATCAGTTTCAGTGACCATAAACTCCATAAAAGGAGGAGCAATCTGACAAGAGATTAATCAACATGCTCTGAGATGAAGATTTTGTAAGATACATATTTTATACTTATTTTACCTACAATTTTTTTTTTTTAACAAAAAAACAACATATCTTTATAACAGTGTGGTAAAAACATACTTTATTTTTATAATCTAATGGTCTGAATGTTACAAGGAGTCATGTCTATTACATTCAATTGAGTTAGGGGGCATTGAATGACACCCCATTGTCCAATCACAGTGGTTAGTTTTTAATGAAGAGTCTCTACCTCTGAACTGAAACTACCTCCCTACAAATAACAGAGAGAGAGAGAGTAAGGAGGGCGAGAGAGCAGGAAGAACAGCACTGAAGAGTCACATTTTCAGAAAGAGAAGGTTGCAGATGAAGTGATTGGTCCATGCCGTTTGTCTAAAACCGATCACTGATCAGCAGTTTTTTCAGATATAAAAGATATAGCATCCATGATCTCACATCCACATCACCACTGCCAGTTACACAGCTAATGGGATGTCGGAGAGACTGTAATCATGTAAACTGATAACAATAAAATAAAACAATGACAGTAAATAAATGTATTGGTGATCTTTTTTTCCCTCTCATTTCTCCTCCCAATTCTTTTTCTGAATGTTTGACACCCACAGTGCAAAGAAAAGCAGTGAGTAAGTTTTGGCCTTCTGCCACATAACCCTGTATCCATCTACCCACAGCTCGTAGCAGTACCACTGGTGCACACTAGGGGGAGCACATGTGCTGTGTGTCACTGCTTGTCTCTCAAGCCTGTGGTAAAGGCATAATGTGTCATGTCCTGACGCCTACAGCTGTGTGCAGAGTCTGACAGTCAGGCACAGTCTTCTGAGGAAAAACAAACAATACTGGACAATCTTTGACAATTTAAGGATAATTAAGTGAGAACACGGGACAGTGTTTGGAGTTTTGGAAGACATTTATTAGTCCTTTAAAATCACGTCTCTTTCCTCTGGTTTCCGAGTTTAAGCAAAAATGTAGTGAATAAGATGAAACTGACCAGTGTGTGTGGGGGGAGCATCTCTATGTATTTGAACATTCACTGAATGAGCCACTCTAACAGAGCAGACGGCAAACAGACAGCTAACGCACATTCAGAAGCTCTGTCTACATCTGCAGGGTCAGGCTCTGGAGCGAAGGTCCAGGCTCAGGGTGGCTCAGCGCCCTACTGACCAGCAGCTCCAGACCCTCTCCAAGCCTGACACTCTCACTTGCTCGTGTGCAGCACATCCTGGAATCTCGTGGTTGTGTAACGCACGTGGAAGCCCTTTTTACTGATAGTGTCGTCGGAGTGGAATCTGAAGGTGACGGCATCTCCGGCCGAGTGGATCTCCTCAGGAGCCTGGACGAAAGAGGGAATATACATACAACTGTTTCAGCCTCTTTATTCGAAATATAAAGAACTTAAGACACTATGAGAGTGCCTTGACTAGTGGACACCCCAGACACAAATCCCTGCTCGACTGACTCTGGATCTGGGTGGATTTTGTTCTGTTTAGAGATCTATAATCAGAATTGGTTACAGCTGTAGTGAGATGAACTGTGAACCACCGGTTCCTTTACTGCTTTGTATGGTGAAAAGTCCCTGGTCATTGTGGGTGTGAGGAGGTGTAAGGGGGGATTCGGAGGGTTACCCCGGAGCCACAGTAGCGGCCGAGGAGAGGGGACTTGGTGTCTGCTCCGTCAAACACCTCCACATAGTCGTAGCTACAGGTCTCCTCCTCCTCCAGCTCAAAGGTCTGGAAGACGAGTTCCACACCGTAGCCTTTCTCTGCTGAGATCATCCATCGGCAGTCCACCGCACCTGGGTAGTTGTTGTCACCAAACTGAGCATGGGAGAAGAGGTCTCTGGTCTTTACCTCGGCCTGCAGATTTCCTCCACACTCTGGAGATAAGACAGAAAAGATTTAAACCCTGTTCAAAGGCCAACCAGAAGAACCCAGGAGAACCCAGTCTGCAGCGAAGCACCCAGATGAGCAACAGTAGCGGCAGGTTTTCAGCTCTCTGCTGATTCTGTAGGGAAACGTTACCTGCTGTGTAAGACAACTGAAAGCCCCTCTTCTGCACTGAGCTGTCGGAGAAGAAACGCAGGAACAACTGGTCACCGGTAGAGATGATCGGCAAGGGCTTTCTGCTACTGCAGAAACGGCCCAAACTGGGAGACCTGCCATCAGGGCCATCGTAGATCTCCAGGTGGTCGTAGGAACATTCCAGATGGCTCTCCATGTCGATTTCATTGAACGCCTGGGGAAGGGAAAGAGAGAGTGGAACAGAGACAGGCATACACAGAGCTAGCAGGTGCTCTGCTCAAGGGGGCTGGTCATTATTATGGGATGCTACAATGCAGTAAGCATGAGAGGCTGGATGATCAACATGATGGGGCAATTCATTAGCATGACTGGCTCCCCATTAGCATGAGAGGGTTGTCATTAACATGATTGTATTGACTCTATTGAATGAATTCTGGCAGCATGCTGATGGTGGAGGTACCAGTTTGATGCGGTGTCCAGGTGTGGTGGACAGGACCCAAGTGCAGGCTTTCTTACTGGGGTATTTGTCTGGCCAGTTGGGGCTTGTAATGGTGCCCGATACACTGGTGATTACCTGGTCACAGCCGGCTGGGAACACAAACACAGACACAACATCCCAGCAACTCCTTGACAACATTGGCACCTCTGCCGCCTTTTCTTGTTGACTCAGTGGACTTATCCCGGAACATGACGCTAATCAATCAGGGCATCTGCAGGCCGGTGTAGGCGGAGCCAAGGGCTGAAGGAAGAGCTCCAAAATATATTTATATTTATAAAAAGATATTTATGTTCATTGCGTTCTTATGTTAGTGTGTTCGATTGTGATCGCATTTTTAATACAAAAGTTGTTTTTATTTCTGCGGGATCAGTTTACGTACTGAAATCTCGCACTGGAGCGGAAGTCGGCAAAATACTGTTGGTATTTGCTTACATGCGGTTTCTTTGTCGTCACATTCAAGAATATTATTTTATATATTTCTCCGCTCTTGTTCACGAGTATCTTGTATTTGAATGCCCTGTTCCCCCAGAATCCCACACGAACCTACGCTGGTTAAAATCCTGTTTAGGTTGATAAACTTTAACACTACGTTTATTTACATGTATGCTACTGAATTAAACAAAAAGCTTTTTTTACATCAAAGTGACTGATTTCCAGATTCCCTGAGACTGACTCTGATTCCCAGAGAGGGTATGAAGTAGACACGATGTGCTCTTAAGGAAGTGTAAAAATAAAGTGGTTTAAATAAATACTATAAATACTGCAGCGCCGTCACGCTCGTGTGCTTAAAGAATTCACCCGAAAGAATTCAGTTTATGTTTACTGAATGTGACGTGCATAAAAATAATTTTGTATTTTTCCCTTAGCAATTTAGCACAGTCTCTGGTGGCTAATGAATATAAATAGTTCAAACATTTCATGTTTGCCCGCCTCTGTGCTGAGGCGCGTGCCGTCTTTAGTACCGTTACAAACCATGATTGATCAAATCGCTACCGCGCGACTCTGATTACACTACGTGTGCGGGCACGCCTTTCATTATGAGAATTTATAGATAAGAGTCAATGACGTAGACTTTAATCTCAGCGCGAGGGAGTGAACAGTGCACGTGTTTGACTTAGAACCATTTAGCTATAATGTAGGGTAATTTTACTCATTTCCTATGAGTCTAATAATATACTGTTATTATTATAAATCATCAAGCTTATGCTCTGCAGACTTTAACCTGGTTGTGTATTAATGCAGTGTTGCTGATCACCTGATGATATTATTATTAATTATTATTATATTACTGCATTAGTAGCCTATTCATTCATCCAGTGTTCATTAGTGGAAGGAAGTGAGGTAGAAGTGAGGAGGACCCACCTTCCTTGCAGTCGTGTCTGTCTGGGTGCAGGGTGAAGCCCTGGCGGCACTGACAGGTGTAGCTGCCAAACATGTTCACGCAGTTGTGCTGGCAGCCGCCGTTCTCCCGGGCACACTCGTCTACGTCTGCGGGAGAACAGCGGAAGAGATCACCGGGACGACGGTGTCGAGAGGTTGTACACAACAGAAGGAACACGTCCTGCTGCATCACATCAAAACGAGCAGCTCTGTTTCTCTAACCTGGTCCTCTAGGGTACCTTCTGTGGGAATTAGATTGTGAGTGTGTGTGTGTGTGTGTGTGTGTGTGTGTGCGTGCATGCTTGCACGAATGCCAGAGTGCATGTGTGAGGCTCGGACTGATCAGTGGGCTCTGGGCTGGTCTACACACCGGAGAAGAACTGGGCTCTGAAGCCTCTCTTGGACACGGTGTTGTCGGACCTAAACTCTATGCGCATGTTGTTGGAGTGGGAGGTGACGGCCTCTGGCTTGGTGCTGCCGCAGAACCTGCCGAGAAGTTTGGGGTCAGTGGAAGGTCCACTGTGGACCTCCACAAAATCGTACTTACACACCTGAAACACACCAAGGAAAGACATCATATTCACACCTGAGGAGGTGCCCTTCTCCCCTACCTCCCTCTCCATTAAGTTCCCTACCTCCTTGAGTAAAATACTCAGCTGAAATTTACTTAATACAGTTATTAACTGTATGTAAACAGTAAAATGCACACACATGCATACAGGTGCACCCACCTGCGCACATGCACATACACACAGACAAGCAAACACGCATATACACACACACACACACACACACAACTGCAAGCATACACATACAGACACGCACGCATACACATGTACACATACATGCATACACGTACACATGTGCAACCACACACACACACACACACACACACACTCTCTTCCCACTCACGTCGTTGCCCTCCATCTCAAAACTATCAAACTGCAGCGTGATGCGGTGCAGTGCAGGAGCCACCAGCTGCCACACGCAGTGTCTGCTGGGCGGGTAGTCCTGAGGCCAGCCTGGGCTGGAGAATGAGCCGTTCAGCTTGGTAATGAAACCTCCGCAGACTGCTGCTTGCATCAGAGAAAGAGAGAGAGAGAGAGAGAGAGAGAAATGATGTTTTACAAAAATGCTGTAATTCATGGAAACTCCCACAAAACACTCAGGGAGCTTTTTAGGGGTGTGCAGACTGTTTGTGTGTAACTGCACTGTGGAGTGCATGCTGTGTGTGTGTGTATTTGTATTATGGTGAGTGTGTGCAGATTGCAGAGATGTGAATGTATGTGATTATTTCTGAGTGTTGGAGTTTGGATGCAGTTTGGATGTGAGATGTTTATGGATGTGTGAGTATGTTTGTGAGTATGTGTGTGTGTGTGTGAGAGAGAGTGTGTGTGTGTGTGTGTGTGTGTGTGGGCTCCCCAGCCAGCCCTTACCCTCGCAGGTGCGGCGGTCTGATGCCAGCTCATACCCAGGCTCACACACACAGCGGTAGCTGCCCAGAGTGTTCACACATCGCTGTGCACACTGGCCCTTATTGGGAGCGGCGCACTCATCGGTCTCTGCTCAGACAGGAAGACCAGTGCATGCATGAAACTACTGTACATCGAAATCAGTTAAGCAAACAAACTCATTCATTCAATTACAAATGTAATTACTTTAATTAAAGTGTGTATACAAAGGGCAAATGTAGTGTAGTGTATTCATTAATGGCATAGAACATAAAAGAAAGTCTAATATAAAACCAACAGGAAAGGTGTATATAAATGTTTAGTAGAATAATTATATTACTGTACCCCCTGTCCACAATGTCAACAAGACAGAAAAGCCATTTAAAGGAAGAAAGAAAAACATAAAATACATAAAAACATGACAAATGTTTCAGCAAATGTTTATTTTAGGCTTTATAGAAATATTTCTGTTAAGAGGCCGTGTCACCCTGCACTCAGCCCCCTGTAATTGGCACACTGACCTTTGAAGAAGCTGGTGGCAAACCCCGCCTTGTTGATGGAGCTGTCCGAGACAAACATGAGCCACAGCTGGTTGGAAGTGCTCTCCATGTCATTGGGCTTCTGGTTGCCACAGAAACGGCCAAGGAGAGGGCTGCTTTCTGTACCCCCGTCCCGCACCTCCACGTAGTCGTAGGTGCAGCTGTCGTGTCTCTCCACCTGAGCACCAGGGCAAACAGCCCCGTTAAGTTTCAGCGTTGAGTTCTACAGACTGACCAGTTGGTCCAAAGACAGACCAACAGGTCTATAGACTGACCAGTCGGCCCACAGACTGGCCAGCATGTCTACAGACTGTCCAAAAGGGCTACAAACTGAAAAGTGAGTCCACAGACTGCCCCTCACCTCAAATGACTGGAAACGCAGACCCACATGGAAGCCCTGGGGCACAGTCACCTTCCACACACACACTTTGTTGGGTTGGTAGTCGTCAGGGTAGTTGGGAGACTGAATCTGTCCACTGTCTCTCTGGATCTCACCACCACAAATTGCTGTAGAGAGACACACACCTGCATTAACCCAGCCTGAGAGAAAACACAGCAGGACTGATAGGCAGTTTCTTATAAAGCCTGAATGTTTACATCAGAGCAACATTACTGCTGTATATATTTAACACAGTACATTTCTGTAGATGATGCACATATTCTCACACATATTTTCACTTTCTTAGTATTTGCAGAATTAAGTGATTAATGTTTTGTTTGTCACTATTGCAGAAAGTAATAGTGGTGAAATTAAGAGTTTTGGAAGGGTGGGGCAGGGGGAGGTGGGGGGCGTGGGCTAACTGTACCCTCATAAGTGGCGGAGAAGCCCTTCCCCACCCAGTTGCTGCTGCTGCGAAACTCAATCCACAGCCGACTGTCCGTGGAAACGAGAGGCTCTGGTAGCTGGTCTCCGCAGTAACGGCCTGGACCAATGAGCAAATACCATTCACACAGAGCAACGCTGGTTAGAAGGTCACGCCATCAATCATAACGTCCCAGCAACCCGCTCTCACCGTCAGACGGACACACGCTGGACCGCACCGATTAATCACACCGTTTAACCACACCTCACTGCATTGGACAGGGTGGATGTAGCTGGTTACACTGCTTACTAGAACTTCACATTCAGTTTCTGAAGGAATTAGTGGAACTGGAAAATGTAAAACCTTTTAAAGGAGATTTTCGCCAGTATCCATCTCGGACCTCGACGTGGTCGTACCAACACAGATGACTTCGGTACAGGTCCATGGAGAGGAATCTGAGGATGATCTGTCAGACAGAGGCACAGCAGGGATGTACGACAGCCACAGGAAGAAGAGACTCAGGACGAGACTCACATGTCTACCATCGACTTTCAGAAGAGAGAGAACATCCCTGCTGCTGCTTAGACTATAAGACGGCAACACTCTAAGAACATAAAACTTTAAGATGGTACTGGTACTGGAGGTAGTTCTCTCATTCATGTTCTAACAGAATCAGCTCCACTACAGCAGATACACCATGGTCCAACCAGTCCAAGCAGTAAATATTTACATGCTTACATGTAAAAGGTCATGCTGAGGGTCAAAGGCCCACAGAGTTTGATTGTGAACCACAGATCTCAAAGACCTCACTCTGATACGGAGGCCATCGGTCATGAATATTCAGAACTGTAACACACATCCCTGTCATTCTTCAGAACTGTAACACATCCCCCAAATATAACATCTGATGACTTATTACAGTTTTGTATACAGTAAGAATGTGTATATAGCAAAAATCACATTTTTACCTAAATGTCCACTACAAGTCTGCACATTGATGTCCTCTGCTGTGAGCTTTGTGAGTCATGTGATTAGCTAGTGAGTTATGTAAGAAGAGTATTAGACCACTGTGGAATAAGGGATGGAAGATCAGACACGTCTGATCTGCAAGTATGAGAGCTGGATGAGTTTGTCAGACCTTCTCCCCAGGGGTGACAGAGATGCTCCAGATGCAGTGAGCGTAGGCTGCGTAGCTGTTCGGGAACCCAGGAGAGGAGAAGTTGCCGGTGCTGTCCTGAAGGCTCCCACCACACCCTAAAACACAGAGCAGAAGAACATCAGCACCCTGATGAACATCAACACCATGATGAACATCAGCACCCTGAAGAACATCCGCACATCAACTCCACAGCATTCCACTCCACAGCGATTTGCGCAGAGATCTGGGTGTAGGAAGAGCTTTGCTGTCCAGTATATAGTTCCAACACTCTTAAGTCTTTAATGGTATTAGCATCTACACTATTTTACTGTTAAAGTGAGAATGAGTTTGATGGGTTGCATCATGTGAAATTAGACAAAGGTCAATTTTGGGTAATGAAATCTCGGCAGTTATTTTGTTATTAATGTGCTAAAAAGCTTATTTGAATTCAAACACATTTGTCCTGACCTTCACAATCAAAAATACCATATCGCATAAAATAAACTTGCTTTCAACTGGTGCTCAAGTATAAACAAAAGAATAAATAATTTACCATTATTGGGAGGAAAATAAAAGTAATCAAAACGTCTTGTGCACTGACAGGATGGAGAGGTACCCACAACAACAGTACTGGAGAGGGAGGAGCCAGAGTGGTCCTGAGGTGGAGCATCCTGCTGGTCCCACCACAGGACAGGTGTGTGGAACAGGCACCTCCACTCCATGAGCTGGGGAAGGGTGTACTTACGGGGACACTTATAGAGCTTTTGGGTTTGAGCGATGTCCCCTTTGCTTAACCTCGTCCGCTGGCCAATGGGAGGGCGGGCTCCACTGACATCATAACGAGGCAGAATTGTGTCCAGGAAGATGCCTCTGTGCAACACAGAAAACTGAAAAGCTTACAAATCTTATAAATCTTACAAATCTTACAGCAATATTGTGATCACCTGGAGGAACAGCTGAAGTGAGGAGAAAAGACAAAACAGATAGAGTTGTAACACAAACACTTTTTTCAGTGTGTAATGGTGAAATAATGGTAGAAACATCATACTCTATGTAAGTTCTGAGATGTTTCAGAAGTATAACCAACAGCCTTCAGAACTACTGAATCGGTCGATGTTAGAGTGAACCTTCCTTTTTTTAAAAAATTTTTTTGTGATGTATTTTGTGACCGCGTCTGTGTGGGCATGGTTGTTTGTGTAGGTTTGTGTGTTGTGTGTGTTAAGTGTGTGTATGTGTCTGTGTGTGTGTGTGGTGTGGGCGTGGCATCTAGATGTTTGTCTCTCATTATCTGTTTCACCTGTGTCTGGTCTAGGGTGAGTGTGTCTGGTCTAGGGTGAGTGTATAGGGTGAGTGTGTCTGGTCTAGGGTGAGTGTATAGGGTGAGTGTGTCTGGTCTAGGGTGAGTGTATATAAACATGTCAGTCCTTGTTTGTCAGTGTTTGTTGATGTTTAGGTGTTTCCACATGGTTTGTGTAAACTTTGCTAAAAATAATAAAAGATGCTCGAATCTTCCAAGCTCGGCATCCTGCTTCACTTTGTTTGTACAACGCGCACATACGTTACACCTTTAGCTATGTATCATGCAAACAGAACATGTATGTGACATACCCTAGTGGTAAAATCACTGCCATTGTAATCAGTCCTGACGTCTTTTTCCAGTCCAACAGTTTGTCACAGGTCAGCAGTTGTTTGGCATTTATCGGTTCGATCATTCAATGTTGTCTGCCACTCTCATTTTTTTTCTCTCCATGTGTCCTTGGCCCAGACCTTCTTCTTGTTCCCATGGTGACTCGTATGTGGCTGACAAATGTGTGTATGATGGGGTCAGCCTCCACCCGCATGCACTGCACCACCTTCGCCCATCACCCTTGGCAGCAACAGTTTTCTCCACCTGTGAAACAGGTGTGTGAAACAGCGGGGTGGGACTGCGCCTGGTGACCCACCCATCAGAGCTGTTTACCACAACATTCTGCAGTGTGAAGAATCTTCATGAGTTTGCTCCACAGTTCATCGTCGTATCTGGGATGACCGCAGGTGTTCACACATCCCCTCATGGGAAAGAGATACCCACTGTCTGCTAATTTATGGTGATCACGTCGCAGAAGGAAGCAGGTTTATTTGCTCTAATATTATCCGAGATTGCCGGGGGCGTCTGAAGGGAGACAGAACTGTTTCCTCAGTGGGCTGTAACGGTTAATCTGTGACTATAATGTCTAAAGGTCACAATATCTAGTGATTATTAGCCAGTACACCAGTAATGACTGTACTCCACCACAGACAGTACTCCACCACCGAACCAGCTGGCATGGAAACATGCAAGACTGTTTCTTCAAATCACTTCAATTTTCTTTTTTTCATGTGAATGTTTTTCAGATAATATTTCTGCACAGAGAAATGACTGTAGAATTCCCTTCTGACACCATAAACAACATGACCAAGCCATCCAGCTTCAATATCTGTCTGTCATTCATGCGTCTTCCGCCACTCAGAAGTCTGCCCTGAGTCCACAGTGCATGGATCACTTTGTCTTTCTTAGTGTCTTAAGTATTGGTAAACGGTAGTTAGCAGTCGTAAGAGTCGTAAGAACTGTAAGCTGGGTTATGAAAAGGCGATAGTGAAATGTAGCCATGGAGAAATGAAGGCAAAGAATTCCAGAGCAACGGAGCAGCAGTACTGAAAGACACGTCACCCCCGGAGTTCAGTGTTAATTTGAGAGACTACACATTCAGCTCTGGGTGAGTGTTTAGTTTGAGAGATTGGTGGATGTAACGGTTCAGACTGCTGAGTTTTTAATGTACTGAAGAAGGTTGGTCAGTTTAACAGGGAGGCCATATAAAAGAGTTTTAACGTCTGGAGTTGGCTTGATAGCATCAGCCTCAGTGTTAATAGAGAAAGATGTCTGGTACATGAGAGAGCAGGTATATAGTGTCAACCAATAAGACTTCGGTTTTCTCAGCATTGGAGCTCAGGTAACTGCTATGAAGCCATTACATCACTAATACATGAACTCTCAGTCTGGGCACAGACAGAGGGGGAGGCTGTACTAATGTAGATTTGAAAATCATCAGCATAACAGTGAATTTTAAGGCCATGATTACGTCTAATCTCTCCAAGTGGAGCAATCTCTCCATGTACGCAGTGAAGAGGTCTGAGGACAGAACCCTGGGGTACACCACGATCAACAGGGGATAAGGATCTTTTGGGGAGGCCAGTTGCAATAAATTGTTTTCTATTAGTGAGACAGAACCATAGCCAGCTAAGGGTTGGGACAGCAACACCAATAGATGTCAGCCTAGAAATTAGTATACCATGATTAACAGTGTCAAAGGCTGCTGTGAGATTAAGAAACACCAAGATGTTAACAAGTCTGGCATCCATTTATAACAGCAGATCTTTGACTACATTTACAAGGCAGTTTTGACATTGTAAAATGTGTTGAAACCAGATTGAAAGGCCTCATGTAAGTTATTACTAGAGAGAAAGTCACATAGCTGTGAGGCTACATCCCTTTCCATGACTGTAGTTAGGAAAGAAAGGTTGGAGTCTGTAATTGGCCAGTGAAGATGGAACTAACCCAGGTTTCTTTAAAATTAGAGTGATGGGGGCTACTTTAAGATATGATGGAACAGTACAAGATGAAAGACAGAATAATCAAATGAGTGATGGGAGTTGAAATATCAAAGGAAAAGATTTTAGAAGGACTGTAGAAGCAGAATCAAGCAGGAACAAGCTTGAAGAAGATTTAGAAAAGATTTCAGAGACGGTAGAAGATTCAAGGGAAGTGAAGATGGAAAGACAGTTGTTGAGATTTAAAGGAGCAGCAGGTGGAGAAAGAGAGACAGGTGAGTATCTAAGGAAAAGCGACTGTAAGCGTTATAAATTTAGCCATAAACGTAGTCTAGAAAACCTTGACTCTGAACATGGGTGTTGAGGTGGATGATACAGGGGGATGAAGAAGTTTGTTTATGGTTTTAAAATGAGTGTCAGGCCTATGGCTGACAAAATGTATGAGATTTGAGTCATAACAAGAGTGGGCTGCATTAAAGGCACTCCTACACTTAGAAACGCACTCTGTGAAAAGGCGGAGATGGACAGGAAGGTTTACTTGTAAAGATGCTCCAAACACCTGACTTGGGCGCAGGTGAAACTCTGCGGGGCTGTGAGAACACACACCTGGAGAAGGTGTTCCTGGCGTAGTGCATGATGCTGTCGAAGTCATACACTTCCCCCAGGGAGTTCACCTCCCCCGGCTCCATCTTTAGGAAATTATACTCCTGGCCTGAACCACACACACACACACACAAACTCAGGAGTGTGACAGGGGTATTATTGATCACATAACCCCATACTCAGGTTGGAGGGTGGGAGCAGTCCAGGCAGCTCACAGCTGTGATCCCAGTCACACTGACGAAGCTCCTGCAGTTTCTATCCAGTGTCTACGTTAGACTGTAAACACTGGAGCTGCAGATAGAGCTGGTAAAGTGCAGCACCACGTCCTGCAGTGATCGGGTAATGTCCCGAAGAAAAACAGATTTAACAAGTCACATGACCTCTCAAAGCCTGCACTGCCATCCTGGAAGCTGTAATTATCTAAACAAAAAGAGAACCACACACACTCAGAAGAAACAGGCAATTATGTGTCCTTGTAGAGTTTCATCTTGTGAAAAGTAGCAAACTACAGGAATTCGATTTTCTTTAGATATTTATCTCTGTGTTTGTCACTGGCATTTCCAGAGATGTCCTTCTATCAAACTGTGCTCAGCCCCAATAACTATAGTCACAATTACATGCGCACTATTACATGCGCTCTCATGCGTGTGTGTGTGTAGTGTGTGCGTACATGCGTGTGTGTATGTGTGTGTGACCTGGCTGGATGTTTTCTCTGATGATGTTCACGTGTGCATCCCGGTCAGGCCGTGTGTGCTCATGCCAGAAGCCGATCACGTGACCCAGTTCGTGTACCACAATGCCGAACTTGTCGCAGTTCTTGCCAATGGAAATGGCCTGTGGACCGTGCTCACGACGGCCCACGTATGAACAGCACCTGCAGGGGGCGGGGCACAGGGTAGAATCACTGCAGGAGGTGAGACACAGGGTAGAATCACACAAGATCCTCAACGACCACAGGGCCTCTGCCCCATAGCTTCCACAGATCTCTGCTTTACACACACACAAACACACACACACACACACACACAAGCCTGGTAGGAAGGTGGTGCTGGCACTAGTTAAGTGTGCAGCGAGGTGGGTTCCTGGTGGAGAATCAACAATGAAGTGGGTGTGGGTGGAAGTTTGGCAGTGGGGTGGATCCGAGTGGAGACTCAGCAGGGGGTGGGTGTTGATGGAGGTTTGGCAGGGGGATGGTTCTCGTGGAGGCTCAGGTATCTTACCCACATGGACGAACGGTAAAGATTATGTAGCTCTCCTCGTTTGTTCTCTCCACGAACGTCACACAGGTGTACTTCTCCCAGTGTCGCATGGCCTGTCTGAAGATGGCCCTCTGGCTGCCTGCCAGGGGGGTCAGTTAAAGCACAGATCTTCAGTCATCACACCTGGAGCTCAGATCCAGCCTCAGTCCGGCCCACTGATTCATCTTAGCCAATGTCTTCTGAGGAGCTGATTCAGAGTGGGTCATTTCACAAAGCATGACTTCTTATGTAGATAACTAAAGCCACTAATAGTTATGATAACGTATCTAATATTCTAACAGTTGTGATAATTGTAATGCGTGCTGCACTAAGGAAATGAGGCAGGACTGCCGAGTACGGAGAAAAAGATTCGCTTTATTTAGTTTCGCTTTGTAGCGTAACGTAAACAGCCTTAAACGCTGACACGAACATCGACACTTAAACGCTGACACGAACATCGACACTTGACAAACACAGAGTGACACGCACACGCTTAAATACACTCACGCTTAAAGACACACGACAGGTGAAACGGATAACGATAACAGGACGAACATTCAACACCACGCCCGTGTCACATACACCGACGCACACACCTACACACAGACACGCAACAAGGGAGGTGGTAAAGGCGGCCACTGGGACAGTAATGTATGTGGTCCCAGTCCTCCCAGTGGGACCACTCTGACATGTACAGCCGTGTCATGAGCACTGATATGCCTCTAACTCACCCTAAAGCAGATGGCCACTGGGGAGCGTTGTGACTGAGAACTGAGTATCATTGTAATGTATCATTTAATCATTTTAAAATGACTCAGGCTGGTCGAGCGCTACTACACAGGAAAATGTTAAATATGTTGCAGGAGCTTCTTCTCCTGAATATTACCAGAGGATTTGAGTTTTCTGAGGAAATAAATCATGGCAACAGTAAGGTAATAATGTACATAGGTAATAATAATGTAAAAAAAATCAACATACATCAGTAAAGAGAGTGCCTTTACCACTGAAGTTGCTGCTGATGACATAGGGGATGATGCCGTCAGGCCACACCCTCTCTGGGCGGGCAGTTGCTGCTCTTCTCCTGCGAGGATAATCTGCACCATACCAGGCTGCTCCATTTTCTCTGTTCCAATTGGCTGGAACTTTAGCGTGTCTGCTCCAATTGGCCGGAGCGTCAGCCTCTCTGCTCCAATTTGCTGGAGCATCAGCTTCTCTGATCTTAGTGCCTGCCTCTTTGCTCCTATTGGCTGATGATCTGTTCTCTAAGGCAATAAAGACTTCACAATGTTCAGTCAAAGACAAAAACATCACTTCAAATTCAACACTTCAGGGGTAAAATTACAGTTTAGTATTTTCCTGTTAAATCATCTAAATTTCTAAATTACTTGTATTGTAAATTGCTTGTAAATACCAACCGTTAATATTTAGGTTTTGTTTTCATGATTTTTGCATACACTTCACATATATCAGGTTAAACTTTTGGGTTATTGGGTAATTTGTTATTTATAATAATGAATAAGACCTTTTATAAAATAAATAAACTGATATTGTTAGCAGACATATATCAGTACATCCTTATTTCCACCATGTTCCACCAACCAGCAGGTCCCAGACCAGCGGGTCACTGTAACGTCTGTGTGATCCATGCAGGTACGGCTCCTCCAGGGGTCTCACCTGCTGTCAGCACATCTGGGTCAGTGGTGCCGACAGCGTGGACTGGGTCACGACGGACAGTCTGGTCCAGTTGGAGAGAGCGTAGGTCATCCTCATCCAGGGCAATGTCCCCAAGAAAGGCCACTGGAAGCAGACAGGAGCACAAATCACCATGCTCACTTTGGTTTCATGAGCTCAATTTTGATTTCATTAGAGAGGTGTTGAGTCAGCGGTTCCCAGCGTCAGTAGCTAATGAGGTTCATTGTTACCAATGAAGGATGAAGATAATGAGCTTCTGAACACAAGTTACGCGGACACAATAGGGCATGAGACAATCAAGAGCTTTATGAGAAATCACCTCCCTCTCTCTCTCTCTCTCTCTCTCTCTCTCTCCCTCACCCTACTTCTCTCCTTCTCCCTCTGCCTCCCACCCCCTTTCTACACACAACAATATGTGTGCTTCTTCAAGACTTCCTCTCAGTCAGTCTCACAGGGGTTGGATGTAAGTGTGAAACAGCGAACGATTAGGGCTTTATGCAGTTTGTTCAAGCATCATGTGAACACACAAATGCCCATCATTGCCGCTCCAGTCAGTCTCCCAGAACCTGCTTCCTTTCAGCCTAGAATGGTACATGTATTGCCAGACACTCTCTAGGGACACTCTCTAGGGACACTCCCTGGGTAGAGTCCGGTGCCTATCACCACTTAACACAGTCAATAGGAAATCCACCTGGAAATTTGTGAGTTCCGAAAATGATGTCAAATCATCCAGATGCAGTATCAGCACCAGCCACTTCATTTCCCCCACATAACCCACAGCTATACCTTTGTCTGTGAGCTATTTCAGCTGATCTTCCAAAATAGACTGAGGACCCACAACCAACACAATTGGATGACTCAGAAACAGCTGGCTGAGGCTGTTCCTGCAGCTTGTCGGTAAACAGCTCGTGCTTATTAACTGCTCTAAGCAAAACCCTTGAATTACTTTTATTTCACAGCCTTCACTAACCTTTCTTGGTGCTACAGATATATTTGACTCTGTAAAACCCGATTCACGTCGGGCCAGTATGAAACGACGCAGGGTAAGTGGGAGCGGAGGAGTGGCTAGCCAATCAGACTGCAAGTGACACCTGACATCTCTTTTGAGAACTCCTCAGTCACTTTGATTGAGAATGCAAGAAGTAGGTTTCTCCTCTTTGACATTCCTCCTCTCTGGAGAGGCTGCTTCAATAACCTTTCTTAGTCCTACGGATATATCTGGCTCTGCAAGACCAGGTTCACGTCGGTTCTTGAACAAATTCCGGTGCTTCTTCGGTGGTTTGACACCTCCAGGTGTGATGACTGCAGCTCTCTCCCGGCAGGTAGTCCTGCGTCTGCAACCAGGTGCTTTCAGCTGCTCCAGAACACTGCAACATGGCTGATCTTTGACGTTCCTAAGTTCTCTCCTGTCATTCCCCTGCTGCGTTCCCAACTTCCTGAAGCTGCTCGTATCAGATTTAAAACCTGAGGCTTTCCTACACAGACAATCTGTTCCTCCCAGTAAGTGGTAGTGATCAAAACATGATCTGATCCACGAGCCCATCATGGTTCAAACCTCAAGGAAGACCAGCATCAAGATTTATCTCTGTCCTGGTTCCCAGTTGGTGGAATGAACTCCCACTGGCTGTCCAAAGCAGTCCCTTGCTGTCTTCAAATGGCAACTAAAGACTCGTCTCTTTACAAATCCCCTGAATGTAACCTTATTGTGTGCCTGTAGGAAGGTTTTATATTTGTGTTTGAACGATCATGTCTAAGAATGGCACTCAGCATTGTATTATTTTCAATAGTACTGTATCTCTCAATTGTAGCAACACCTTGGTTCAGTTGTGCAAGTACCTTGGTTCAACTCTAATCTATAGAGTGTCTAATAAATGCCATGAATGTAAACGTAATAAAGTGTGTAGGTGTGTGTCATCACTAATTGCTGATTTCATGTTGAAAAGGTAAAACACACACACACACAGAGAGAGAGAGAGAGAGAGAGAGAGAGAGAGAGAGAGAGAGAGAGAAAATTCTATTCATTCAAGTAGGACAACCCAGCTGTGGTCAGACTGACTCTAATAGAGTCTCATTCTACCTGTTCCTATTTTTTTATAACTATCACTCCCAAGGACAATATGGACAATGATGGATAATTGAGGTGGGGGTGGCCAGTGGTAAATGTGCACATGCACACATACACACACGTGCACGCTTACACACACGTGCACGCTTACACACACGTGCACGCTTACACACACGTGCACGCTTACACACACGCACGCATTTACACACTCACGCACAAACTCATACACACACACACACACACATTTACACTCAAGTTACACACAGTTTCTGAGCGTCATGACAACCTATCTGCTCTACACATCAGGTTTAATTAAAAGTCACTGGACAACCATGGGACTGGATTACATTGTGTAAATAACAAGGCTTTTGCCTGAGGGAATATTTAGAGTGTTATCTAATTATGAAAATGTAATGGAAGACTGCAGATCAATTATGATCCAAACCTACTCTGTTTGGGTTCGTCCGGTGTTTGTAGTGTTAAATGTGTGATTTCATGAGACAGGCCTATTAAAACAGAGAGAAAACTGCAACCAGCTAAATGCAGGAGAACATACAGAAATAGAGCAATAACCAAATCTGTCTGGATTACAAATGCCACTTTCATATTTTATGTGGTATCATATTTTAAAATACGCAAACAAACAAACAAAAATAACCCATACTGGTTTAAAGTGCTATTGGTTTTATGTGACAGAAATGACTAGCTGTAAAGTACTGAGCATTCACATCCACTGTGAGCACCATATTTAAACAGTGAGCTTCCCATCAGCCACTACCTGAGAACCTTTAAACCATTGAAAACATCTGGATAAAAGAGCCCTTAATTCACACACTAATCGCTACTGACTCTAAAGGAAAAGTCTTGGTCCTCCCAAGGTTTCTTTCTTATCTCCTCCTAGGGAGTTTTTCAACCTCACTACATCCAACAGTAGATTAAATACAGATCTGCTACCTTCCAATCCTCTGGTATTCCCACTCTCCCACTGGGGGCACAGGAATCTGAACACTAAGCCATCAGTTCTCCGTGTGTTCCTCTGACCTGCTGCAGTCTACCCCCTCTCCATCCCTGTGTTTCTACCCCCTCTCCATCCCCCTCCATCCCGTACACTCAACTCCGCCTTGTCGATCACTGAAGGAAAAAGCTGCTCTGCTTAATGACCTCAATAGCCAGAATAATCCAGGCCTGGTTTTTCTAATCCTGGCATGTATTTGGTGAGTATAGTTATCTGACTATGGTTACTCCTGGGCTATAATTACCTTTGCTCCTAGTAGGTTATCAGTAGGGGTGGTGGGCTGGGTGTTGTATTTCATAAAGGATAATGCTATCTTTTGAATATATGGTTTTAAAGGTGATGGGCTCACAAACCCATTACAGCTCTTTCTCTGCACAATGCTAAATGTCATTCTAAGGTCATCTCTCTGTTATTGGAAACTCTGATGATTTCTCTAAATCAGTACCCTCCTCTCTCTCGAGGACACAGTTTCACTCTTTAACCAGCTCTGGCTTCTTTGAACACTAGATTGCTACCTACCTCGCACTCTTCCCCATGGTTCTCTCCTACATGCCCTAAAAAGGACAGATGGCTTTATAGGAAAAGTAAATTGCATGTGCATTTCCCTTTCACGCTCCAAACATTTAGCTAAATATAAAGCCACTTTGAATGCAGCCCGTTCATCGAACATTTTCTACATCCTAAACAGTGCAGGTCATAATCCTAAGAAGCTTTTCTCTGTTGTTAATAAACCTCGCCTGCCTGCCGTCTGAAGCTGTGTTCAGCTCTCCAGAAAAAAAACCTATACCTTTCTCAATTCTTTTCAAGAGAAGGTTAGTGCCGTTTCCTCCGATCTCTTGAAGATCATTGCCCTCTTCTCCTGAGCCCCTCCTGCTTCCACCTTTTCCAATTTCTTATCTCATTGACTCTAAACGTATTACTGAGATAATAACTTTGAGATCAAAGTCGTCACAATTCGACCCTGCTCCAACTGCCCTTTTAAAATGTCTCCCTGTCATCTCTGGTTGTATCTGCCACATTCTCAATTTGTTGCTTAGAACAAGAAATTTCTTACCTGCTTTGAAACTAACAGTCAAGAAAACGAGTCTTGACAGTACTGACATGAGGAATTTCAGACCCATATCCAGTCTCCTGTCTCCAAAGTGACTTTCAGATCCATTCCCGCACCTTTCTTTGATCTCTTGTATTCAGGAATTAAATGTTTGTCTGAACTCTGAACTTGAACTCTTGTTTATCAGCACCAAAACTGTTCTCTCTTCATTTTCCAGTTTTACGCCGTCAGCGATACTCCTCATCCTCTCCTCACAATCTCAGTGGTCCCACATTTGTTAATCAACCCACATATTAATTGGTTCATTATCTCCAGATTAGATTACTGTAATCTATAATACTGTAATCTAGATTTACATCAGATTATTGTCATCTATATTACTGTAATCTAGATCTCTATGAGATTTGATTACTGTAATCTAGATTACAGTAATCTATCTCTCTATCAGACTAGATTACTCCAAAATAGCTCTCTATTATCAGATTAGATTACTGTAAACTAGATTACTGTAATATAGCTCTTTATTATACAATTTACCCTCCAAAACTCTCCGCCCCTCTGGTGTTTACAAAACCCTCCAGTGTTTACAGTCGTGGTCCTCTTACTACAGAACCTGCACACATCACTCCTGTCCTACACCTCCTGTACCAGTTACCTGTACTCAAGCATATCCAATTCAAAATCCTCTTAATAAATCTCTTTTCCCTGCACTGTCAGCATTCCTGAAATTTTAATACACCGTTTAAAGCGCCTTTGAACTTTGTGATGCGCTATATAAATCCAACATCGTATTATTATTATTATTATTATTATTATTATTAGACTATATTGAGTATTATTATTATTATTATTATTATTAGACTATATTGAGTATTATTATTATTATTATTATTATTATTATTAGACTATATTGAGCTTTGTAGCATAGCTCATTTTCAGGAGTTCTGCAAATGTTCTGCAAAAATCTGGTCATTTCACCCTTCAGTGACACATATTTTCCTATAGGTGGCAGTGCAGAGTGCAGTGTACAGATGTACAATACTGCACTATTGCTACCCATAGACAAAACATCTTTAAATCTTTAGTTTTTTTTTTTAATTAATTTTTTTACATCAATGTGTAATAATATCAACATCACTACTACTGTGAATCACAATGTATTTTGACAGTTATTTTGGTTAATTTATTGCTTTTATGACTGTTTTGTAAAAATCAGTTTGAGAGGATACGTGTGTGCTGTTAGAGCTCACCTATGCCCTGTCTGATCTCTCTCGCCCTCTCGTTCCCATAGTAACATAGTTGTGCTGCTCCAGACTAACACTCACCCAAAGCAGCCACATGTCCTAGACTCACTTTCTCATCAGGCCCGCCCACGGCCCCGCCCATTCCCCGCCCCCAGCCCCACCTCCCCTCACTCCCCTTCTCTCCAGCTCTGTTCCTCATAGCCACACACTGGAGTTTAGTGACTAGTCCCCATTCGGCTCATATCTCAGCTCACAAAGGACTTAAAAATGCCTGGTGGGTTGTGTCAGTGTTTTATGGTAATTCTAACAGCAACAGGACTGACACTCCGACACAGACTAACACTGACAGCACATTTACAGACACCAGGAGACATGAAACATCAATATAACATGGTCCCAATCCTCGTACTGTTCTCTCTTGGTGCTACAGTCACATGTTATAGTGTTCTTTGCATGTTTAAAATCATGTTTAAGAATCAATTTACCCAAAACATGTAGGTCCTTTATTGGTAAGTATGAATAGAAGCATTTCCCAAACATAAAAAATATAAACCACACACACGCACACTGTATTGAGCATTTAGAGATTAGTAGGGAAGTTTCATATGAAGCAGGCTGGTGCGTAATTTATTTTAATTACAGTGTTGTACTGACTATATTGTTAACTAAAACTGCTCACTAAAACTGGATGTGTCTGACGAAAAACTGGCCTAAACTAGCGTCTAAATTATGGACCAAACCGCCTACATCGCGTTTTCAGTGCACTGTACCGCCTGTTGATTGTATCATTCAAAAGACGGGCCTCATGGTGAGAAACTTTGGCTGCTTGTCTGTTATATTTATAGGCGGGTGTTCAAAATCTTCAGTAGTTCATAACATTTGCCTTTCAACATGTGTTAACATGCCAAAGCCAAGCTTCCATATACCAATATGTTTTTAACATTATAAGCGGTAAAGATATGGCATGCCATCTATTTATCTTTGTTATGTCAGTTTTTCTCACGCTGTCACGACGAACACACTGTCCTGACTTCTAGAAATATGAAACACGAACACTGAACCACACAGTACATCCATTTACCTGCCTTACATGGGTCCTTGTAGTCGACTGCATCAGTTTCAGTGAAGTGAGCGTTATAGTTTGTCTCCGTATCTAAATCGATTGCCAGTAATAAACCAAAATGTAGAAGCAAACATGTCCATTGGGAGTTCATGACGAGGTTGACTGCTTATGTATAACTGATTTAGAGGACCGCTAACGAGCAGCGGGCGGTCCTGGGAGCGGGGAGGGATTCAGGGCAAGTGGAGGCGGGTTTTCGAAAGGGTGCTCTGCTCTCTCTAGTGCCTTTATTCTGAAGCAGTGATTCGCTAACATACTCGGGCAGGAAGCCAAGTCCGAGCTCGCACACTTCACAGTGCGGAGGTCGGGCCACACACCGCATCGCTCCAAACCACAGCCTCATTTAAGCCGGAATTTTGCACCACACGCAGCAACTGTACATCCGGGGCTTTCACTCACATTTGGCTAAAGACATCTGGCGTTTTGATGAATTCATTCATCAAAACGAGTACTGTAATTAAACAAAATGAACAAAACAACGAATTTAAAACAGATAAGTAGATAATAGCTTTGTATTTTTTTAATTCTTTTTTAAACAAGTCTAATCTGTTTATGCAAATAGCCTACAATACAGTTAAGCTTATTTATTTCAATTTCCGGGCACAAATTTTGCGCAGGCGACGGAACTACAATCTAATAAAATACCAGACATAGTTCATCACAGCCGGAGACGACATACTTTAAGGATTAACAATCCAAAACATTTTAATACTTCTGACAGAGTTTATAACAGAACAAAGACAAAATACATAAATAACAAACGGGCTACAAAACTAAATACACTTTTCCTGTGCAAAACAATTGTTTTACAACGCTAAATTAAAAATAAAGCTTTTTACATTGAAGGATTAATTTATCAAGACCTTAAATTGGACACGTAGAAAGAAAACATACAATGAATACATGTGTGTACGTGAATATACAGGGCACCACAGATCACCTTTTAGTGTACAACATCTTCGCTCATTTAATGATCTGCACTTTTCAGCCACTTGATTAGAACCATCCTGGAGATATTCAGTGAATGACAAAGGTTTAACTTTCATGCAGGCATTCTCCAGTAAAACGTTAAAACTGTAAAAGCTTCAGGGGAAAGCCAAGCGCAGCAGAGGTGGTCATGGTCCAACAGAACAGAACAATTATATCCTTTAGTTGATGCCTTTATAGTGACTGAATACATGAGGGTTGAGGGCTTTGCTCAGGAGCTCAACAGAGACAATGCAGCAGTACTTGGGCTTGAACCAGCAAAAATTTGATTACAAGCGGAGCACCTTAACCATGGAGCTACCACTGTCACATAAACAGCACAGCACACCAGTGAGCTACCACTGGTCCACTGGCCCATAAGCAGCCCAGCAGCACAGCCCACAGCACACCAGAATTGAGTTATGGAGTAGAGAACCTTCTCTGTGGAATGGGGGCCTACCATCCAATACTTCCAGGCCTCCAGAATAGTTGGTGTGTGTGTGTATTACAATGTAGAAAACACAGAATGTATTTCACACAAACAAATAAACTAACACACACACACACACATGCATTCTGTGGTTTCAACATTGTAGAAACACTACAGGAGTGAACGTGAGATGCATGTGTTGAGGTTTCTGGGCTCAGTGACTCACAGAGTTGCACAGAAATGAAGAATCTCAGAAACACAGGCAACAGGAGTGGAGTCCCACCTCCACCTCTGGCCCCACTCCCTATCTGAATATACCAGGGGCCTGTGTCCAGCCTCTTCCCTTCTCACCCAGCTCCAGCAAGTGGTGCCCCAACACACTTCACTCCACCCAGGCCCCACCCACTCGCTTCACCTGGGTTAACCTGTTCAGGTCCTCCAGGAGGATGCTGTGAATCGGAGGCCCCTGGGACCTCGATACGTCACTTGCTCGTTTCAACTCGCCACTCCCGCCTTCGTTGCCATTTGAAACCTTGTTGGCTGGAAGTACCATAAACCGTTCAGGCCGCAGGGCTGATGGTGGCGGGTCACAGAAGTGACAGGCCACGGCAGCCTGGAAACCACGGCGGAAGTTCTCGTTGAAGAAGCCATAGATGATTGGGTTGACGCCGCTGTTGAAGAAAGCCAGCCAGTGGGCGACTGGGAACAGGTATCTGCTCAGAAAGTCAATCTGCTGCCGGTCGAGCTCCTGATAGTCCGTCAGCAGCATGAGGCTCCAGAGAGGCAGCCAGGAAACCATGAACAGCACAGCCACCATGGTCAGCATTTTGATGACCTTCACCCGGCGTCTGGAGCGCCCCCTGCGGGCCGCAGTGGAGCCGTGCGCCCGCAGGCTGCCCGAGAGCTTGACGGCGATGCGGCCGTACATAAGGCTGATCAGGGCGAGCGGGCCGAGGTAGACGTGGACGAAGATGACGGTGGTGTAGACCCGGCGCAGGCTGGCGCGCGGCCAGTTCTCGAAGCACACGAACAGCGGGTACGTCTGGTTGTCCCGCACCATGTAGGTGTTGTCCAGGTGGATGACGGTCAGCGTGGCAGATGAAGGGAAGATGATGACAAAGGCCAGCAGCCAGATGAAGAGGATGGAGCAGAGGGCGGTGACGGGCCTGAGGCGTGGTCGGAACGGATACATGATCCCTGTGTACCTGGAACAGACCAGCAGGAGATCGATGGTCCTCCACGCACAGTGTGAACCTTCATGTCTTACTGTTCACAGTTAAAAACTTTATGTTAGAAGCACAGATACGTGAACCGCATATATAAAGACAAATTGAAAGGCATGAATTATTCTCATCGCTACATCGGAGAATACTGGTCAATATTGGATAATACTGAAGTATTAAACAATTATCTCTATGGTGTGTTATAGATGGTTTTGAAGATCAAAAGTTGAAATAAATAACTACAATGATTATTCTCTTACTGGGAGTGCATGTGATATCAGGGATTAACTGATTAAAACCGATTAAGTGATTAAAGCATTAAACATTGTAGAATCTCTCTGCAGTCCATTTTAGTCACTCACTGATATTACTGCATCGTAATAAACTGGAAAAGTACAACAGGATTTACATTTTGATTCCTCTACTTCAGCCGCTGATCTGTCTGCAGTTCTGTTAAATCCTCGTGGAAGATTAGGTGAACAGGGTGTGGAAAGTGATGGACTAGTTAAAAGGAATTCAAATGGGGACCTCTGACTGGTCCTGGGTCAGTGAAGTTAGTAAGTGATGCTGATTTTGGACATTAATCCAGTTTCATTACTCCAGAATCAGCACTATCGTCAGGGCAACAATGTGCAGCCCCTACCGTAATGTTTCTTTTGTAGGCCAGTGAACCAATACAGACACTCTGAGAATTTTGGTGGGAACTTCCTTATTCAGGAAATTGGCCACTGGGAACATGGAACAAATGTGGCAAGAAGACTAGTTCCCATAAATCAGTTCAGCTCTGAATGCTGACAAAGGATGAGAAAGCAAAACGTGCAGTAGGCCAAACATATAGTTCACGTCTATGCTGAGGTGTCTAATAAACTGGCATCCCAGTCTAGACGTATGCTATGCGATCAGTGCCGTAATAAATCATTACCTGTCCACTGCTATGGCAACCAGAGTGAAGACGGAGGCAGAGACAGACATGCCCTGGATGAGGTTGCTGAAGGTACAGGTCGTCTGGCTGAACGGCCAGCCTGCAGAAACACCCAGCACCTGCACTTTCTCACTACACATCACACTAATGAACATGCTAACCTTCACACACTCCCATATGGCAATAGGACAAGAGATCTTATGAACGTTTAAAATTACAGCCATACAGTGCCACAGCATAAGAACTTACTGTAGCAGAGTTACACAGAGAGGCTAACAGGCAGACACATAAATAGAGAGGCAGACACACCTGAGATGAGGCTGTCGATCAGTGTTGTGGGCACGCAGACCACGCCCACCAGAAGGTCGCTAATGGCCAGGTTGAGGATGAAAAGGTTGGTCACGGAGCGCATGTTTCGGTTCCGCAGTACCACCACGCACACGAGCCCGTTGCCCCCGACACACATCAGCAGAACGAGCAGGTAGGAGAGGATGTAGCTAACGGTCATGCCCCCGGAATGCAGGTAGTAGGGCAGCAGCGTTACGTTGGCCAGTGCGCTCAACGACCCGTTCTGATCAGAAGTGTTCATCACTGTTGTTACAAACATTTGTAGTGAGAGTGGAACGGAGAAACAAAAAAGATGCTTACTATAGGCGAAGTCTTTGCGCACACACACAGACAGAGCGAGCGAGAGAGCGAGCGAGCGAGCGAGCGAGAGAGAGAGAGAGAGAGAGAGAGAGGGAACGTTCTACACGTTAGTTTTCATACATAGGTAAGTTTGTTAGTATGTTTGGATATTAAGATTAAAAGGTTTAAGCATTTCTTTTAGGCGACTGTTGACAGGATTGAAGCTGCAGTCAAGTTTATAATAAAAAAGTAGAGATGATCTGAACAAATCACTACGTGCTCCAAAAACCTTACATATACACGATAAATTGTTGAGAATTAAATGCGAATGTCAGTAATCTAACAGAACAGAGCAAAATCAGAATAAAACTATTACAGTATTTTACATACAACTGAAAAGGAAAGCAACTCTATTCTAATCTCTGAATTCTATCATGATTCTGTATATTCAAATTTAATTCGTATGAGAGCTAATATCTCTTGTCGCATTTCAATGAATACCTATTGTAGCAGGATGTCATTTTATTAAATTTGCATATCTACATAAAGCTGGCTAAAGTATCATATAATAAACTGGCTGAGATAATAAGCCAGTTGTAGCTACTTTCTAAGTTATTTTTTTCTTACAAACATGTACACATATGTCCGCGTAATATATCCAGTAACTGCCACACACAATAGCAATATGACGTTAACAAGATTTACCTGATATAGCAATTAGCAAAAAAAAAACAATGCTCGTGGAGTCCATAAACCTCAACAGGTGTCTTTGTCGGAAGGTAATTCTAGGTTTTGGAGTCCTGTGTTAGTGACGTCAAGAAATCCCAACATTTAGGGAAACCGTTAGCGTAATATAACTAGTTCCATGAACGCCGTTCATCTTTAGAAGCGCACATTGTTGTTAACGGCGCAAACATTCGCTGCGGTTGTCGACCATCGGAGGCATTTCGCCCGCACGCAGACGCATTCAAGAATCACATGACCTCAGCGTCGAGAGACCCGTGAGTCGATAGCACCTGCCCATCTTACCTCAGAATGATCTTCTCTTCGATCGCCACACGCGCCTTCATGTCTCCGGAGAGCGCGTTATTAAAAGGAGGATGCGCACAACTTTCTGACTTCAACTTGTCAGTTCACAGTCCCTAGTTCTCAGACTAGTATGGGAACCACTGTTGCCATAAATATATCCATTCCCAGATATATGCCCACATCCATACTTATTCCCATGCATTTGACCTTGCCAGCATATTAGGCAGGACAGTATACACGTATTATATGCATGAACCATTTCAAAACTTAATGGCATGCAAAAGGAATGAATGTTTCTATTGTTTGTGAATTAATTGTGGCTAAAACACTTCCCAGGTGGTAACAGTTCCCATGAGGAGTTGGGGGGTGGCCTCTCATCAGCCATAAATTTTGTTTGCTTATTCATCACTCTCTCTGTAACTGCAGTCCAGACTCCCTGCCCCTGTCACACAGAAGGGTCACCATGGTGACATTGCCTGTGAATTTCATGAGGCGCATAGGGTTATACTGTAACGCTGTTGTTGATGTAGGTGTGTCTAGAGCCCACAGGGGGAGCTGTGGAGTGATCAGGGGCATAACAGTGTCTTCCCACACCTGGTCATCTCCCACTATAGCAGAGGTGATGATATATGATCAGCAATCCACACAGCTGCCACGGTCTCACCTGGCTGACACCCTCTGTCACAAAAATGAAGCATGTGGCCAATGCTGGAGTTCACCGCTGCATCTCATAGTCCACTAGTCAGTACAAGTTTATTTGCATTGAGTACCGCTCTTCACCACTGTGTGGCGCTAGCACCGAGCAAACAGCAAAACAGTAGCAACTTCACAGACTGAGAGAGAATGTATTTTTGTTTGCATGTATGTGTGTGTACAGTTAAAGTACTAGTGTGTATCCGTGTCCTGCTCTTCACAAGAAGACTAAGACCCTATAAAGTTACAGTTTTCTCACTGTACTATTTTCTTCGCCTCCAGGTGCTGAAGGAGCCTAATTTTCTGGGAGTTCTCCTTTAAAATGACTGAGATGAACAGTCAGTCAGTTCGCTACACCAGTGACGTTAACCACATAAGTGTACCTCCTGCCTGCGTTATGAAGGCTGGTTGAAATATGAATCAACACCATCTAAAGCTATGAAGAGCTTTTACTATGCACACAAAAGACTGTATTTCTATGCACATCATTATGATCAAAAATCATCTACTGTATGTTTTCTTTACCACACAAAAATACTGATGTACACATTGCAAAATGTTACAAAATGTAATTTTTAATACTTTAAAAGCAGGTAGCTTTCAGAAGTTTGAATGGGACATTTGTACAGTTGCTTAAGTAGAACTTTGATTTGATTTCTTCTTTTACTAAAGTGTGACTTCTGCTTATGTTTGCCTGTTCCCCACTGGCTCCAGCTGTGGCCCCCTGCTGGCATTCAGAAGCAAGCACAGAACATTCCAGAACAGGGCCTGTGGGAGGGGCTCGGACCCAACTGACAGGCAGGTTTTGCTTTCTGGGCTCTGAACTCACTCTGGTTTATGCTCTCTCTCTCTCCTTATCTCACCATCTCTTTCTCCGTCTTTTCCTCCCGCTCTCTCTATTCTCTCATTTCCCCAGTCTGTCATTTCTCTCTCTCTCTCTCTCTCTCTGCTCACGTTGAGTCTTGCCCCTCTCTTGCTACCCCGCCTCGCCACTCCGGACGCCCGCACGGTTCCCTCTGCGGCCCAGACCCTGAGTCTTTCGCCTCTGAGCCGTTGTGTGCGTGGGAGCAGCGACTGCAGGCGGAAGGCCGCTGCAGGGATCATGTGTGTGTGCTGGCTGAGGGGAGAGAGGCCCCCACCTGAGCTGTGGGTGGTGCTGTTCGTCGTGGTCACGGGTGGAGCTGCGCAGGGCTACGAACGCTGGGAGGCTGGGTCCTCCTGCTACGGGGGCTTCGACCTCTACTTCGTGCTGGACAAGTGAGTTTCCTATTGTTTGCACTCTTGAGACAAGAAGCCATTTAGGTAACCAAAAGGGCAGGTGGAGTGGAGATGGAGGGGTGGAGGGTGTGAGTGAGGTGGAGTGGAGTGGAGATGGAGCGGGTTCAGCTCAGGTGATTTAGGGCAGATTTAAAATATGCAATATGATGGGCAGGCTTACCTGCTTAGAGGATAGAACAGCACCACAAATAGCATGCAGATTATTATTATTATTATTATTATTATTATTGTTGTTGTTGTTGTTATTTACAAGCTCGCTTTATTTATGTTTGATTTTTTTTTACAAATATGAAGAGGGAAGTGATAATACAGTGACATTTTTAAAGATACTTTAGAACAACTAGAGCCACACTGAGAAATATATTTTCTACTCCTTGTGTGTAGTTACATAACCTTCTGGATCTTTAAGAAGGTCAATGGACAGACGTTCCTCAGAGGTTAAGTGTTGGCTCTGAACTGGTGGCTGATAGGGTCAGGACTGCTTCTGCATGAGCTTACCATGGAGACTGGAGAGTGTAGAGAGAGTGGACAGGGTAGAGAGAGAGTGGAGGATGGAGAGGGTTGGGGAGGGTGGAGATTGATGGGTGGAGATGGTTGTGGAGTATGGAATTATGTGGCCATTAAAGCTGCATACGGCAGTGTTATTGGGTGAAACTATTAAGATTTGTGGAGGTTAAATGTTCTGAACAGACACATGGCAGAGGCGTGAGGATGTGTGCTGGCTGCAGTGATGCCTGTCAAAGCCCACGGGGGGCAGCATGCACTTCCCAAAGGGCATCATTACGGCTCCCCCATTCTCTAAGTGTCATTTGATATATGGTTTGCTGCCCTTACAATGCAGTGCACACAGCATCTAAATTAAATAGAAAAACAGAATGGAAAATAATGAGAATATTAGACCATTATAACAGCTCCTTAGTTTACATGGTACTTCATATTAAACTATTTTAGGTAATAAAACAACGGTATAAGTTGAATACAAAGCTGTAAGTGTGTGACAATATGTCTGAGACCTGCATGATCGGTACAGAGCACACACTGAGCCATCTGTACATGGCACTAACTGCTGAGTTTCCTCTGAGTTTGGGTGCAATTGGAACCTGAAAAAAGTTCCAGCTGTAAGAAACACAGAGGTGATCTCGGCCTGAGGATGGAAGTCAAAGGTCTCCAATTACAGCAGGTCCTAATGTCCTAATCCAGTGCACTGCACCATCTTTTCTTCTCCCTGTAATCAAATGCACCCACCTCAACTCCACAGATGATTATCAGCCACTTTACAAACTCAGTCAGCAAGGAAAACAGAAACACATGTGCGGTTAGCAACCCTGGGTTCGTGCATGTGTGTGTTATTATACATGTAAGAAGCTGACCTTTAGTCTTTTTTATGATTGGACTAAGTGGAGATGGTGTGAGAAAACAGTAATGTACTGAGCTTATTTCCATCTGAAAGAGCACAGCTGTTTATCTCATTATAACATAAACAAGATAGAAACAATAGAACAGAAACAAAGAGCAGAAAATGTCAGTGGACGTGTGTGAGGAAGAGTGTAGGGTTTAGTGTGAGGAAGAATGAAGGGTTTAGTGTGAGGAAGAGTATGACGTGTGTGAGGAAGAGTGAAGGATTTATTGTTGTAATATGAGATGGAGGAAGTGGAAGTGTGTGGTGATTGTGTAAGAGAGTGTGTGTGTGTGTGTGTAAGTAAGTGTGCGGTGATTGTGTAAGAGAGTGTGTGTGTGTGTGTAAGTAAGTGTGCAGTGATTGTGTAAGAAAGTGTGTGTGTGTGTGTAAGTAAGTGTGCGGTGATTGTGTAAGAGAGTGTGTGTGTGTGTGTGTAATTAAGTGTGCGGAGATTGTGTAAGAGAGTGTGTGTGTGTGTGTGTGTGTGTGTGTGTAATTAAGTGTGCGGTGATTGTGTAAGAGAGTAGTCCCCTGTGTACATATGGAACCTTTTCACCAGCAGTACCAGATGTTCCTGAGAGTCACTGCTGCAACAGGAGCTCTCATACACACACACACACACACACACACACACACCATACTCACACATACACAAGGCTTTGGCTGTACCTGAAACACTGCTCCTGTATGCAGACGTAAACAAACCCACAGCATGCTGTGAGTAAAACAATCGGCTGACTATAAACAGTGACTTCACAGCTCGGGAGGCTTTGTTGGGTTTGAATAAGATCCCCAGGACACTACAGTGACAGCATGCAGAATGCCAGGTGCAGTTCGCTTCATGGTGACGTCATAGGAAAGAGCTGGATTGCAGTCCATTTCTCTCCTTCAAACATCTTGGTAATTGTTTCACTGATATACTGCTCAATCCTTCCACCACTTGAATCACTTCTTACGTTTCCACACTGCTCTGGCATGGGGGGTTCACAAACTTTAAACAGAGTCCTGGTGTGTGTGGGACCAGTAAAGATTAGTAACTAAGAAATGTTTTAGACGACTTGTTTTTAAAGATCTTCAGAATCAGATGTACATTTTGCTGTTTGACCAGCCTTTAGGAAATACTGACATCATCTTGGAGAGTCAACAGTAGACCAATGGGTTCTATGGTACCTTCCTCTGATTTTCCGACTCTTGCATTTGGTAACTTGCAGTTCTGGTCAGTTGTCTGGAGCACATTCCCAGTGTTAGGATCCTGAAACGTTTTGGTCACTCTTAGTGACACCAGATGCTTCCCTGTGAACCTTCCACCTCACTTCCGCCTTCCTCTACTGGAGAGCAAAAACACAACCTCAAGTCACTGATGTGGTTTTGCTGACAACATGTTTCTGAAAAACAGCAAATATTAAGAAACAACAATGCGCCCAGGTTAGCCTGCCGTGATGTGACGTGTGACGTGTGACGCTGGCATATTGAACTGTGTGAAAGAGCACAGCTGTTTATCTCGTTATAACAAAACAGAAACAAAGAGCAGAAAATGTCAGTGGAAAGAATAAAGGTGTGTGTGTGTGAGGAAGTAGAGGTAATGGTGTTTGTGTGTCTGTGAAGATGACTGTGGTAAATGTGTGTGTCTGTGTTAACTGTCTGTTTATAATTAATGTTCAGTATTTCAGACCAGTCTATTTCACTTTAACTACATTTTACCAGTATTTTCCAAGTACATTTTGAAGTATGAGACCATAACACATAAAGCACCCAACCAACTGAACTGGTACAATATTTTATAACCGCAATTGGAGCTGCAGGTTTTAATATGCATGACACACACTGGCACTGTCTCGTATTTCGTATTCATGCATTTTTGCACTGACAGCTGTTGAAGCTCTCAGGGTGGCATGAGCAGCTGGTGAGAGGGAGAGTGAAAGCAGCAGGGAGACATGCCTCAGGGCAGGGGTGATCAGGGTGTGCAGGGGTGCACAGGGGTGATCAGGATGTGCAGGGGTGATCAGGGGTGATCAGGATGTGCAGGGGTGCACAGGTGTGATCAGGATGTGCAGGGGTGATCAGGGTGTGCAGGGGTGATCAGGGTGTGCAGGGGTGCACAGGGGTGATCAGGATGTGCAGGGGTGATCAGGGTGTGCAGGGGTGATCAGGGTGTGCAGGGGTGCACAGGTGTGATCAGGATGTGCAGGGGTGATCAGAGTGTGCAGGGGTGCACAGGTGTGCTGCCCTGCATTTCCTGTGCGAAATTTTCAGTTTTCTTCAGCTCTTTTCTCCATCTGTACTGCATTGTCTGACGAGCACCCAGCTGATGAAGGCTGGTTCCAGAACATTATCAGAGCAAACAGCTGTAAATAACAGTGACCACTACAGACAAAACTTTTGAAAAACTAAATTAACTCGTTCCAAAACTTTAACTAGGACTCATACATCGCAACCAAATAGCTTTACTTTGACCGACCTGAAATTCGGCATACTCAACATACGATCGCTCAATTCCAAATCAGCCGTTGTATATGAAATCCCAACGCCTGGGATCCCAACACCTCAGGACGCCCCCTAGTCTGTGTTCCTTCTGGTTCTGTCCTTTTAGTTGGGCTGTAATAGCTTATTGCTGGAGTTGCTGCCACACTTCTGAACTGTCTATAATTTATGTCACATACAGAACTGTCTCACTTTACTTTTACTGAGCTAATGGCTGTCTTTGGTACTGAGTAAGGATTGACAAGGCTTCCTGCTACCTGTCCTGGACCAACCACCTTCTACGTATCCAGACACAGATGGTGGATTAATCAACTGGATGGAGGCCCTTATCAGCACCCCCCCGTGGCACATACTTTATATTATAGTTTATAATTTACTACTCTGTTATGTATATTTATATAGCTGTCGCGGTGACTGGTGTCAGCCAGAAGAGGATGGGCTCCCTACTTGAGTCTTGGTTCCTCTCAAGGTTTCTTCTTCACCCTCTTAGGGAGTTTTTCCTTGCTACTGTCGCCCTTGACTTGTTCACTGGGGGCTTGGACTCGGACACTTCTAAAGCTGCTTTGAGAAAATATCTGTTGTAAAAGGCGCTATATAAATAAAACTTGATTTGATTTTAAATGAAAGCTTGGGTGTAGTTCCTGTGTCCTAAATGAAGGTCATTTTTGCTGTGTTTGGATCGTTCCAGGTCTGGGAGTGTACAGCACCACTGGAATGAAATCTACTACTTTGTGGATCATTTGGCGCACAAGTTCCTCAGGTGAGTGGTTCCATCTAGTTCAGTGATTCAGTGTTGTGAACCAGTCTGAGCAATTCAGTGTTGTCAGCCAGGCTGAGTGATTCAATACAGCTGGACATTTTGGCCCCCAGTCCTTGCAGGCACGAACTGTATGTTCAGCAGTATGGAACATCGTTTTCAGCTTTTGCATAGTGACTCTTGTACATACAGCCGCAACATGTTGCCCTGGTCATATGACAGCATGTCTAACATGTTTCTCCTGAACAACTGAGCAATGTAGGACAGGTTTTTTCAAACTGACCCATGAATGCCAGTTTATCCTAAAGCAGAACCTTACACCCAGCTGGCCTCCGCTGGTTTCCAAACAAATCTGGATGAGCGTATAGCTCTCCTTCACATCAGTGAGAAGGCAGGGCAGTGAGACAGGCAGTGCAGTGAGACAGGCAGGGCAGTGAGACGGGTCTCCCTGCATTTCTCACAGCTGTCCGATTCTCTTCCAGCCCGCAGCTTCGGATGTCCTTTATCGTGTTTTCGACAGAAGGCAGAACACTAATGAAGCTGACAGAAGACAGGCAAGGCTCTTTCTTATCTGTTCTGTTTTATCTGGCTAAAAAATATAAACTTGTTCATTCTCATTCTGTGTCACTGATGAAGAATGTCAAAAATAGCAAATGTATCAGAGGGTGTACTGATAATTCTCCTAGAGCAGTCGAGGGCAGCAAAGATCAATACTGCAGGTATTCTGAGGCACTGACACAACCCCACTACCATGCACGTATTTAGGGATCAGATCCGAGAAGGTCTGGAGCAGCTTCAGAGGGTACAGCCAGGGGGAGACACGTTCTTGGACAAAGGATTCCAGCGAGTGAGATGTCTGCTCCTCTATACTTACTGTGGTAACTACAGTAACCATGTCTTTAACCTCAGTTAACATCTTCACTGTGTTTTCCCCATTTTCTAGGCGAGTGAGCAGATTTACTACGCAACGGGTGATGGTGAGTCACGCTGATGTGCAACAAGTACTGCAATCTGACAGTTAACCAATTAATAGATTGGTTAACTGAAGGTTAACCTTATTAAAGAGTAGGAGAGGACGCATCATGGCCCTGACTACAAATGAAGCTCCCGGCAGCTCCAGCAGATCCTCTCTGATGATCTGTGCAGCATCAGTACTGAACACACCCATGGCACATTCTGAGGGAAGGAACAGATGGGCATGATCTATATGTGTTGGTAATAACTTTTGCACAAGCACATATTAAATGTGTGATAAACTAGGCTACTTTCTTTCTGCCAAATAAATATCTTTCGCAGTGGTGAGTGCAGAAAGGATGCTAATTAATGATGAGAAAAGAATGTGTCAGTCATCAGAGGTCAATAGTAATGAGTCAGTAGTAATGAGTCAGTAGTAATGAGTCAGTCACCATAAGGGCACCTGCACAATACCGATCCTTCCTGCTCTCTGCTACTCTGAAGAACAGTTCCCTACAGAAAAACTCAGATTTTCTTTATTTTTATGGATTCGGTCTCATCTACACTAAATAACGGGTAATCATCTCTCCAGGTGGGAAAATATTCACCCAAGAACATATTCTCAATTAGGGCTCCATTGAAGGTATCTAACATTACAGGCAGGGAATTTGAAGGCTCATAGCTTATTACAGACAGGATAAAGAACAAAACATCAACACAAAAGAGAGCAGTTCAGCTTTGACGGTTTGGCCTCCAAGTGGTTTACAGATGCCTTTATCTTCTGCATTCTGGACCATGTCTGATACTGCTTTATTCTTTGTTAGTTCTTTGCTAGAGGTTTGTGGAGACTTTGCACCATGACTGCACCATGACTACGGTTTGCTTGAGTTTGTGCTCCTCCACCAGGTTACCGAGCAGCCAGTGTTATCATCGCTCTGACAGACGGCGAACTGCGTGAGAATCAGTTTGACCTGGCAGCCAGAGAGGTGAGTCTCTGTTACTGGGGAGAGATATACCCATCTCTTCAAGGTTGAGAGTTTGTAAATAAGTGTGGATACCAGCAGGCCTCCCTGCATTTTTCAATGAACTTTCACTAGCTGTGCAGGTGTGCTGTACTTTTGAGGGTTGAAAAAGATCAGTTCACACATCTTCACCACTCTCTGCCACAATTCAACCATTTGTTGATTTGTATTGAAATAAAATACATGTAGTTTGGATGAAGATCGTTTTTTAATGTGCCAGTTTGTGATTGGATGACAGGCTGGTCGATCGCGTCAGCTGGGAGCCACTGTCTACTGTGTGGGAGTGAAAGACTTCAATGAAACTCAGGTTAGCACGTCTCCATACCTCTAACTTTGGACGTGTCTGAATTCATTCCCTGTATCAATAGCCATAGCACACTGTATTAGTGTCCATAGCACACTGTCAATACAGTATACAGAGTATGAGCACACAAGAATGCCAGAATGGAAATGTAGGCCTACTTCAAGTTCACAAGTTAAGAACTTAATGTTAAAACTTGAAATGGTCATGATCTGTGATGATGAGATTTATTATCTTGCCATTAGAGCAGGGGGCAGGTCAGTGGTGAAATCCACACTCAGATGAGATCATAGTCGCCAGGGAAACAGGAGGAGTTTGAGGAGTCCAGCTAGCCTGGAGGTGGCATAAACCTGATAGGCATTTAACATAATCCTCCATATCTTGCAAGCAAAACCTGTTCTGAATGTCCAGGGGTACCACTCTACCCATCAGTGATGCAGGAGAGTGCAGGAGAGGGGGTGTGTGTGTGAGGCTGGTTGGTCGCTCTGGATGGGTCTGCTCACAATGTGTCCCTGGCATTATTTCTGCAGTATCTCTCATCTAACCGACTCTACAACACATTCTTAGAGCACAATTGTCTCTGGTTCTGACGTGGAACCTGGCAGGTTGTCTGCTTTAGTGTTTTTGCTCCCAAGATGACAGGAGACAGTAACCAAGTAAAGAATAAAATCCACCCAACCTGATGGGGATTCAGTCACTTGGCCAGCTTGACATATATTTTTATGATCCATGAAGACTAGGAACAGATGCTCTGTCCTTCTAGCCAATGATGCCATTCTTTGGGAGCGACTTTCCTAGCTAGAAGCAAATTGTTGCTCTCATAAATGATCATAAATGTGCTCTGCAGAGTGTTTCATGAGTACATTTGCACAGGAATACCTTCAGCTGGCCTTACACCTCTACAGGGCACGAAGGTTGCTAAAGGATGAGAGCCACTGCATTACTGTTCAGCATTCTTGCCGTTGTGTTCTTTGCCTTTGCTGTCGTCCAGCACCACATTTCCACCAATGTTGTACCCCAGGAAATTTACTTGTGGAATTCACACTTTTCTAGAGTAATGTACAACTCATTCTCTAGAAAATGTGAACTGCATTCCCCAGAATCCCCATGTTCATTCCCGGGTTTCCCAGAATCCCCCTGCTTGTTCACTAATGCCATCCGAGTCTCATTTTTCTTCACAAAGTCTCCTTTGCCTTGTCTAACTGTTATTTGCATATTCTTTGTTCCTTGATATTTATATTTTTTTCAATGTATTTACGGTTTCCTCTCTTTGCTTTGCTCCGTGTTTGGGTTGCCTGATTATGGCTTTATTTATGTGGATTATGACCCTTGCTATTATTATCACTTTGAGCCTGGATAACCTTTGGATGTTAAAGGTATATAACTTGTCATTTCCTATTGATCTTGAGCAGGTTATCTAAGGTCGTCACCAAGTATTCACAATGACTGCTGGTACTAATAAAAGCACTCATCACCCACGCTGGTAGTCTTATAGATTACACACACTACCACAACCCAACTTAGTGAAAATGTGAGGGTCTCTTAACTGCAATAAAGCTGAGGAAACCAGAGGCAACTGCTAATGATACTTAACTATGACCGCTTTGGTAATCTGTACATGACTGTAAAAGAATCCTGGTGCAAACAGCCTGGGCTTTACTTAGATATTCTTCCATGGCCTCCGTTTCTAGACGTGACCAATGGGAAAGCTCCACTTCAGGAAGCCATGGTTACCAGGTACCATTCCAAGGGTGGAGGGACGGTGGGAAATTTATATCTCTTGGGGATTTCTATTGTGGTGGGTCTACAAGGAAGAGTGATACAGGAAGTAAAACATTGCTTATCCCATGAGTTACACCCTATCCCAACCAAAGCTGGGGTAACACTTAACCAGCTAGGGATATCCTAGCACACTGGGGCTGTTAGGCGAGTGGGTAATAAGGAAATCTGTTGTCTTTTTGTGAAATAGCCCTGTGGTTATGGTTATAGTAACACTTTGTATGACTTTACTACTTTCCTACTGGTCTTCTGACCAAGCCATGCAGTTCTAGAGAAGTGTGACTGGGTCACAGAAGAATTTTCAACTGGAGGACTACCAACAAACTTCCTGACTCCATTAGCCTTGCAAAAGAATAAAAGTTAAGTGACCAATGTATCATCTGGATTACGTAATGCTCATTACATGGACTCACTTTAATCTTGAGTGCAGATGCACTGGACCCCAACATGCGCGATTCGCTGTAGCAGTAACATAAACCCAGTTATCTCCTGTGGTTCCTTTCCTCCACTCGTATCACCGATATTTGAACGGCTCTCTAAACAATCTCTCAAATGCTGTTCAAAATACAAAGCAGTGGTTCAAGACAACACTTTACTGTTCAGCATAAAGAATCATGAAGATTATGCCTCTATCATAACAGGAAGGAGAGATATTAAAATGAATGGCACACTGAATCAGAACCCCCTTTCACTTGCCTGGTGAGCCAACGTATTTTTCTGTAAGGAGCAGCAAGTAAGGAGACTGGGAACTGAATGTGTAGCTGAGGGTGTAGTAATGGTTCTGACTACTGCAGTGCCACTGTGAGTGCATAGATGGCTGAGAAGATCTGTTGAAACTGCTGAGTGTGGTCAGTGAGGAGTGTACTACCTTGGAGGGTCTTCTGCTGGACCCTGCGTGGTGGCAAAGATGTTTGTAGCAATCAGGAGACTAGAGGAGAGCTGACAAACCAGGCGTGATGGGTAGCTGATACGTCTGATAGACAAGCCAAACAAAGTAGTGCAGAAACAGACGTGGGTCAAAAAACACAGTGAAGTCAAATAAACTAGTTGTGCAAAACAAGGATTCCCGTGAGACTGACCCCTGGTGGTCTGAGGTGTCATTGCGTTACCTGTTACCATTGTTGACACTATAATTGTGAGGAAATATGTTACCAGCACACTGTCAAGTAAGTCTTGTGCCAATCTGGTTTCCCTTATTGCTACCATACAGAGTGTTGTATATAGAACAGTCTATATAGTACAGAGTGTTGTATATAGAACAGTCTATATAGTACAGAGTGTTGTATATAGAACAGTCTATATATAGTACAGTGTTATATATACAAAAGCTTATACAATTCATGTGAAGACCTCAGAGAGGTCAAATCTGCCTGTAACATCAATACCAATAACAGAAAACCAGATTTCAGTCAGTTTTCTATTGCCCTGTTTGTGCCTCTTTAGCTGGCTGTGATAGCAGACAGTAAAGAACACGTGTTCCCTGTGAATGATGGCTTCGAAGCTCTGCAGGGTGTTATTGACTCGGTAAGATATTCTGGTGCATATTCTGGTTTTGAAAAAATGTGCCCTCTCTCACTTCCTTTTAGTTTTTCATTTAGGTTGGTACATTTGCATTTTGCATGTATTTTTTCACATTTCAAATTCAGTTCAAATTCATTTACATTATATATAGCAGTTAAAAAATAGACGTTCTCGGCCAAACAAAAATAACCATGACAACAATGACAAGACCATTAAGCAATTTGCTACTAAAAAGCATGAGATAATTGAGCTCATTTGCTCTCCATTTCTGGATTTTGAGTGAAAGGGACTGGGGAACTGAGCAGGCTGTACTTTCAATTGTATTAGAATGGCACTCTCAGATTTCACTGAAGGGATTAACCTTCACTTTTCGATCTCAAGCCCCCTTATCCCCCAACCATACCGCAACTGTATATTACTTAATAACAAAACAAAGCAAAATGCTTACAATCTGTCAAAATTAAAAACAACATAAACACTGCTGGATAAAATACAATGAGGGCCAGTACAACCTTGAGAAGAAGAACTGCCGCCATCTCTTTGTCTCTGTCTCTGAACTCTGAACTCTCTTTTAGATTCTGAAGAGGTCGTGCATAGAAATCCTAGCGGTTGAACCTTCAACCATATGTGCAGGAGGTGGGTCGATACACAGTCACCATGACGATAGATTGTTACAGAAAGGCAAGAAAAAACAATTAGTTATGTATTGGAAACAAACTGCCTCAAAGATCAATTCCTCATTTTCTTTGAGGAGATTAATGGTCTCAGTAATCATGTCCCCTCTGCCTCTCTGAGACATTTTCTCTATCTCAGAAACCTTTGAGGTGGTTGTGCGGGGCAATGGCTTCCTACACACACGAGACGTGAGAGGGGTGCTGTGTAGTTTCCGCATCAATGACACCTTCACCGTCAGTAAGTTCTCCCTCCTTCTCCTGCTCCTCCTCTTCCTCACATCGCTTTGACCAGCACTGTACTGAAAGCTGACAAAAACCAAAGTTCCGTATGAGTACTGGAGGCTTCACTGTGAGCCTTAATCAGCTGTGTTCCTGCTGCTGAGTCAGGAGAACGTGCTCTATTTCCATGATTAGAATTAAAATTAGAATTCTGTTACTCAGGATTTGGGATTTCCAGTAGACTTGGGGTGAAGAGAACACTATTCATGTCATGCTTGAGATGTCTGATAGGGAGATCTACTTTAACAAAGACATCTCCAAGGTAACTGGTGGTTTTGACACTTCATTGTGATCTAGGCTTCTGATTCTGTCTAGAGGCTAAATCATGCACAAAGGATGATGGCATATCTGTTTCTGTAGCTACAAACACAAGATGGCTGATGTAAGTGTCATGTTTCACCTGTGAGCTACAGCTTCTGTGCTGCCTGGACTGGGAGATGGTAGGGAACTGGGGCAGGCTGGGGAACTGGGAGAGGCTGTGGAACTGGGAGAGGCTGGGTGGGAGCTTCTCCTAAAGAAGTTAACACACCCAAGCTGATCACACACACATGCAATGCACACAAATGCACATTTACCAGACAATAAATCAAATAATTTCTTGAATGCTGCATTTTCTTTGTGCGGTGACCCCTCCACCCACCACCAGCCCACAGCCATGTACATGTCTGTCCTATTTCAGATCCCCATAAAATGGTGTAAATTCCAGTCGGGTTGCTGGGTTTGGATAGTTATATATCTGAGTATAAAATGACTGGATTGGTGTTTTCACTCCGGGGAGAGAAGGGAATGCTGAGTTGAAGTGTGTGTGCAAGTATTAATACATTTCTAGATTTGCCTCTTCCCCATTCCATCCAGCTGCTGATGGACTTACAGATCAGTCTGCAGAAGGGAAGGGAAGGGAAGGGATGTGTGTGAATTGGTCTCCAGAATCAGCTGATCTATCTCTCTTTACACTAATCCTGAGCTTCAGAACTCTGCTGTACTCAGAATGGAAACCAAAGTGGTGATTTCCCTGTGGTGTCAGCTGGGCCTGATTCCCACTGTGTGAGTGTGGTGTGTGTGATTTTAGCTGATTCAGGCAGGCATTGTGATCCTCTCCAAACAGATGCACACAGACATAATCTTGGCTCAGGCTCCTTGAACTGCTGGATGAATATAAAACGGACCATTTGTTGATTATAAATACATAAACTGCTGTGTGTGTGTGTTTGTGCAGTGAAGAGGCCTCTGGCCGTGGAGGACACATACCTACTCTGCCCAGCTCCTGTGCTGCAGGACGAGGGAACGTAAGTGTTCATCAGGCTTGTGATACTTGAGCCACATGCTGACGTGGAATGAAGAGAGAGAAACAGCTCCACAGACAGACACCTACTCCACCCAAGCACCCGCCCTTCGCCTACCGCTCTCTACCTGCTCTCTGCCCGCTGCCTCTCTTTCCCCTTTCTCTCTCTCCTTCTCTTTTTTCCCTCTTCTCTCTTTCTCTCATGGATTTCCTGTGCTCTGGTCTTTCTCTTTGGCTGTGAAACATGGCTAGTTCTGGTGTTTGTGCTGATTTTCCACTGACATACAGGCTGTGGAATCTGATCACTCTCACTAAACTGCTTGAGAATAATGATAGTTAGATGAGCTGTTTTAGAGTGCTGTCTGTGTATTTTTGTCTTTTCCTTTGTCTCTCCTCTCCTCTTTCTCTCTCCCTCCCTCCCTCCCTCTCTCTTTCTCTCTCTGTCTCTGCAGTTCTGCATCCCTCCATGTCACAATGAACAACGGTTTGAGCTTCATCTCCAGTTCTGTGACCATCACCACACTCAGCTGTGTGAGTAGACCGGGGCCTCCGGCCACTGCCTCTCCCAGTCGCAGTTCAGAGCTCAGCACTGCCGCCCTACTGGCTACTAGTTCTGCCCCTGCGCCATGCTGCCCTCTGCTCACAGTCAGTATACACCGTCGTCTCTGAGCTCCAGAACTGCATTGGGCTCACGCTTCAGCCCTGGAGGAGTCCTGCACGGTGTGTATGTGGCATCCTCCCTGCTCTAACACACCTGAGCTCATTACCAGGTGGAGCAGGTGTGCTAAGGTGGAGTGCGCCGGGCGGAGCCGTGCAGTGCTGCTCCAGGCCTGAGACTCAACACCACCACACACCTTCTGCATCAACTCAAAAGATCATTTGGGAAAAAACACTACACAGTCTTGCCTCTGGATCACGAGTGTGTGTGCGTGTGTGTGTATGCATGCGTGTATGTTTGTGGTAAAACAACTTTCACGGACAGCATGTTGGGGGGGGGGTTACAGATTAAAGTGTAGGAGGGGTTAAAATTAAGATTAAAGCGGTGGGGGGGGGGGTTACTGGGCAGCATTATGTAAAATAATGTAAATGTAAAATTAAAAAAGTCCAAAAGTATGTAAAATAAAAGTCAATGATGCAATTTCCATGCACTTCATTTGGCAGTGGAAGGTCCTGCAGTGTGAACGTTTGTGTGCGTGTGTGTGTGTGTGTTCTCTGTCTCAGACGGATGGGACGATCCTGGCCATCGCTCTGCTCATCCTACTCTTGCTGCTGCTCATGGTTCTTCTGTGGTGGTTCTGGCCCCTGTGCTGCACTGTGGTCAGTGCACACTCCTCTCACTCTCCTCACACCCCTCTCACTCCCCCCTCTCTCCCAACACTCCCTGTCATATCCACTGCTCAGCCTTTCCCTTCATTGCACAAACTCTCTCTCACCCCTTTTTTTCTCCCATATCTCCAGTCCAGGTTCTTCTCCTCCTCTGGCACCACTGTGTAGACACACACTAGTCAAGCCCAGTGATACTCTCTAATGTTTACACAATATTTATATAGCATAGAAAGTTAATGGTGATCATAGCTGGATATTTAACTTCATTTCTGGTGCTACATTCAGTGTTTATTTTACAGCTCCTTTTTATGTTTCCTGATCAGTCTGACTTAAAGGCAGTTATTTTCATCAGCCTGACTCAAAGGCAGTTATTTTGACTTGGACTTCTTGTGAGCTGGCTAAACAGAGTGCATTCCCGTCTGTCTGAAATCACAAGACACATGATTTTTCTTTTAAGAAAGATGTAGTACTTATTTAAAGAACAGTGGTGCTGTAGATTACATGTTCCTTTGTGGATACAAAATCCCCTAGAACTGTATTCTCTCTAAAGCCTACGACAGTTGTAGCACATTAATACTGGAAATATGATTATAATAGTGACTGAAAAATTGGGGACCACTGATGACTTGGCGGTGGAACTAATCATGATTGTAACCATCATGATTGTAACTAATCATGATTGTAACCATCATGATTGTAACTAATCATGATTGTAACCATCATGATTGTAGCTAATCATGGCTGTAATCAGGTTGTGTTGAAATGCCGATTTTAACAATCCACAACAGCAGAGGTTTTAAACATTAAACTTCTGCTTTTTGTCCAACCAGGTCATCCACGAGCCCCCACCGCCAGTAATGGAGGACAGCTCGGTGAGACTGCTGCATTTCCTCACTCCTACACCTTAATGGCCATCTGACTGTAAAACTCAAAACCCTGAAATCTCTAGAGTCAAAGCACTAAAATTAAATCTCAAAGCCCTGAAACTCACCACCCCCACATCCCAAGACAGGTATGTGGTTCCAGGGTTTCTGTCTTCTTGCACAAGCTGTAGTACAGTAGACAGTTCCTGCATGTCTGACACAGTCTGCACAGACTGCAGATCTGATAGTCTGGTTTGATAGTTTTGTGGATTGTGGTTTTCTTTCACAGTTTGTACAGTTTTCCAGGTTGACATCACAGTCACTGTGGTGAAATGTGAGGGGGTGTAAAACAGAGAAATTTGTTTATTTATTACATCACACCCAATATTACCAATAAAGATAAAGAAGATTAAATATTTGAGAAAATAACTGTTGTACTTAAGAGTGCAGGGATACCACTTCAGTTTGGAATTTTTGACTGAACAATTCAACGACTCTTAGCTGGAGTGACTTAAAAATCTCCAACTTTACAGCAGCAGGGTTGTCAGATCTGCAAAAACAGGAAATGCCTTAAGAAGTAGGCTGTGAGCAGAGACTGTATGATCCTCAGCCCTGAAGATCATGTTACTGGGTGTGTTTGCTCTGGAGCTGTTACTACCTCACTCCTCTGGAACAAACCTTTCAGCATGACTCTGCCCCTGCCCTCCTGCACAATGTATTGCTCCGCCCCTCTCCTCCTTCACCATGCATGGCTCCGCCCCTCTCCTCATGCACCATGCATGGCTCGGCCCTTGTACTCCTGTACCGTGCATGGTGACGGCCTTTTACTCCTGTACGGTGCATGGTCCCGTGCCTCTACTCCTGTACGGTGCATGGTCCCGCCCCTCTACTCCTGAACCATGCATGGTCCTGCCCCTCTACTCCTGTACGGTGCATGGTCCCGCCCCTCTACTCCTGGACACATGCTGAATGGTGGTGTCCCATCAACTTCACTCAGCAACTACTGAATGATGAAGCACAGATGAGCAGGATTACGAGGTTCAGATGGGTTCAGGATTACGAGGTTCAGATGGGTTCAGGATTACGAGGTTCAGATGGGTTCAGGATTACGAGGTTCAGTTCAGTTGATCTGAAGCCTGCTGTGAGACGTAAGGCAGAGAAAGAGGTTGGAGAGCTGGAGTTCCCTGTACTGATCAAAGCGTACCGAGAACACACGCGGTTTTGATCTCGTCGTCCTGTGGCAGATTTGTGTGATGCGTGCTGCCCTCTGCTCAGCTCTGGAAGGCTGTTCATCACACGCTTTGACGGCTGGGAGGGAGACGATACAGCACAAGCAGGACTGATGACACACACATCATCTGCTAACGAGACACTTCCTCACTGCAGGATGAAGATGATGATGGATTCGGGAGGAAGAAGTGGGCCATGGTGGATGCTTCATACTATGGAGGTAGAGGAGTCGGAGGCATCAAACGCATGGAGGTGAGGATGAGGAGTTGGAGGAGGAAGGTGGTTTATATGTAGTTTATATGTGTCTGTGTGGTTCATGTAAGTGTATGTGATTAACGTGTGTGTGGTTTATAAACGTGAGTCCAGGTGCGATGGGGAGATAAAGGCTCTACAGAGGAGGGAGCGAAACTAGAGAAAGCAAAGAACGCACGTGTGATGAAGACAGCGGAGCAGGAGGTCATGTTTCCCCCGACACACACCCTCAACAACGGCACACACACCCTCATCTCCACCCAGGAGTGGTATTCGCCCATCACGGTACAGCATCGCAACCAGGCTTCTGTCGCTCTCTCACTTTGTCTGTCTCACTCTTTCACATACATCTTAAAAATTAAGTGTCTCTGTTACAAATCATAACAAAGCTCTTGTCTAAGCAGACAAATGAAGACAGTAGCTGTTGTTTTGTTAACTAAATGGCATGCTTTTGTCCATGGGATATGTCAGCATGACAGTACCATCCAGAAAGTGCCAGGGAGCAGAGTCTCTCTAACAGACACCAAACTTTCACAAGATCTTGCCTGCTGGTCAGATGTGGTGCTGCTGCTTGGAAAGGAACCGTGACAAGTGCTTCGTTAACTCCGCCCCATAGTCCAAAAAGTTGGATAAACACGCCCTGATTGGTCAGTCGGATGCATCGTGGCTCTTTCTTGTGACAAATGGGACCAGCTTCAAGAGGTCTGGGAAGGAGCTCGAACGGTCGGATAAAGGGAGAGGGGGAGTGGAGAGGAGAGGGGCGGGGAGAAGAAGAAAGGTGGGGAGAGGACAGGAGGGGAGAAGAGGATAGAAGGAGAGAGAAGGAGAGAGAAGGAGAGGAGGGGGGTAATTTGAAACAGATGTGGAACTGGATTAGGCCTTGGGAGATGGGTTTCACAGAGCTGGTCCTTTTCCCAACAAAACAAATACCTTAGTGTGTCTCTGCTCTTTCTGGGGTTTTTGGTTAGAGGCTGTGACTGAAACACCAGACAGGTAGCCACAGAAAGACAGCAAGAAACACACGAAATGAAAGAGAACGAAAGAAAATGAACAAAAAAAGTGAAAAAAAGAAGAAAATAAGAACAAATAAGAAAGAAACTGAGAGGATCACGAAAAACCAAGAGAACGTTCTTGCACATCTGACACGTCTGCGTTTGTTTTTGTGTTTTCTTGTTTGTTTGTTTTCTTATCCATCTGTCCGTCTTTGAATTAGATGCTGATAACATCCTGCACAAGATGGAAGTGTTTATTCTGTGCAGTTTGAAAAATACGCAGGACACATTCCACGACTAAACAAAACCATTTCAACCCTCACTGGTTTAATGGCTGGGCTCTGAGTGAAAGGGCTCCGGGGTTCAGCCCCACCCGTGCTGAAAGCCTGTTGACTCTGGTGACATACTTTAGAGCTGTGCCTCGCTTGGTGTTTCAGGACAAGCTGGACGCACTTGGGGTGTGGCTACGGAGGGGTTACAACCGCGTGTCTGTCATGAGACCCCAGCCGGGAGAGAAGGTGACACCATCCTCTCACTAAACACCACCCTCTCACTGAACACCATCCTCTCACCTGACAGCCTAAACAAATAAAACACCCTCTCATTAAACAAAAGCACTCCCCAAAACACCCTCACAAGACAACACCCACTCACTAAACAATACCTAAAACATCATCCTCTCACTTAACACCCTCTCACTAAACATAAACCAACACACTGCCAATCAGATACGGTATACTGTGGGCAGTACTGTGGGCAGTAAAAAAAAGAGATCACTTTATTAAAAGAGAGCACCGTCCTCATGATGAGGGTACCAGAGGAAGCTCAAAGCTTGTAGTGTTTTCACGTCAGTTCTAACCTCCAGCCCTTCACACACTACCAGCAGGAAATAACACACACCACAAACACAATGATGCCAGTACGAAATACCTCACGCTCCTGATTCCACATGTGGGTTGGGGAGACTGCGTTTGGTTCAGAGTTTGGTCTTAAGGAATCAGGAGACCAGTGTGTCAGTCATTGGACCGTTTCCACAAACACAGCGTGAGCTCATTTAATCAGCTTAATAAAAGCTCTTTAATCATGCAAGATTTATTTATATATTTATTTAATCAGCTGTTTCGAGAATAAATCTGTTTTTGTTAGTTTGTTTGCTTGTTTTTTTTATGCTAAAATATTGCATGTAAACATGTTGTTCTCCTGATGGCTTGGACAATATACTTGACATGAACATTACTGATATACTCAACTTGAGTATTGGTTAGAGTATAACTGTACTGAGAAAATGGGTGGGTTGTTATAGAGTCAGTGCGTCTGAATCTACGCTGGCTCAGACGTCATGCGTCCTGTGGAAAGTGTTCAGAGGTGGAGAATAGAAGGACTTTAGTCATTAGTGGGTATATTCAGGGCAGCAGGATATTCAGCACGACGGAGATGACCGATTAGCAGCGTGGGTGGATGGCCGTACTCTACGATAAACGCAGCACTCCACACTCCACCCGCTTCTCCCCGACTCATGGCAGGAATTTTAGAGTTGGAGATAATGGATGCTTTGAATAAAGTAAGAAACCGTGCATGAGATCAAAGAATTTGTAAAGTTTTGTGTCTTTGAAGAACAGCAAAGACAAATACAGTTAGACTCCAGGGGACGGCACACAGATGAAAGAGAGAGCTAATGGAGAACTTGTAAGTGGGGAAAAAATCTGATCGGAATTGAACAAAGTCTCACATGAAAACTGACGAAGTGGAAAAGAGAGTTAAACAGCTCTTCTAACTGCTGGATAAGCCTTATCTGGCACTTCCTGTTGGTCAAGCAGAAAATAATGGAAAGTGTAGTCCACCAACTATTTCACTCTACCATATAAGACTAATATAAATGCTGAAGCTCTAGGTACATTTCTCTTACAGCTCTCCTTTTTCTACACGTAACCAGGTGCCCCAGACCTGCCCTTGAACTTAAGGCCTTAGCACACAGGCGTCAGAAACAGAGCAAAGTTCATTGCCAGAAAACTGCATACAGGTGACAGGAACTCAACCAGCCTCAACAGCTGTGATGCACTGCGTGGGAATACGAGTGTTTGAGAGAGTACAGGACATAAGGACATCACTGCTGGTGTGGAACACCCTGAAAGCTGTTTTCAAATGGAGGACGTGAACACTGATTCCAGTATAAGGGATGAATAATGTGGATAATAAAGGAGAATGTAATATTTGAATAATGTTTGGGTACAAAGCTATTATCAAGGTTCACTGATCTGCCAGAACACTAAAAGCACATGCCTAACGTTCTGTAGGCGCACTCTCACCCCCAGATCAGCTATGACCCACTGGACCACAGACCTGATCTGGGGGATTTGGAGATCAAACACCTTGAACTCCTTGTCATGTTCCTCAAACTATTCCTGATATTTGCAGTGTGACATTGTGACACGTTTAGAACTGCCTGCACAAGCAGCCTGTTATAGCTGACATGACAAAACCATTATATAACTGTATATTTTAATTTTGTCCAGTTCTAAACAGGGTCTCTAAACTTGATATTGTGTTTTATTTTTGTTCTGTAGGGTCGCTGTATGAATTTCACTCGGGTGAAATCGTGCCCGCCCCCTCGTTACCCAGGCAACAATGCTTCCCGTCACATCTACAGCCTGCCCTACAGTACGACCCCACCTGCCCCACAGAACAGTCTGCCTCCAACCCCACATTTTACTTACCCCACCAACTCCTACCCTTTTCACACCTCCTATCCCACCCACTCTCCAATGTCCTCCCTGCCACCTCTTCCATCAACTCCACCTCCATCTGTACTTACTCCGCCCCCTTACACTCCTATCAGAACGCTGCCCCAAGCCAGCCTCGGTGTCACACTGATCCCGCCTCCATCCCCGCCCCCGTCTCCACTGATGTGTCTCTCTCCAATGGAGTTTCTGCCTTCCACTCAGGAACCAACTGCCTGTCTGCCTCTATCAGTACCCAGCATGCTGCCCCCACCCCCTCAGTTTGCTCCGCCTTGCCGAGCTCCTCCTCCAACCCGCCCACCACCTCGGCCCTCACCCGAGTGTCCTGCATGGTCTGAAGGAGGAGGAGTCCCAGGCCTCCAGGACTGAGAAGTTTTCAGAGGGTGGATCTCGCTATGCCATGTGAAGTTCACTTCTCCCTCCACGCTCCTTTGGCTTGAAATCTCCTTCTGTGCCGCCTGGATGAGGAGCTCCCTTTCAGGGATTTGTACTCTACAGCCACAAATCTATCCTGTGAAGAGTTTTCAACTTGTAAGATTTTTTTAAGACCAAATAAGTCCTTGGTCATGCAGAGGAACCAGCACACCTGTCCCTCTGAGAGAGTGGACCAAGGCAGATTAGGCCTTGGACATTCAAGCAGGATAACCTGTAGCTTTAGCGATAGTTGCTGTACCCTGTTAGCATTAGCGACAGTTGCCACACTATTAGCATCAATGACAGCCACCGTACACTGTTACCATTGCAACAACCGCTGTACTATATTACTGTTAGTGACAGCCGCCATACCCTGTTAGCATTAGCAATAGCTACCGCACTGTGTTAGCATTAACAACAGCATTAGCTGTTAGCATTAGCGATACTCGCCATACTCCCAACAGCAGCCTTATTACACATGACAAGCCATTGGCAGGACTTCATGCCACATTGGCACATTATAATGCTTAATAAGCTACATGTCAGTATCTATTACCAAAGCAACTGCAAAAGCTAATTTTGTGAAATGAGATGCTGTACAGTTCAATGCTACGCAAAGATGAATCTAATGTGTTAGATGGAGAGGGAGAGAAATATGTACATCCATTTTACTTGACAGATAAGAGATGCTGTTTTTAATCCATGTCATTTTACCAACATGTGAAGCATGAGGGAGGAAGTGGAGAGGGGTTCTCCTGAATAAGAGAGTGTGTAGTTGTAACTGCACAATACTGCCAGAATGTGTCCTTTCAAACTTATTGAGGATTTACTGTACAGAAGAGGCAGCGGTTAAACCGAAATGAATGGTAATGGTAGCAAATTTTAATTATTGGTTGCTTTGGGACAAAAGACGGGCTTTTAATATGTGTATTTTTTATATGTAGGCTTTTAATATGTATATATGACAGTAAACATTCATTTTCAAGGCAGAGCACTAAGTGCCTACAGACTCCCAGCCCACAGACGGTGGGGAAGATAGACAGCTGTCCTGCAGTGGTACATGGCAATGGCCCCATGCGGCAGCTCGGGCTACACTCCGCAGGATACTCTCCACATTTACCCTTGGAGAGCAGAAGTTCTTCTAGTGTGGATTATGGTGTAGTTAAGTCTCAATGCAGTCTTTCTGTGGCCTTAGCCTAGCTGAGCGTGAGGCGTCTCTGGAGCCTTAGCCTAGCTGAGCGTGAGGCGTCTCTGGACCCTTAGCCTAGCTGAGCGTGAGGTGTTTCTGTGGCCTTAGCCTAGCTGAGCGTGAGGCGCCTCTGGAGCCTTAGCCTAGCCGAGCGTGAGGTGTTTCTGTGGCCTTAGCCTAGCCGAGCGTGAGATGTCTCTGGAGCCTTAGCCTAGCCGAGTGCAAGGTGTCTCTGGAGCCTTAGCCTAGCTGAGTGTGAGGCGTCTCTGGATCCTTAGCCTAGCTGAGCATGAGGTGTTTCTGTGGCCTTAGCCTAGCTTAGCATGAGGTGTCTCTGGAGCCTTAGCCTATCTGAGAGCATAACTTGCCAATTAAATTTCAGCTTGTTTTGTTTTTTTTAAATAAAAAGTGCATCTTGCTGTTTTCTGAATCATTTCTAACCTCATTCACACTTCTTTACTGGATCAGAGGAAGATGATTTTCTCTTACACACAGGACACATAGTGGGCTGAGGCTGTGTACAGGTGTGTGTGTGTGTGTGTGTACACTCTCCCACTCTCCAAAAGCATCATAACAAAAAGGTCATGTTTAAATGGTGAAGTAAGAGAATGAGCACTTGTTCTGCTATTTGAGATGATTTTAACACCATGAAGGCCTGAATCTGGACTTTCATCTGTACTGCAGTAGCTGTACTGCAGGCACCAAAGTGAGAAACCACAAATGAGAGTTAAGCTGAGCGTTTTGCTGCCTACGCATTCCTTGGTGTAAACATGACGACCACAGCACGTGATGAAAGAGATGATCTGCCTTTCTCTCTACTGTTCTCTCTATTACTACAGGCTAGCAGACCAGTGTATTCATCTTTACTCTGATGACATTTGTCATCATATTAATCCATTGTGAGGTGATAATCCCCGTCTATGATGGGTTATGAATGGTTATGAAGGGTTGTAAAGGGTGTGTTGGTGTGTCGGTTCCCTTCATATCAACGGACGTTGCTCACTCAGGTCTGCGAGATTAGGGCAGACTGACTGTGGCTTTCTATGGGTGGAGTTCAACAGACCATGACTTCCTGTGGGCGGAGTTCCATTGACTGTGGCTGCCTGTGGGTGGAGTTCAACTGACTGTGGCTCACTGTGGGCGGAGGGCCACTGACCCGTGGCATCCTGTGGGACGTTCCACTGACAACACAGGTGAGAGTATCAGCAGGCAGTGAACACTGATTCAGAAATCAATCCAGCCAGGGACTGACGTCTCAGCGTCACTGTGCACACCTGACGGGACCGGGCACCAACTGCTCATCATGGTTCTGGGAAGAAATGTCACTTTATTTTCTGTGAGGCCATTTCAGACTGTTCAGATTCAAACCATTACACACGACCACTGAATCTGCCAAATCCAAAAATAACAGAATTCGTGCTGGGATGAAGGTTTTCCCAGAGTTTCTGGAAAAACACTAAAGTAAAAAAAACAGCTGCATTAATGTTACGCACATAAACCACTAATCCACCGTCACTTTCCGCAGTGCTTTACACAAAAAAGACGAAACAAAGGTTATATAATACGATAAAAATAATGAATATTATTAAAAAAAACTACAACAAAGTATGAACTACAAAATAAAATACAAACACCAAATTAACTAAACACAAGACAGCCCTAAGAAGCAAGATTTTATAACTGGAATTAAATTTCCTGGAATATTATTCCACACTATTGGAAGCTTTATACAGACAACAAATTCCAATTTGTTCTAAATCTTCAACAGGATGGGTGTTAATGCATAGAGAGATCAGCAGGATACGTCATAGCAAGGCTATTAAGAGTCTTATAATGTTAATAGCAGGGCTGTGTAATCAATGCAGATCTTACAATACAGTACAAACAACCTCATCTTAAAACCCAACTACGGCGTGCAGCTTTAAAACTTCTTCCACGTAGCGTCATCAGTTGGGAATTGGGCAACATTCCGTAGTTCCACAAGACCAGAATGATATTGAGTTATTTCAGTATTAGGTTTCATAGTGGGGTAATAAACAAGTGTGGTGAATGTGATTTACTGTACTAGAAAAGAAAAAAAAACAAAACCCAAAATGCACGTATACACAGTGACCTTATCAGTGGCGTCCATCTAGTATCATGTTGAACCTCCGATGGCCTTCAGAACCGCTGCAGTTCGTTGTGGAGCCGATTACACCAAGTGTTGAAATTCCACCAGGTGTTGAAATCGCTCTGCACGAATCTTGGCCCATGTGAACAGAACAGGTCCTCACAGTTGCTGCAAATTAGACGGAAGTTCTGACGTGCTCTGAACAGCCTGTTCTACCTCATCCCAGTGATGCTCTATAGGACTGAGATCGTGAAGGTCAGGGAAGCAAGGAAAACTCACTGTTCCTGGAACACAATTATGTGACACTGGAACATGACTATATGACCACTGTGGTACAGGAGTGCCAGCGTGGTACTGGCTGGAGAGTCATCCTCCAGTCAGGGATTATTCAGCGCAGTTGTTCTGCTGTTTTAGAAACTATCGTTGTTTTAGAACTATTTGTCATCACATTCTCAATTTGCAGTAATCCACAATAAAATGAACAACCATGGCAACAACTTAGGTCTTGGTGAGGGAAGCAAATGTTTGGTAAAGGTGTTTCTGCTAATCAGACACCAGAAAGTACAAGATAATGACTTTCACAGCTATTTCAAGAAACACTACATCAAACCTATCCTGGGAACAGGAGTCACTGCGCCCAGGATACATCACTGTGGGTTATTGTGTCTTGAGGATCACACTTACTAAAAACACTTGCTTTCTGATAACCGTCACTGCAATCAGACTCCACGCTATTAGAGTGAATCAGACTCCTTGTTGCTGCTGGGGGACTTCACACTGCTCTGCTGGAGTACATACTCAAGTCACCAGTTTGTTCTCTCAGGTGATTATCTCACACACACACACACACACACACACACACACACACACACACACACACACACACACACTATTACATGCAGACTAAATCAAAAACGGGGTGAGGGTTGTTTGGAATGTTGAGGTGAGGTGGAGA
>JAOXYF010000015.1:538503-586288 GCA_028565775.1 Sternarchorhynchus goeldii | reverse complement strand
ACACACACACACACACACACACACTCACACACACTCACACACACTCACACACACTCACACACACTCACACACACTCATACACACTCATACACACTCATACACACTCATACACACAGCTCTGCATGCCTGACTGGATGAGGCTGTTACCTTGAGATGGCTTGGACACCAGCACCGGTATGGGATCAAACTCATCTTCAGCATTCTCCTCCGCACCAGTCTCAAAGACGGAGATCAAGCAGGACGAGTCTGTACAGGAGTTTAAGACGAGAGTGTATGTTTAAGAGTGTGTGTGCGTGTGTGTGTGTGTGTGTGTGTGAGTGTGTGGATGCAGAAAGAGAGAACAGTAGGATAAAAAGATGGTGAAGGGGTGAAAAACAGGGACATTATGGAGGGTTAGTGCAGAATCAACCCCCAGTCCAGACAAGGTTTGGAGTCCATCAATAATCAATCATTACTATATCTGTGTATTAATTGATCAATTAATACTCTGTAAATACTCTAGCAAAGAGAAATGGCCAACAAAGCATGACTGAAAGGTAAGAAATCCCGCCCCTTTACCAGTCACACTCTGGGTGGAGCCCCCCGAGACAGGTGCAAACTCATCTAGACAGGGGGCGGAGCCAGAGGAGAGCGGACCGCCCAGAAGAGAGTCTTCTCCACTCAGAGTGTCTGTAGCACACAGGAGGCGAGTGAGAGAGGATGGATGAGAGAGAGCAGAAATGTCTGCTACAGTATAAACAAGAGCAGGGAGGCTTTACTGTGTTTATCGGAGTTTTCCCTCTTGTTTATTATACAGAAGAATGAGTAAGAAAACTTAAAATCTCCCAGAAATTCTTCCAAAGCTTCTTGCTGCAATCACTTTGAGTTTATTTTAATATAAAGGCAGCACAGTCTTGCAGGGTGTCCTTACCCGACATCACCGCAGACGCTGGGTCTGTCTGCATGGGCTGTGGCTGAGGGACCACCAGACCAGGAATCAGGGAGTCCACACACACCTCAATACCACCTGAGTGAGTGAGTGAGAGTGTTTGTGTGTGTGTGTGTGAGCGAGTGGGGGGAGTGTCGGTGTGTGTGTGTGGTGTAGAGAGAAACAGAAATACACAGTGACTTAGTTAACACCAAAAAACACACATTTAAGAACCTAAACAGAGTTTGTGATATTTTTGAAGCACCTTTAACATTGTTGTAAATGGGCAGTATAAGTTGTCAAGATTCAGGATCCCGTAAATCACCCACATTAACACAACTTGAACACATGAGAGGAGTGGAAGAGCAGACCAGAAAACACAGGTAGGTGCGTAGTGTACAGGGACCTGTGTGTGTAGTGTACAGGTACCCGTGTGTGTATTGTACAGGGACCTGTGTGTGTAGTGTACAGGTACCCGTGTGTGTAGTGTACAGGTAAGCAGGTGTAAATGTACTGTCTCTTGTGTCCTCCACAGAGCTGCCGAAGGGATCAGCCAAGGACAGCAGGTCTGGCACCATAAGAGACGCGTCTGGAGATTTCAGGCCCTCGATCAGCTTTTCTATAAAGCGGAGAACAGAAACGACACAAAGGCACGTGCACATATTTGTTTGTTTATTTTTGAGTATTACATTCATGTTGCTCATAGACCACAAACTCCTGCTTTCCAAAGGCTCTTCAGAATATCCCCCAAGCAACAGGGCAAGGCCTTGATCAAAGCATATTAGTCTCCCACACAAAAACAGAACCCCTTCGGATTTGTATCGGGGGAATTTGATTACTGTGGTTTGCAGATTGTCAGTGTCGCCAGAGAGTCTGGGGAGCCGAGCATCGCTGTGCTTGGCTGATGTCGAGCTCAACAGTGGGGAGATTCTCCAGGGATATCTGTAGCAGGTTTTCCACAAACTCCACCACAGACAACCCTTCTGGTTCCTTTGGGAACATTATATATTCTCTCTTTTTTATTAAACAGTGGGACATCACTGGACAGTCACACCACCCCAAACCTCAGGGAGAAGCTACATCAGAACCAGTTCTGGAGGCTGTGCAAGATGCCACCCAGAGCACCCACTGACACTGACCTGGTACAGTCAGCAAACCAGCTCCTGAATCCAGACCCAGAATATCAGCAGGTCTCTCAACTGTAGAGAGAGTAAAGTGAGAGGGAGGGTATAGAGAGAGAGAGAGAGAGAGAGAGAGAGAGAGAGAGAGAGAGGGGGGGGGGGATGGAGAAAGAGAGGGAAAGAGAGTGAGAGAAAGAAAACAGAGGAGAGAGAGAGAGAGAATTAAATCTAGTCTGTTTTGTTTATAGTGTTCTTGATTTCATATACTGGGGTATGAACTTCTTCAGAAATGGTTCACTGTTTTACCCCCAAAAGCAAATATAAAGTGTTCAGTATATGTGTGTTTGTGTACCTGCAGGATGAGGGACAGGGTCACTGGAGTCCAGACCTGGAACGAGCTCCTCGGTGGGCACACTCACGGGCTCCGCAGACTCTGCGCACACAAACACACACACACACACACACACACACAATCAGACACACATTTTGATAATCAGTATGAAACTGCAGCTCTTTCTCCTGTCCATCTCCTGTTCACTCGACTTACCATCAGCCAGTTTGGCGAAATCCTTGTTCAGCAGCTCTTCGGCCGTGAGCTTGGAGAAGTTGTCGTCGCCAAACGGGTTCCACTGGGGCTGCTCCGGGGGTCCCCCGAGGCTGCCGGCCGAGGGGGGCGGCTGTGGGGGGGAGGATGCTGTAGCGCCACCCTGCTGGCCAGCTTCATACACGCTCTGCTGGGAGGACTGGGGCGAGTTGGAGGGGGTGGCACTGGCTGACCTGCCACAACAGCACAGATGTACCGGTACATAAACACCACCTGATAACAAGGGCCGACATGTCTGCGAGACCCAGCGAGTCCCGGTAAATCCCAGTGAGCCCCAGTTAGCAGGGATGAAGTACACTCTACCACACTCTACCCGGTCCACCAGGACCAGTACCGTAAAGTCATAAACTCAAGTAACCACGGCGATTGCAGACTTCCTGACTTAACGCTCTATGCCTGAGCCCTCAGGATTCTGGTCGGTACCAAACACAACGCAGTCGGGGTGGCTCTTGGGTCGGACGGATTGTTTACAAATATTCAGCAATTGAAATCCAACATTTCAACGTTTATACATCTGTATCATTAGGAGTAAAGCGTCTTTGAGAGGTGGGTGGTGCTACAGGACAGTTCTTACTTGGACTTGCTGAGGTTGGCCTCCGCTGTGGCGGCCTGGAGCTGTTGTGTTGATTGGCTCACAGGCACACCAAACATAGCACTGTGCGTGACATCACTCTGGATCCGCCTATGGCCTGCCTTCTGGGCGGTCCTCGGGGAGGAGGGCGGAGTCTGAGAGAGGCTCACTGTTGCAGGCTGGAGGGATAAGAAAGAAAGAAAGCCAGAAAGGTTCAAATGAGGTGAGAATGAGGACATTCAGAGCAGAGAAAGGTGAAGCTGGAGGCAATTAAATGAATCCCAGCAGACAAAAAGCAACTGATGACTTCATGAATTCTTTAAAGATATGAAAACACTGAATTATGACTTTTCAACAAAGACAAGACACAGGATCATTAAACACAGACATCACAGGCATGAAAGGCTACGGGTTCCTCAGTGAGATAAAAGAACATCTGCCCTATATAATCAGCCAAGCCAAGCTGACCGTGCCCTCAGGGAGGGAGGAGCATACTCTCTCTCCCCTGTCAGTTACAGCCACACCGGCCAATCATGGACCACTGTGAGCTCCAGCATCAGAAGGGGGGAGGATATCACTACCCCTCCAAGTTGCTCCGCCCCCTGACAACGGTCACAGATCGAAATAACGTGATTGGCTGCAAGTGCGTCGGAGGCAGCTGACTGGCGGCGGCTGCGTGCCGAGCAGAACTACCTGATGGCTATTAGTAAAATAATTGGAGGAAAAATCCAAAATAAAGAAGTTCAATATCTATGCAAATATCTCACAACACAGCAGCATTCAAGGCTGATCAAGCAAAACGTTTAAAAACATTCCCACTGTGGAGGACATTAACAGCTCACCAAAGTCAAACTGCCATCTTGGTTGGTACATGTTCAGTAAAAATAAACACAATCTCAAGATACACAGCAGATCAAGAATACAGCTGCACGACTCAACCTTCCCAAGTTCACACACAACACTCCACTGCTGCCTTCCCTACACTGCCTGTGCCATTTTAAAACCAAACCTTGCCCTCACCCTGCATCTCACACAGCAATTCTTGAACCTTGAAAGGGACGGGGGAAGACCCGCCTCGAGACTCGAGCACCCAGACGGTGAAATGAACCCTCACACCTGCTGCCTCCAAACACAGACTGAAGACCCGCCCCTTCCAGCACCTGACCAATCCCTGGACGCCTGTATGTCTTCTCCTTATGAGTGTTCTCCTTGACAGTTCTCTATCTCAACTGTACAATTCCACTCAGGTTTTATGTATGAGAATAAGGATTCCGTCCATAGAGAAAGCAAACAACTACTGTATGCTGTAAATGCGCGCGCGTGTGTATGTGTGTGTATACCATCTCCTCAGCGCTGGCCGGAGTGGGTGGAGGCAGAGCAGAGGGTGGAGCAGAAGGCTGCAAGGGGAGGGGCGGCTGGACGGCTGGGCCAGACACAGGTGGTGGATGTGGCTGTTGCTGCGGTGGTGGTGGCGGCTGTGGTTGGTGCTGCGGTGGTGGTGGCGGCTGTGGTTGGTGCTGCGGTGGTGGTGGCGGCTGTGGTTGTTGCTGTGCTGCTGCAGTTTGCTTGCGTCGGGCAGTGCGCGCTGGTGCGGTGGGCGGGGCCGGGCTCGACGGGGTGGCCACAGGTTTTTGAGGGGCGGAGCCGGTCGCTGCTGGAGCTCCACTTCCTGGGGTAGCGGCTGTAGCTGGGATTGGCTGCACAGGCTGTCAAAGAGCATGAAGACGTGCTGTATGCATTCACAAAACTCAAGACTCACCCACCTCTCTTCCTACAGTACTCACTCACTATCACTAACTGGTTTATTAACTTGTCCTGTCTAGTGATGTTCTAGTGATGTTCACCTTAGCTGAAGCTTCTCTGTACAGCAGTTCATTCCTACATTAATGTGTTCTGTCTACTTGGGTTGTTTCAAGAACTTTATGTTACATTTTCCACAAGTGCCTTTGCACTTTGCACAGTGTAAGTAATTAAGTCGGTACCAATTTTTCCTCCAAGGTCAATAATGTTTCTTCTTCCATCCATGTCTCTCATAATATCTGTTTGTTTCTGTCCATCTCTCCCTTGTGTAAGCCAGTCTGCTTATTTATGCGTTAAACAAAAACTACAATCACAGAATAACAAACACAGCACAGAATAACTCACTCCTGAAAGCCTTTGAACATCTGATGTTGGGAAGTCTGTTAAATAAATGACAATAAAAATAGGCTATTTTTATTTAGCCTGTTAAAAACTTTTTTCCCCTCACAGTGCTATGGGGCATCAATATATGCCCAGCCCCCTGGACACGCCCACATCCATGCCCCACCCCACTAGACAATCCCACATCAATGCCCCGCCCCCTGGACACACCCACAGAGCTCACCTGTTTGTGCTGAGGTTGGCTAGATGGCGTCTGCAGAACAGCAACAGGCTGGGCCAAATTCACACTCACAGCTAAAAAGAAGGGGATGGAGAAAGAGAAAGAAAGAGAGAAAAAGAGAGAGAGAGAGAGAGAGAGAGAGAGAGAGAGAGAGAGAGAGAGAGAGAGAGAGAGAGAGAGAGAGAGAGAGAGAAAGAGAGAGAGAAAGAAAGAGCAATGCTGCTAAATTGGCCAATCAAAGTCCTGCATGGACAGGGCTACACACACAGATATACACTTCAGCAAAGACATTTACATACATACACACACACACACACACACTATGACACAAATAGAAACAATGTGACAAGCAAGTGTGCAAAAGAAAACAAACATCCATCACTGGTTCTGCTCTGTGTTCACAGGACACCTGCACTGCCCCAGAGTATCACACATGCACTGGGTGAGAGTGGGAGGTGTGTAAGAGTGTGTGTGTGTATATATATGTGTAAGGTGAGTAATTTGGAGTGTGCTGGTACCTATGGGTTGTGCGGTGCTGGCTGGAATGTTGGCTCTCCTGCGAGGAGTGAGGGCGGCGGGCTGGAGGGGCAGGGCGCCCCCTATAGGCTGAGGCTGGGACTGTCCTGCCTTGGGCCTTTGCCGAGGGGTGATAGACGTCTCAGTGGTGGGAATGGGGTCTGTGAGCCTGGAGGAACACGTGCAACTTTAACACACAGAGGACAGGAGAGGACTGAAAGACACAACTGTACAGTTAAGACACGGTGAAAGGCAGGGCTGGGGCGGGAATGGAGGCGGGGCTGGGGCAGGGCCAGGGGCGGGGGGCGGTACCTGGCCTTTGTCTGTGTTTGGCTCTTCTTGGCCGCCGCCTCACTAGCTCTGACTGGCTCGGGGAGCTTAGCAGGGAGCGGAGAATTCTGGGAAAGAAAACACACACACACACACACATTAGATCTAGGTGCTGCCGCTGTTCATAAAGGAGCAAGTCAGACACCCGCAAAGCGAAGCAGAGTGCGGCCTTTAACGCTCCAGAAGAGCGGGGAGGTTCCTGGTGAGGTGAGGGAATGCCGGCAGGGAGGATGAGAGGGAACGTTGGCGAGCAGGGCGAGAGGGCGCAGCCCCGGCAGTGAGACACACTGACCTTCACGTTGGGCACAGGACAGTCTCGCCGGGCCAGCCTGAAAGCAAAGTGGGACACCTGAAAGATATCCGGCCGTTCACCAGGATCCGGCTCCAGCATGTAGCCTGACGCACCAGCACCGCCGACACCCAGAGCCACCGCAGCAGGACAGAAGAAGGAAAATCAGGGAGGCAGAAACCACAAAACCCACAACCGCAGCTGAGAAACTGGGTTATGATGGTGAAAAGACGCGTGTATGTGTGTGAAGACCCGTGTGTGTTTGACTGTGGTCATGGTTCAGAGTGGTCCAATCAGGAACACTCACGGATCAGGCAGTGCATGTCGTGGGAATAACGCGAGCTGTCCGGAATGGTGAAGTTCCCGTCACAGATAGCCACCTGACTCTCTCCGAACGGCAGTGAGAAGTAGCACAACTTGTAGAGCAGACAACCCAGAGCCTGGATGATACACACACACACACGCACACACACACACACACACACATGTACGTACGCACGCATGAGCACGCACACACACAACCACACAAAAAATACACAAATCAATCACGGTTTGTGGACTTCAGTTCCTGATAACAGAATGAATCAGTCTGTAAACACTTTTAGGAAACACACATCGTCCTACTGACCCAGATATCCGCTTTGGTGGTGATGAGTTTGCCATTATACAGATTCACCATCTCAGGGGCACGATAAGACAGTGTAGTATACCTAAACACACACACACACACACACACACACACACACACAAGGACGCTTCGTCTTAAAGAGTGACCTAAATGCAGGCAAAAAAACGTCCGTCCACAGAAGCTCAATCCCATCAAAATTTTAATGCATTTAAACACATTATGATTTCAGCATGTGGCTTCAAAGCAGGTGCTACCAAACAGGGAACGAGGAGATGCCATGGCTGAGTGATAAACTGAGAGAGAGAGAGAGAGAGAGAGAGAGAGAGAGAGAAAGAGAGAGAGAGAGAGAGAGAGAGAGAGAGAGAGAAGGGAATCAAACAGAAAGAGCTGCCAAAGTGGGCAGGTCCGTACTTCTTGATTTCCTCTTCCACTGCGGTGACCCCGTCGCTCGGAGGGTTCTGGAACTTCTTGGTTGCACTGCCGAAGTCACACAGGACGTAGTGACCACGCTCATGGAGTAAGATGTTCTCCACCTGAAACAGAACCGAGTGCTCACCACGTAGGATCATCATAAATCAACTTAGTATGCCTGTTTATGGCATGTTCACACTATGATGATTAAAATAACCCATTTTAAAGAATTTCTAGGAAGTGCTCCATCTCGGATGCATTGAGGATGAGGAGGATGAAGCTATTGATTCTGCTGCAGTTACTAATATCGCTGTTGATGTTGTTGATCGTGTTGCTGCTGCCGCCTCAAAGAGGCTTCGTGCCTGTTGACAGCGTATCACACCTCTCTGCTCCTGAACTCCTGGTGAGGCTTTTAGTAACGCTAGTAAAGCTTGTACAACAACAACCTGTTTAAAAGCAGAAGGAGAATGAGGAGCCCTAGTAGCAAAAACCCATTGGAACAAAACCTGTTCTGGAGGCCCAGCTAAAGGCAAAGAAAAAACTTACTTTGCAAGAAAAACTTCCTTTTTGCAGTACATGCTAATATAAACATTCTGAATCATTAGAGCAAGAGTCAGAATCAAGTGGTTCTGTTTATCTATTTCTGGAACATCTACTGAGTACATAAATCCAGTAACCCCTCGTAAGTCTCAAACACCTCAAAGACCTTTTACACACCAGAAATGATGCCTTCAGTCCAAAACACTCCACTTACATCTAAACCCCAGCCCTTCAAAACTCAGTGGAAAGCAAGTAAAAAGAATTGATGAATATCCTGCAGTAAATGCTGCCTTACTTCCACATTCCAGCCGTCCTGCAGATGTTCACACGAGGCAAAACGAGAGAACGAAGCTGCTAATTAAACAACAAAACGTATCTCCTTCCAATAATAGAAATACCTGTATTTAAGGATGATCCAATAACAGAAATACCTGTATTTAAGGTTGCTATAGAGGCAGAGAAAGGTCCAGGTGTGAGGTCATATTCACTTTCTATGAAGCTGTTACAAGACGCCGGTTTCCTCGTACATATAAATTAATGTTCAAGAACCATGTTTTAAAGACCTCGCAGTTCATGGAAAGACAAACAGCAATAACAATTTTTTTGATGAAATACAAACTCCGAAAGATTTTTTCAAAATTCCAACAACAAAACAGCAACAATTCCAAAACCTCATTCATTCACCCTGTAAACTGAAACACAAACAAATCAAACAATATTCCAGTAGCAATATTTTAGACCCCTCACAAAAAAAATGTCATATAGTTGAAGAAAGAAACTAAATATATGCAAGCTTGCACTTTCCTTCAGCCAGGCAGTTTTGCAACATTTTGCACAGAACCACTGATGGCACAGCTCAATGTTCCATGGAAAAAATGGAAAACTGGGCTGTTTATTGGTGTGACTGCACCAACAGTTCTGCGGATATAATGGGCCATACGCCAGGAAAACTTGGTTGGGTCTTCAATAGTTCTATAATCCAAGTGTGGAATTCAGAGCAAGTGATTCTAATGTCCACAGATGATCTGGAAGAAATGCTAATCAATCAGTGCATCCAAGATTTTTGTAGAGCAGCATTTTACACTCAGAAGAAAGATCGTCTGTGGAAGATCATTAGTCTATGAATCAAGCTGGGCTTCATTTGATTTGCTATAGACAGTTTATGGCAATCAAGATGAATATCCTGAGAGCATCACTCACAGTACCACAAGCAACTTTTTTGTTGTTGTCTGCCTGCTGTTGGTTGGAAGCTGGCCATTTCTCTATTCTAACAGCTCATAGATGTATGTGCCAAAGATGGTTTCAGATTCAATAAATACGAATCTGTGATCATTCAGCGCTTGCTGAAATCTCTGATTAAGACGGCTGGATGGGATGATTCCCCCATGAATCAATTCAAAGATGGCAGGAAGAGTTGAATGATTTGTTTCTACTGAACATATTCAGTGTAAACAGATGCCTCACTCCCAAGAACTTTGGAGAAATATCAACAGCTCAGTTGCTGCACTTTTGTGATGCCAGTGGAGATGGGGAGGTGCAGTGTCTGATCTCCAGGTGGTTAACCAACAGAAGACAGGCGAGTGCCACAGTCTTCATGAGAAAAGTTAAAGTTGCACATCTAAAACAAAATATACCTCAACTGGATTTTGCAGCTACAGTGTCATTAATACATATGCACAGAATGTTGGAAACAGCTGTGATGAAGCATTAGACTGTTCTCAAACACACTGGAAATATTACCAGGAGATGTACGTGCTGAACAGAATAACTTTTGTTCAAACTTTATTAACAGTGTCTCAATAAAGGCACATCTGTTTCAAACTGAATCCATCAGGTGGGAAATCCACGTTTTCTCAATTCCCAAAGTTGGATCAATGGCCTCAGCTTTCTCTCCAATCCTCAAGGTGAACATTTAGCCTAGGCAATGTAAACTGAAATATAGCATTGATAATGTTGTATTTCACTCTTTAACATCAATAATGGACAATGCTCTTGGAGAATTCAGAAAGGCAGAGACAGAGAGAGAAAGAAAGGGATGGAGAGGTGGGGCACGGCTGGAGAAGATTACCTTCAGGTCCCGGTGTATGATAGGAGTTTTGCTCTGGTGCAGCTGGGCCACAGCTTCACAGGTATCGCAGAAAATCTGCAGTACTTCTGACTCCGAGAATCCGTTCTGCAAACGCTGGTTCATCAGGTTCACCACCTGCCCCCCTACACACACACACACACACACACACACACACACACACACACACAAGCAGTTGGACAGGTTCAGTAGAGGCAGGGGTGGTTCTGAGAGCTATGGACCCTGCACTAGACAAAACTGCAAACACATCACACCTGTGACTCACACTAGACCTATGAGCTCATCTGAATTCTATGAGGAACTGTGGCTGTTTTTCACACGGTAAACTGATGCAAACCAGGATAAATCAATCACCTATTAAACAGATTCTTAAATACCTCAGGAGTCTAACGATTAATTGACTGATGTATGCCCCCAGATTGACCCTCACTGAACTTTCAGGAGAACACAAATGTGGGCAGGAGGAAATCGTGACTGGACAAGTCAGGTCTCTCAAACCAGACAGCATGCCAGGAGATACAGCAGCTCACAGACACTGCAGACACCACCGCATGCACCACAGACACCACCTCAGGCACTACAGACAACATAGACACCACCAGGAGATATGGGGTTTCTCAGTGTCTCTCACACATGCGCTCACACACTGATGAAGTTCACTCAACTACAGAACTTCCTTAGAAACCTCCTGTAGAAATAAGGATACCATGACCTAAGAACAGAATAATAGCACATAATAATGGAACAATGGATGGAAGAATGTAATGCTTCTTCAGATGAGAAGAAAACTTGAATGGAAGAGTTTAAGCAAACGGATGGGTTCAGCGGCAGCAGTGGTTTGGTAACTGATTTGTTCTGTGGTGGCGATGCAAGGCGTTGGTCCTGGGACAAAGCTTTCTGGGCACTAGTGAATCTATACCCCCACCCTCACATCCACCCTCACCCCCACCCTCAGACCCCACCCCACGTATGGTCAGGATATAATGACTGAAAGAATAATATTGTAGAGCAAAACAATTTTTCACCACTAGCTTCTCAGCTCAGTTTTACTTGATTTATTTTCCCAGACAGTCCTTTTAATTACAAAAAGTAATTATTGTAGTGTTCCATCAAATAAGATTTACAGTGATTAAACACGACTAACTATAGTAAATCTGGTAATTAATTAGACAGTTTTTATAATGACTTGACATCACTAACCTCAGTCATTAATTTAAGCAGTTGCTGATTAATTTACAGATTTGGTAGACCTCTACTGCAATGCACATATTACACCACTGTCATTTCCACACAGCCGTCCACGTCATCACCACACAGCTGTCCACGTCATCGTCCCCGTCATCACCACACAGCCGTCCATGTCATCGTCATTTCCACACAGCCGTCCACGTCGTCACCACACAGCCGTCCACGTCGTCACCACACAGCCGTCCACGTCGTCATCTCCACACAGCCGTCCACGTCATCACCACACAGCCGTCCACGTCATCTCCACACAGCCGTCCACGTCATCTCCACACAGCCGTCCACGTCATCACCACACAGCCATCCACATCATCGTCCACGTCATCTCCACACAGCCGTCCACGTCATCTCCACACAGCCGTCCACGTCATCACCACACAGCCGTCCACGTCATCGTCCATGTCATCACCACACATCCGTCCACGTCATCACCACACAGCCGTCCACGTCATTGCTGCACTGCTGTCCATATGGTCTATGCTTTCTGTATATACAGCATAACCGTCTGCATGCATAAACTGACTGATTTCACTGTTTGTACACTGTGTATACAACCTGCTGAGGGTGGGATGTCTGGTTACTCCACATACACTGGTTACATTTGGGAAAATCTTCCCTCAAACTCTTCTTTGGACCATATAAAAATAATCTGACATCTTTAGAGGAAACTATTTTATAAATTGCAAAATCATATTTTCAAAAATGCAATTCCACCGACAAATGAAAATATTCCATCAGCACTAAAGGAAACCTTTTAACCTCTATAACATTCAACAGTACTTTCTTCTCTAAAATAAGACACAGTCCAATACTTCAATGACTTCTTGTGAGAGAAAAGCTCACAGACAGGACTCAACTCAAGTTAACATTTCTTTTGCTGAACTTTGGGATGTTTTTGTAGCTTATTGTAAAAAGATTCAGATGACAGAGCCTGAAGGAGAAGATTAAAACTGCATTTTGTGGCCTCAAGAATGTGTTTGTCAGAGTGCTGGAAGCCTGGCGAATGTGGAGGAGCTCGCGAAACTTCTCTAATCCCCTTCACCTTCGCTGGCCTGCACAGGAATGGCTGCGTTCCTCGAGGTTTCTCCACCCTGTGATCACATGAGTGTCTGTGAGAGGCACCAACGCTAATCACATCCACAGCAGACACGTCTGGAAAGGCTACCAAACGCAGAGCAGCGATCAGACAAACCACAGTAACAAAAGGGACAAAGAATTCCTGTGTTCCTGGTCTGGATGTAGTTTTACACACGTCTGCTGGCGTGAATCCAAGTGGGGGTTTGGCCCAACGTTTTACATTGCTAATAAACACACATGGAAAGTAATGGGGGGGGGAGAATAACCGAAGGCATACCATGCAATGACGGTAGTAACAAAATCTGCTGTTATGGAGTGACTGCCCCCATGTGGCAAACTTGCAGAGGTGCAACAAAGTCAACATCTTGTCACATGTACAAAGATTTGTAACAAAACGAACTAAATAAATCTTCCTAAGGATTTTAAATAATATAATTATATAAATATAAAAGATTACAAGTTTGAACTAAACCCAGCAAAAAAGTATTTAATCACAGCTGGTCTTATGATCTAAAACCTTAACAAGTCTGGCCATTCTGATGGAGATAAAGTGGACTGAAGAACTGCTGTGGAGCTCAAGGTTCTGCCTCCACCTCAGGTGCAGTGCCAGGTGGATGTGGTGCTGGGTAGATGTGGTATGGTGTGTTTTATGTGGATGTTGTGTGGATGTGTTCGGTGAATGTGGTGTTGGGTGCTGTGTGGTGCCAGGTGGATGTGGTATTGTAGGGGTTTTGGTTTATATTTATCTACCCCTACCCCATGTACCCACAACCAACGATGGAAATAGGAGCGGGCGAAGGTTTAATGCGTGTAGAAGATTTATCTGACTCCAAATTATAATTACTGATGTGTTATAACTAACACTAGAATATGCGTAACCAACTGTACAAAGTTCTTTGCTATAATTAATAGCCTGCTGTGTCAGAGGTTTACCGTTCAGCTTGCCTAAGTTAAGGGTTAGCAGAGTAAACGTGCGTCGCAGATTGGATACTTTGCAGGGAATTGGTATCGGCCATCTCTTTAACTATATAGGATACTTAAAACCAACAGAAAGTAGAATTAAGCAATTAAAGATTTAATAAGTAACATACTACAATGTTATACACACCGGAGCAGGGTACCTCAGGATGGAAGAGTTTACGATTATTACAACCCATTAATTACACATTGCAATCGGTTAGATATTACAATGAGGCAATACATGTTAAGAATAACAGTTACAGTTAGAATATTCCCTGACACAAATATTAACTAATATAAGAGATCAAAGGTATGCATAGCAGTAGGGGTAGATGAGCAGAAACCAACATTTGGTCTACAGTATGGTGTAATGTTGGGTGTATTTTGTGTGGTGTTGGGTGTTGTGTGGTGCCAGGTGGATGTGGTGTTGGGTGGATGCTGGCTGTGGGTGTAGCAGAGGGCGTGTGAGGAGACTCACCTCTACAGAAGTCCATGAGAATAAGCACCTCCCACACGTCCCCGCCCCCGACCGCTGTTACACTTGAGTCCAGGAAGCCCACGATGTTCTTATGTCCAGACAGATCCCTCTGTGAAAGCCCAGCAGAACACGAAAGCTAGCAGTTAGGTTAATACAGCATGGGACGGTGGTTAGAATAGCAAAGTCAATCTGCTGCTCATCATTACCTACATCACAGTGGCAATATAGGCAAAAAAAATCTTTTTATGTTAACAAAGAGGACAGTACCCAGTCCAGTTTAGACAGGTACAGAACAGCCCAGGGTCAGAGAAGCTTGGCTGGGCCAGTGTGTTCCAGTGTCTGGCTCAGCTCACAATACCTAGTCCTGCATCAGGACCCTGAGGAATGGAGCAGTCACACACCACCAAACCCTGCAGCTTGGTCAGGTCTGTAAGATCCAATACTACAGCATGCAAAACAGCTCATGTGTGCTCTACCCTGCAGGTGGACAATCAAATGGCACAGGTAGGAGTGAGATTGTGTATGGAACAGCGCAGACGGGAGGGAGAGCTTAATAGGGAACAGCACAGACGAGAGGGAGAGCTCAGGTGAGGAACAGCACAGACGAGAGGGAGAGCTCAGGTGAGGAACAGCACAGACGGGATGGGGAATGTACTCACCATGATCTGGATCTCTCTGCGACACACCTGCAGGTCATGCTCATTGTTAACATACATCCTCTTCAGAGCACAGCGCACACCCTGGGACGTCCGCACCAGGAACACAATGGCAAAACCACCTGTGGGACAAGGAGTAGTGTCAGACCAGATCAGACATCCAAACAGACTGGATCAGACATCCGAACAGACCGGATCAGACCGCATCATGCATCCGAACAAACCAGATCAGATATCCGAACAGTCCAGATCACAGATACAAATAACCCAAATTAGACATTCAAATAAACCAGATCAGACATGTGATCAGATACGAGTTTGGCTCTAATGGCTTACAGGCTACAGCAAGTGCACCAGATCATTTGTGCTTCCCAGAAACTTTGCGGCAGAACGAGTGTTACATGCTGTTCAAAACAAATCTCTACCATAACTATAATAACTGTGATGCTTAGATATACAGATCAGTCTCAGAAATCATTCTACAGATATGAATGAAAGAAAGCAGACATGCAAAAAGTGACATTTAAAACAATGGCATGATGGCAATGTGGTTCAGTCCTTTATCAACACTGCCTCCTTGTGGACACCCAAAGAACCTCCGGTAAAAGGTGTACGTGTGAACTACAGCTGTGACGGAAGCGTGATGATAAATACTCAGGGACCCTGATAAATACTCACGTGCACCATTCTTACCTGCAGTATTCTGTTGTTAGAGAGTAATCCTTTACTTTAATTCTACGCTACATTTGTGTGATGACCTTGAGTGACCTCCTGATATTCAGGCCCCAAACCTCCCTGATGTGCACATGCTTGGGTAAGTGATATTAGAAGAGACCTCCTCAGAAGGTTCTGGAATAACACGTGAAGGTGACATATGAGCTACACAGATGTTCATGTTTTTGGTGTGACGTGGTCTAAAGATGTACACGGATACATTTCTCCACACGCCTACAACACAACGAATATCCTGACAAAGGAGCAACTGCACGGACTGAACAGACACCACACGGCCAACTCCCCAGCCTGCTGGCACTGAGGTAGCCGACCACAGTGGGCTGGCACTGGGGAGAGCCAACGAACAGGCCACCAGCTCCGAGGCAGGCAGCAAACAGCCGAGGAACAGCGCGACCTACACGACACTCAGTAAGAGTGTCTACGGCACATGGACATGAGGAATCTGAGCCCCATAGTTTAAAAGGCACTTGTACTTGGGGGGGGGGGGGGTCCAAACTGAACAAACAGCAGAAAAACAGTCAAAAGCCATGAAAATCAAGCATACACTGCAAATCTGATTTCAGCATAATCAGCATGGGGCAGTAAAATTCACTGCGCATTCCACATGGTCCCTGTGTCCACACACACCACACACATACGCACTGTCTCTCATCCTTACAAACAAACACACACACATCCCCCCCACAGCCCCACATTCACACACACATGCGTGCTTAGAGCAAAGAAACATTTTAGTGTTGTACGGTCAACATCATACTCTTTCAGCAAAGAAAAACCTCAGAGCAAGTGAACAATGCAGGCTAGATATTCCACAAGTTTACATCGATGTAAACAGACTACACTGCTGTACAAAATCAGTTAAAAGGCCTGGCAAATGAAAGGATGTGGAGAGGTGAGCCCTAAGACTGGCTGAAGGACTTCAGAAATGTACCTCAGGCTTCACCTCCCAGGGCCCAAACCCACTACAGCAGCGAGACCTTGCCTTGCGAACAGATGTAGATGTTAAAACAGAAGACACAGAGTCTGTTGTCCAGGCTTTTGTTTTGGGCCATGATTTTAGATGTTAGTGTGGCACTGAGACCTCTGAAGCTTGGAAAGCATAGACAACAGTTTGCATTCAGATGCCACAGGAAGCAAGTGATATCAAAGAGATACTGAATCTCGTGAGACTGGGAAGGGCTATGAAAATGATCCATTATCTCTCTCTCCACACACACACCCTCACTCATTCACTCACTTACTCACACATCCTCACTCACACACCCTCTGGATCTAAGACTAACACTTCATTCTCCATCTCAGGAATTACTGCAACATACAAACAAAAAAAATAGTTCATTTGTTCAGACGCACGTGTTTAGGTTTAGACCGAATTTTGCAAAAGAGATAAAATCACAACCCCAGGGTAAGTTTTAACCCTGGAGGTGTCATCAGACTTAGAAACCCTATGACATCAGGAAAGTCATGCTATCGAAATGACGTGACCTACGCACCTTCTGCGAGAGTTTCTTCCACCGTCACTTGGTGACGTCCGATAGTGAAAGCGCGTCCAATGAAATTTGCCCCAACATTGCTAGATCCACTACCTCCTCCACCCCCTCCGGAACCGGGGCCCGAACCCACCAGCTCCCTCCGCGAATCGAAGAACTTCTTCATGATTGTAGTATGTCAACTTCACCGTTTTGGTTTTTCAGGCAAACGTAAAACCCCTTTCTGGTTTCTGCCAATCCCGGTAACACTGGCTGTCAGTTTAGACGGATGACTTAACGCCCCTAATGATGAATTAGCAGCACGAGCCAACTACATCACCTGCGGCCCGGAGCCGCGTGGCAGATCGTGTCTGGCAATAATTCAAGACACACGTGACAGGAGTTAATAACGGCACAGGACCTCTGATAACTGCCATTCAATTATTTTTCCTCAGCTAGATGTCGTTAGCTATAGCTGACTTCCCGACATTGCAAAAGAAAAGCGCAAGTTGTCAACAATGACACTGGCGGGCCGTTTCTGGTCTCACTGAAGAAAATGAAAGAACAAAATACCCCTATCGGACCTTAACCATCACTGTAAAGTGTCTAGCTAGCCAGCTGTATTAAAACGTAAGCCACTGTCTTGGTTAGCTCGCTAGGATAGCTTCACCATTCAACTACAAGATGAATGGACCTATGACTGGCCTGTTACGGGCATTCAGCATGCTAGCTAGCTGACCTAGCTGTAGCAGAAAAAAAAACTCAAGCGCCAACTAACCAGCTAGCAAACAGCAGTGATCAACGTACACATATCAGCTACGATGTAAACAGTATTGTACCATTAACGAGTAATACCGTACTAGCTACCCAGTGTCCAAAGAAGCAGGATGACCAACCGCCCCTTATACGAATCAGCAAACCAACCAGCTAGCTAATCCGCTAAAGAACGGGATGACCAGTTTTAAACCAAGATACACAATGCTAGCTAACCCCATTAAATCACAGAGTACATCAACTGAAATTATAGGAACAGATTATTTCCATCAGTAGATAAGAATATTAACTAAGTGAGCCAAACACTAGTCCCCACGTTAAGATACTTCATCGTTTGGAAAATGTCAGCGTCGCAATCCTAGCGACGAACATGAGCTGGCTAACTAAGCACTACTTGGCCTCTTAGAGATAGTGCTAGCATCACTGCTAGCTAGCTACAATTAGCATCACCTCAGTCAACGATGCACTCCGGTCAGCAAGACAGCTAACACTTAACATCAAATGTGAAAATGTCCGTATAACGCACAACATATGCCAACTAAGAGCATCTGGTTAATGTCATACAGATTATGTCACGCAGTCTGACTATAGACTAATGGCCCAGATACTAAAGCTGTTTTTCTCTGAGGCTTCTTATGACGCTGGACCGTTATCCTGCAGAACGCAACGCTCATCCACCTAACAGGAAACGGTAAACACGGGTGTGAAGCCAGAACGACGCGCGCCGTTGGGGTAACGGTCCAGATCTGATGATCTACATATCATGCGCACGTTAATGCCTTGAGATGGGTGTGTTTGAAGATCAGCGAAAACTGCAGAGGCGTTGCTCGAATGCGTTCCAGATGTGAACGTGTTACTGTGTAATCTAGGTAACTAAATGGTTAGGTGCACAGACAAAAAAATATATTAGATTGCTACAGTTAAGTGCCCACCGTCCAAGTAAAAACTCTGAACTAGTTTCAACGAATGTATTTTTAATAATTATAATAGTTTTTTAAATGTTCAAATAAACGAAAAGACATAGAAACTTTTTTTCTGATTAATTTAGTAAACTGTAAACAGTGACTGCAATAGATATTACACTAACCCTAACGCTTTAGTTTCAAGTAGATGGAAAATACAAACAGGCTTTTCCTATTTCAGGATATCTTTGATTATTTTGCTATTTTATTTAATTTTATTTTGTTTTGTTGTTTAACCTGTTTCAGGCTGTTCCTCAAAACAACGCATTTTCTCGACGACCGTGTCAAAGGGAACCCTTTTTGGAAAGTTTGTAGGCTAATGAAGACTGTTCTTCACGGTGGTATATGCGGTCTGTAACACGTATGTGCCTTATGTTTAAATGGAAATACAGTCTGAGGGGTATTCATCTGAAAGAAGGAGAGAGAGAGAGAGAGAGAGCGATGCGCCGTACAGAGTACCTTGGCAACTTGTCATAATCGAGTGTTGCAAGTTGAGACTGGAGGAGTGGCTATCAGTTTCAACGAGGAAATGAAATACGACTCAAATAAAGACAGCCCCCACCCATAACAAAATCCAGCCCTTCGTGAGAATCACACTCCATTTTACGCTCAACTGGGTGGGGTGCTCCAAATTCTACAGGTAGGTTGCTCGTGCGCTCCAGAACTTAGTTTCACGTCATATTTACTGTTATTTAATTTGTATTACGAAAACATTTAAAATGTTGCATTGTTTCTAAAGTCGTTTAAATTACAAGTACTCGAGGTGAACATCTTTAAAAACTCATGGGTTCATTGATCTTGCGATCTGCCGGCAATAAGCGATTTGGGTTTTTTTACGATGAAAAGTCAAGTCCTAGGCCTATGTAGTCACGTGAACACATCTGTCTACTCGTTTAACTCGGTTCCGTAGTTGTGAGTTAATAAACTTTAGCGGTGCACGACGTTTGCGAAATCTAACAGTCACGAGTTTGTTGCATAAAGAACAAACTGCAGCATTATCGAATGTGTGCGTATGTGTGTGTGTGTTTGTTTGGAGGGGGATCCTGAAACCTAGAATGGAATTACGCCAGTCTTCACTGATATGTGGCGCTTGTTGCTGTAATCTGCCTTTAGCTCAGATAGCAGACAGTGAACAGTGAACAAAATAGATTAAAGAGATTTAGAAGCTTTGGGGAACACGATGGAATCAAAATACGTTGCATAAGAGTATGAGCCATGTAAGTTATCAGCGCGAATGAAGTGTCCAGTATGAAGTCTGTAAAAGTTGCGGTCTGATGAGAAGAGGTGCGTGGGGACTAGTTACATTACTTGTAATTTAGAGCAATGTATTTAAGAACAAATCGTGGATTGTATTTTTCAGGTCATTTTAAACTGTATAGCCTCTAAGTGTGAAGTATACTCTGGTGGCCAATTGGTTTATATAATCTTTATTTAACCACACTGGGGTAAAAATCTCTTGCAAGCATTTCCCCCGGGCTGTGATTTCTGCATATTTGCTACTAGCTGCCCTTTAATTGTCTTTGTATCACTGAAGTAGGCCTAACAATAAGCAGGGTTTTTACTACCCACCTATAGTGAATATGTGCAGCCAGTGGTGCGAGCCAAACATCCTGAAAGCCAGAGTCTGTTCTCTGTGCATGAGGTTCAGCCCTGAGTCCTGTTTTTTTTGGTGGGGTGAGGAGAAGTTTGTTGTAATTACAGGCATGTTCCTTTGGTTTAACCAGAGCAAAAATCAATTGGAAATTGTAATGGAGGGTTCAAGCAACATATTTCCCTTACGATGTTTGTAACAGTCAGAGAAAATCCACTTGTTCTTTATTTCTGTCTTTAAGTTCATATAATAAGTTGTTTCTATCTTTAAGATCATATTATAAGTTGCTGACCTATTAGGGGTCGTTCTGCCTGATGCCATGGGTTTATTGTCTTTTACATGTCTCTCCTGCCTCATGGATTTTTGTCTTCTCTAGTTTTTTCATCTCTGTAGTTCCTGACAGATCTTCTAGTATCATGGCTGCGGTAAGTTTTATTTTGAAATAGAGAAAAGTAAAAAATGCAGGTTGTGATACTTTTCCCTTTATAAAACCTGTTTTATATTCCAGTTGTAAATGAAACAGAGAACCCCTGCACACATTTCTGTGAATGAATTTGACAGTATGAATTAACATTACTGAATTCCCTTTCTAATTCTTTTACATAAATGTATTAAGAGTAATTTTCTTTCCACATGTATAAGAGTTTCACAGCAGATGACAGTTCAATGATGGACTACACTAAGTGTACCTGCTCTACATCACAGTTGTGTCAGACTGTAGATTGTCTAGTTGAGATTGTTTCTCTGCTGTCCTCTGACTGTGTTCTGACTGTGCTGCTCTGCTGTAGCTGGGGACCCGTGGCACTGTGAAGGAGGCGGCCAACTTCAATGCTGAGGCAGATGCAGAAAAACTCCAATCCGCCATGAAGGGTGTAGGTGAGAGTGAAAAATCATCATGGATGCTGATAAATCTGGTTTGAATTCTGCCATTTTGCAGAGCTTAGCTGGTCCTCCAGTTTCTATGAATCAGTTCTTATGCAACTGGCCTTAAGATATGGTCTGATCACAGGTCACTGTTCCACAGGTAACCAAACTCTCTTAGCTTTCCTTGTCCTCTTCTCATGATCAGAAGCCCATTCCATTTAACTCCTGTTAAGTGTTTCCCCTATTAATATTTAACTTGAAAAGGACTGTGAAAGCTGATGTCGTTGGAGGTCGTGGGTCAGAGAGCGTGGGCATGGCTTGAAAGGTCATGTGTTCAATACCAGTGTGTGCTTTCTCCTGTTGTGCAGTTGGTTAATGGAAGCCATTGTCACATACTGCAGCAAGCCAGGTGCTTCAGGGCATAGTGCAGGGTGCAAAAGTTGCATCGCTGTGTGGGAAATGCTGATGAAGTTAGTGTGGAGTAATTGCCTTCAGCTGAGTCTGGCATGAGGCACATTCAGAAAACACTGCACACACACTTCCTTCCAGCACTAAGACAGCCTGGGCAGCTGTCCAGCAGGCAGATGCTCTTGTTCCTTTATACTGCATGAAGAGTCATTACTGCATCCCTGGAGAAAAAAATGCTAGTGTGTTCGGCTTTGTCCCAGACTCACAATACGGGTCAACCAGAATGAAGCATTGTTAAGAACGTCCACGCTGGAGCATGTGATTTACCAGAGCATCGATGGTGTGTTTATTTTTTAGGCACTAAAGAGGGAGATATCATTGCTGTCCTCGCTCATCGCACTATTGCACAGAGGCAGAAGATCAAGGAGGTCTATAAGCGGGACTTTGGGAAGGTAAGCTGAAGACAGACAGCCTGGAAGTGAATGATCTCAGCACTGCAGAACGCAGCAAGGTCTAAACTGGAACCTTGGGGAACTCCACTGGGAGACTCGCACTGAACTGAACTGGGGCTGCAGAACATGGTGGAGAACTTGAACCGTCATCCTTCCCTTAGCCTTGTCACTTCCTCTAAATGTGGACATGGATGTTAAAGACAACATTAACAAAGAGAACAGCAGACTGTTAACATTTTATGGTCATTAACAGCTGGGCCGTTAGAGATAAAATGCTGCATCAGAAATGAACACAAACTTGCTCTGTGAGGTTTATGAGGTGGAAGATAAAGGCGTATTCTCACACCATGTAGATTTGCTTCAGAAGCCAACAAAGATAACATGGTGGTCAAATAGCCTTTAATTTATGAATTTGAATTTATGGCTCAAAATATACAGGGAGGGTCAAAGAGAAGATGTAGTATACGTTAAGTATGTTAATCATTCACTCAAATGTTAATCATTGAGAGAACAGCAAATAAGTATAAACAATATTGATCATTTAAAAAAAAGTCACAACAATACCAGGTTAAACAGTAACCTGACAGTTTGCTTTTCAGGATCTATAAAAAAGTGATTCTAAATGAGAGTAGTGTTGTCAGTAAGGTCTGGGTCAGACCTGGTGTTGCTGGTGTTTGTTGAAGCCTCTGGAAAGAAAAAAAATCCCTTCCTGCTGTGTGTGGTTAGAAAGAGTGAGTCATATGGGATTGGGAATGTCCTGGACATAAAGAGCATAAAGTCTCCCTCTCTCTCTCTATCTCACTCTCACTCTCTCTCCCTCTCTCTCCATCTCTGATTTATTGTTACTGTCTTTCTGTTGCACTATGCCTGGAATATCTGAATAGATGACAGTTTGTACATGAAGTTACATTATTTAAAAACGGCTTAAAATTAAAAATCACATTCAATATCATTCATTATGTGTACACTTTGTACTGCATTTAAATATTCTTTCATTTCTTTAACTTCTTTAATAACAGGCAGTGGATAAAATCTGTGCCTTCTCTGTGTGTTCTGGCAGGATTTGGTTGAAGAGCTGAAATCAGAGGTCAGTGGCAACTTTCAGAAGGTGCTGGTGGGCCTGCTGATGACGGCACCAGTGTACGACGCCTATGAGCTGAGAAACGCCATTAAGGTCAGCCAACAGGGCGGCGCAGCATCTCCCTCCCCCATTCACAGGGCGCCTCAGGCCACACCCATTCACAGACCAACCGCTCCATTCAGACCATGCTGCACACCTCACTCGGTCACTCCCCCTCTTTTTCTGTTCTAAAACTTTGCTCATCTTAAGATGAGACAGCGCCGGCTAGCTGCAGCATCGCTGCTCTGGCATGCTGTGCAGCAGGGAGATAACGTTCTGTGTTGTGTGTTGTGCGCTAATCTCAGGGAGCGGGGACAGATGAAGCCTGCCTGCTGGAGATTCTGGCCTCCAGGAGCAACTCTGAGATTAAGGCTTTCACCGCTGCATACAACCAAGGTACCTGCCCTTCACAGTCCTGCAGATGCGTGGCCTCCTCTAGGGCAGTGTGTCCCAGTGCTGCAGAGGTGTGGCCTCCTCTAGGGCAGTGCTCCACATCTGCTTCAACTCAGTAGCTACTTATCAAGACTGAACATTGTGTAGGACTGAATACTGAACTATTCAGGACTTGAACACACTGTCTGAAGTTGGCCACGCTGGAGTCTCTTCCCTGGATGCTGTCTGATCACACTGGATTGTCTGAGCTTTTTTTCATTAGTCTTTGAATATGAAAATTATAATAACCACACGACCTGGTTTTGTTTTCTTGTTTGGTAAAAATGGCAGAGTACGGGAAGAACCTGGAGGATGACATCTGTGGAGACACGTCTGGGATATTTAAAAGGGTACTGGTGTCTCTGCTCACGGTAATCCACCTTCTGGACACGCTGGACATGTTGACACATTCAAGACTTCTGAGATGCCTGACACACTCAACACTTATGACACAGCTGATATTCTCCCCACACCCTTAGTCACTCCACTCCCCAACATTTGCATTGCAAATACAGGATGTGGGTCATGGTGAAAGGCTTGTACATACATGAACGAATGCACCTGTGCAGAACGTGGCATAGAGAGTGGCATGTGCCAGCACGAGTGAACAGCCCCCACCCACCTGAACACTGAGACTGTAGGAGACTCAGGTGCTCCACCTCCCTGAACACACAGACTGTAGGAGACACAGGTTGCCCACCCCACTGAACACTTAGACTGTAGGGATGCTCATTTCATTGGCTGGTCATTCGGGAGCAGGAGGGATAACAGCTGAGTGGAGCTGTTGGTGGGATGAGAGGAGCCTGCGGGCTTGTCAGTGAGTTCTACTGGAAATGGTTGTAATGTTAGTTTTACATGTCAAATACTTCATGGGTGGAGCATGATTGCTGATGGGTGGAGTATGATTGCTGTTGGGTGGAGTATGATTGCTGATGTGCTTGTTTTGACAGGCAGGAAGGGATGAAGGTACCACTGAAAATGAGGCCCTGGCGAAGCAGGATGCCAAGGTGAGTTCGGAGCCCCACAGTCACTGCACACACCGCTGGTTCACTGCACATCCGCACCCCACACATCTCTCTGGGTACAGGGCAAGTTATATAGTTCTTCTGACAGGCCTGGTACTGACTCTGTGTGGTGTTCTTGTTGTGCAGGAGATCTACGAGGCGGGGGAAGCCCGCTGGGGCACTGACGAGAGCAAATTCATCACCATCCTTTGTGTGCGGAACAGGAACCACCTACTTAGAGGTATCCATGTTAATACTGAGAACCGTGACTCAACAGCTACCCCTTATGGTGGGAAAGTGGAAGTGTCACTTCCTCCTGTGTTTTATGGGGTTTTTTTCTCCCATCGCAGTGTTCCAGGAGTATCAGCGTATTGCTGGCCGGGACATCGAGGACAGCATTAAGAGAGAGATGTCTGGCAATGTGGAGGAAATTTTCCTGGCTATAGGTGAGTCAGGATGTGTGCAGGACACATGCACTGGGTTCAGTCTTGGATCGCAGAGCCTATTACCGTGTAACTTTGTTTGCTAAGTTATAACAAAAACAAACACATTAACCTGAATGAATGTGGGGTCAGTGTGCGTGTGTGTTTGCGCATGTGTGTGCAAGTGCGGCACTTCATTAAACATGCACCTTGTCTCGCTGTCTCTTTGTCTCTTTGCCTTGCAGTGAGACGCATGAAGAGCCAGCCAGCATTTTTTGCAGAGAGACTTCACAAGTCAATGAAGGTAACTGAGCCCCAGCCCGGTCTAAATGTAACCCTTCACTAGTCTATGAAGGCAATTGAGCTCCAGCCTGGTCTAAATGTAACCCTCTGAGAAGTAAAGACTGGGAACAATGTTCCCAAGACTGTTCAGTGATGTGGTTAGAATCTTAGAGAACTGAAAGATCTTCATTAATTTTCAACAGCTGTCTGTTTTAGAGTGACAGGTTCATCTGCTTTTGTTTAGTGTCTTCCTGTTTACATTGACAGCTAATAGAAAACATTTTGCCAAACTGGGTCAATGTGGGTAGCAACATTTTCTGCAGGGAAGCCAATGATCTCCAACTACCACAGCCCTCTGCTACAGCAGGGTTTGAGGGTTTGGGGCAGGATGTTCCTCTACCAAACTGGGAGAGGTGGTTGTAGTTGATTTCATGTCTGTCAGTTTTATAACGTTTGTCTTACAATGGGATGAAAACTTTTGCACAACACGGTAGAAAAATGACAGAAACCTACATAATCCATTTAACAAACGTCACATGGGGTGTTGTTAACATCAAGATAACTAATGTTATTTTTTTATGGATTTCAGATCAAATATTAGATAACCTAGCCACTAAATAATGTTATTTAGTGGTAGGTGTTAGTGTTAGTTAGGATTAAGGTTATTTAGGGTTAGTGTTAGTTAGGGTTAGGGTTATTTAGGGTTAGGTTTAGTTAGCATATAGATTCCTTTATTATGGAAATTCCTTGTATCTTGAAGCACTTTGTTTATAATTGCTTAAATATCTGTGCTTCTTTTAGCTGTTGATGAAGTCCAGAAATGAACACAGTAACATTAATGAGTTGATCTCAATTTGAACCAGATAGTATCACCCTTGTTTGGTGTAAACTGTATTTAATGACCCTGCAGAATTCTAGAACAAACTGCTTCATGCTCACCAAGCTTCCTGTGTGCTGGCTAAGGGTTTAGGCACTACAGACAGCATTCTGATTAGAGTGATGGTGAGTCGCTGTGAGGTCGACATGTTGGACATCAAGACTGAGTTCCTGAAGATGTATGGCAAAACCCTGCACTCCTTTATACAGGTGAGAGGTGGCATTACACGGACTGCTAAAGGCCTTTCCTGCTCAGGACACTGAGGTTAACACATTTGTCCAGTGCATGTTGTACCTAGTATCTCTCACCCACCTGGAGAAAACCCCACAAATTCACCATATTCACTCCATATTTACTTGTGTCTAGATAGCAGTTCATTTTAAAGCAGCTTTGTGGAAAACAGTTGTCTTTAAAAGTTCTTGACTCACCAGTCACTGTGAAGAGCAGATGCCTTTCTGTGACTCCCGCGATGATGAGTGTGTTGTAGCTCAGCCTGAGGTTTTTCTGTTGTAACTTTTCTCTCTCTCGCATTTCTAGGGCGACACATCAGGTGATTATCGTAAGATCCTGCTGGAGTTGTGTGGACCTGAGAAGTAGATTCTCTGTAGAGACTTTCTGAGCCTCAGTAGCTTAACACTCTGACTCTGAACATTTTTCTCTGACTCTCATTTACATACAGCTATCTTTTTCTCTCTCTCTCTCTCTCTCTCTCTCTCTCTCTCTCTCTCTCTCTCGTAATGCCTATATAATAATACTTGTATTTGTAATAACACTTGAACTCTGACTTTCTCTTTGGGACAAATAAATATCAGTTTGAAGTCCTGAAGTTAAAACAAATTTCCATATTCAAGTGTGGATGCTCTATACTGTCAATAAAATAAAAAAAAAACCTCCACCAGGAGATGAATCGAAGTCCATGTTTGTAATTACTTAGGACACAGTCTGTTTAATCTCGTTTTAACCTGCTGACATCTTGATTGACCTTTTTTGCTAATTGCCTGCAGGCAAGGCATGTACAGTTATAAACACTGTTTAATGTTCAGTTATAAACAGTCTAGTGCTCTGTTATAAACTGTTCCGTTATAAACAGTGTTCAGTACTGTTTTACGTGCATACACCAGGCAGTACTCTGACAAGCATGTCAGATGTAACCAACTCGGGTTTATAAAAGTGAACTGCACCGTTTGTCACGCATAAGAAACCTGGAATAGGAATGCGATCTGCCAGTCATAAACTATGATTATTACACTCAACGACCACTAGGTGGTATCTTTATTCTCTGGTTTCTTTGTAGACGGGTCTCCTTTAAAAATGTCATTCAGAATTTAACTTCAGAAGGAAAGACGTTGTGTGACTACCTCCAAAAAATTAGTTTTAACCATGACTATGGACTTTGAGAACAATGATTTCTTCCTTGGTAGAAAATCCACTGTTATGAGTATCACAATTTCCAGTATTAACCAGAATCAAAGTCAAGGCAGAAGCATTGTAAGTAAATACAGAATGCCAACAAGCCTGTGCAGTCTTCTAGAGGCTCTGTCCTGGACACACTGGGCTGTTCATCATGGGAGAGTCCTGACCCTAAACTAAAAGTAAATTAAACCCTAAACTAAAAGTAAAAAGTATTTTTTGTTGTAAAACAGGAACTTTATCTCTGATGAGCTTACAAAAACATGTATATGGTTTAAACTGCGGAAGCTAGTTATCCCTAGACGAGATACAGGTGAAACGACCAACGATAACGAACCCTAACAAAACGAACAACACACACCACACCTACGACACACACAACAGACACAACACCTGAACACACAGACACGAGACAGGGGAGGAGGCCAGGGCTGCCACTGTGACAGTCAGCAAACCTCACAAACACATTGATCTCCCTATTAAACATCACTAATGAATGAATCGTAACAAACATCAACCACCCGTCTGTTGTGGATGACTGATGAATCTACAGTACATGAGCTTCTGCTGCGTGAGGATTTGGTACAGCAGTTGAATCATTATAGCTACTCCACTGGGCAACAGGTAATGGTGATTTTATTTAAAGCATTACTGCAAATAACTACTGATGTGCTATATTTCTTCTACATAAATATTACATATATAAATATTGATTACAATGCATATTCATGCATAATAATTACATAGGTGCGAGATGTCGAGCAGTGTGTGGTAGTGTGAAAATGATACCCCTTATCGCTCCTCTATCTCTCTCTCTCTCTCTCTCTCTCTCACTTTCTCTCTCTGGTGCTCCAGTGTCCGTGGGAAAGTGTTCTGTTATGTTCAGACTGCGCGCAGGTCTGAACTTCTGCTTCAGCTGAGCCTCCGCGTCTGTCTGAAACCACAGGATGTAAAGATGTGAGGTGAGAACAACTTGTACAGACCATTGCACATCACACACTACTGTTTCTGTTCTCATTATGGCAACAATGCACCAGCCTATAGGACAAGAGAGGAAGAAAAGGGCACCCAAGGCACCCACACTCCCTCAGTAAGACCCAGACACCACTGAACATGGTCGGACACGACAATAATGTGGTAAGCTTATGTTCTCTTTGAGACGCTTTTATTGTTTATTAAATACAACTGTATGAATCATACTGCCGGCCAGGCATCTGATACTGAATAACTGAATATAACACTGAATCGTACTGCTGTCCAAGCAGTAACAATCTAATACTGAATAAAACAGAGTATTAAAACCTATTTATTTCATATCAGCCAGGAAAGTGTTTTGTCAGCAGCAGTATTTACAACAAGAGATGAAAATGAAACAGAACACTTTTCATGTATATGCTAGTAAAATGTGTGCAAATACGCAAAAACTATTGAGAACTGATGCTAAAAATATTTTTCTAAGGTGAAGCAGAACAATGATCCGAAGTGTTCTATTCACAATATTAAAGTTTTAAAAGTCCAAGAGGAAAAAATCAAACACAAACTTCTCTTTTTTTAAAGAAGTAACCTTCTTTTTAAACACATATGAAGAGACCCTCTTTTCTTTAAATGCATTGTTTGAAGATAAACCAACATCAAATGTAGGTGAACAAATATAAGTTTTCCAAGTTGTCATAGTTGCCACTGGCAGCTTTTCTGACTTTTCTTAAGATGCAGCATGTGTGTGTGTGTGTGTGTTTGTGTGTGTGTTCACATAAAGCACCTACATGGTATGAATTATTATAACAGCTCCTACCAGACCACCAACCACACTGAACTTCCTGCTTCTTCGCTGGAGTACTTCCTTGTCCTGCCATTATCTCTTATCATTTTCTTCACCGTGGGCGGGAACCTGCTGGTGATCGTAGCTGTGTCACTCACACCACAGCTCCACACCACCACTGGGGTGTTCGTCACCTCACTGGCCTGCGCTGACCTCGTCATGGGCTGTGCGGTTCAGCCCCTGGCCCTCACGCTGCTGCTACAGGGCAAGTGGACCCTGGGCAGGACGGCCTGTGACCTCTGGACCTCGCTGGACGTGCTGTGCGTGACCGCCAGCATCCACACGCTGTGCGTCATCGCTGCGGAGCGCTACGTGGTGGTCACCAGGCCCCTGCGCCACTGCATCCTGCTGGGGAAGCGGCGGGCACGGTTGGTGGCGGGCACCGTCTGGATCTGCAGCGCCCTTATGTCTTTTGTGCCCATCATGGGTCACTACACGGTGCGCACAGGCTCAAGAGAGGCTGAGGAATGTTACGGAAACTCCACCTGCTGTGACTTCATCATCACCCCATCATACGCCGTCTTGTCCTCCACCGTGTCCTTCTACATGCCGCTGCTGGTGATGCTGGCTCTGTACGGACGGGTGTTCGTCATCGCCAGGCGGCAGGTGAAGCTCATCAATAAGGACATCCAACACTTGAGGGAACGAATCCAGCAGGACCACGTGCCGCCTGGAACAGGCCAGACGCTCGTCTGGTCCGAGCCGTCCCAGAACCGCGGCCACCAGGCCAGCAGCTACACGGCCCATCTGTACACGTCCCTAAAGACTCTGGGTCTGGTGATCGGCGTGTTCACCATCTGCTGGCTTCCATTCTTCGTGGCCAACGTTGTCAGAGCGATGCAGCCCAGCGTGCCAGAGAAGAACATCTTCATGCTACTCAACTGGCTGGGCTACATCAACTCCGGCCTCAACCCCATCATCTACTGCCACAACTCCGACTACCAAAGAGCCTTCCGAATGCTTCTGCATCGTGTAGGTTTGCAGGATGGGCTCGCGTGGGTGCAGAGGTCACTGAGCAAGAATGAAATAAAAAATGATACAAGATCAATTTGCAAAATTACAAATCAAACAAAACAACTAAATATAGCACCATGAAAAGGTTTTAGGCCATCCAAGAAATTATTATAATAAACACTATTATTATAATGATAAACAAAAACTGGGCCTTTAAATATGGGAACCGTAAAAACATAACGATCCTCAGATGGCAAGATAATTAATGAATGCCCACCACCTGAGGAAGGCACTGACAACAGAAGTAAACGATAACAAATAGTGCATGTGCAAAGTTTTATTTTTCTTCACCTTGTTCCCGTTTTGTGTGTGTGATTCGCTTTAATCTGGTTTAACACATGCTTTTCCTGACATTAAATAACCGTATTTATTAGCTGTTATTGTCTCACTGGAAATGAATTAATCTGGAACAGATGGACCCGTTATTCTGTCACGAGCTGTTTGCACTATGTGGAAGCAGTTGTGTCTTAAACAAAAAGGTTATCAAACATTTTAATGCCATTAACCATCATTTGCCGTAACAGGACTCACCTATGTAAGTTTAATCATTCCAAAGTTGCTTTTATGTGATGTTTCCATTGTTTTGTGTACTCACTGTACATATATACTGTACATATATACATATATTTGTGCTGCCATCCTCGTGTGGCTGGGAAAACCACACGTGGTTTCTTCTCATGCCTGGCCCCGAACATGGGCAGGACACGTATTACACACATACACACCCCTGACACTCTGGCCTTCCACCAGGGACCTGGGACTTTGAGAGTTGAACTTTCCTATAATGTGAGATTGCTTCCTTAACCACAAATTAAATAAAGAGAAAACTAAAGCAAAATAATAAATTTCACAAGAGTCATTAACATGCAGACCCAAGACAACCTGTGCCTTCAGGTGAAGCTGGGTGAGGTAGCAGAGACAAACCTGTCTGAACTTTAACACATAATAATTTCAGTTTATCAAAAATTCAGAAATCACAATGCACACACATAGAAAACAGAAACGTTCTTCACCCACCTGCTGGCTGGAGGATGAGGAAGTACAGCTGTACAGAGATGTGGTGGTGGAGCCTGTGCAGGATCTGTTGATATCATAGTTCCTCAGGCTGTTATTGATTACAAAGTATTCACAACCATCTACTATTCAACCTCCTTGCATTTCCTCTGCCATTGCCCACATCCCTCTCCTTAAAAAATGTTCTTCTCATCACCACAATTCTATATCAGTTGCATTCAGTTTAAACTGCTCACATGCACATTTTTCCACGGTCTTGCACACCCATACTGCCCTGCTTGTACACTTAGATCTGCTGACACTGCTTTTTTTTCCATTACCAAATTCAGATTGGCCTCTACCGAGGGCAGACCTTTCAGTATCGTGGCCGCAAAGCTATGGAATACATAACCACAATATCTCAAGCCTGTTTTTCACTTCTCTCCTTTAAAGCAGAACTGCTGAGGTGCTAAATTCAAGCAAGCACAGCAAGGATGCAACACTGCCCCCTGCTGGAAAAATATATAAAGGTCTGAGATTGAGTACTGCTTCCTTCAGGACAAGGACACACATGCACACACAGTACTGAGCAAAAGTCTTGGGCAACCATAAGGTTTATTGTTTTATTAATTTAACAATGGTATAATGGCCATATATAATTACTTCTCAGTCTCTTTATTACAATACAATCAGAAATATAAGATATTTCTACGCAGTATTAAAAAACTGAAGAAAAAACTGAAAAAACATTTTCTGACCTCCGTTTACACTTGAGCAATAGTAGGAACCTGGTATATTATAAAGCCTGTTGTAATATACCAAAATTTGTTTATTATAATAATTGTTAAAATGAATAATGTTTGTAATTATATTTAGTGGCTCTATTTAAACTAAACCAGCACGGCGCTGCCTATGAATTTTATGACACGGAGAGAACCAAATCACGGACCACTACTTTCATCTCAGTGAGAGATAATGAAGTTTAACACCGTCTCCTGATGATTAGTGCTTTCCACTCAGCCATAGGCTATTAGCTTAGCATGGCAGGCCTGGTGAAACTATATTGCTAGTTAAGTGTTATTTAATTAACACCAGGGAATGTAATAAACGAATGTATACTATAAAATTTGTGAAATAATTTTGATAAAGTAGGTCCATGAAAGTAGGTTTACCCGTGAATTTAGTAGGAATGATTGTTACGTGGTCACTGCGTCAAATTCTAGCATTATGACGTATTCTAGCACTGAGTATAAATATGAAAAACCGTCGTTGTGTCCAGACGTTGTGTCAACATTGAATCTGATTTGAGGCACGAACTTCCACTAACGGTGAGTATACATCAATCAAGAGATATTGGCTAATTAAGCTTGGAATTTTCTGCCATTACTTTTTATCTGTGGATGTTACTGTCACAGCTTGGGAAACAAAAACAGACTAGTCTAAACAGACTAAAATGCACTGAAAGAACCTTTATAAAACAAGAAGGTACGAGAGTGAAGTAGCCGCTAACTTGGTCACAGCATAATTCTGATTAGCTGGGTCAGTTCTCTTGCTAGCAAACAGTAAAGAGTTGTTATTTGAAGTAATTTACATTACGTTATTTGAAGTAGTTACAATAACTACATTGTAAAACCTCATTTATGACGTAAGACTGATTCTATTTTTTTTAATTGCCATTAATGATTTTTTCCCTTAAAGCAGGGTGGTGTGCAAATGGCACACATAAGGGGGACACATTTGTTGAATCAAAGCCCACCCCGTACCCAAATTATTAGCTATACAGTGATTCCACTGTGGCTAAGGGAATAAGGTACTGTATTTATTTATACTGATGTGGAACATTTGTACAATTACAAATAATTAGGTAATAAATAAACTAATTCAATCAATATCTGTACTTATTAGACAAATCTAACCCTAACCCTTTTTATTTTATTATGAAATATATATTTCAGACAAAGGAATAATGCACTTGATATGTGATTAGCTATGTTAATTTTGCACTCTGCTTTATGTGCAAAATGCTTGATACAGACACAAACTTAATTATTTTTTATCACCAATTCGGTTTATACCTCACCGCACTCAATTTCTCTGCATATTCTCCTAATAAGACAATACATATTTTAACGTAAAACTAGGGTAGGTTAATGACCGATTACGACGTAGTCTTGTATTTGTTCGTAAAACTAGTTCTTTACTTACTAAACAATTCATGTTAACACTGAGATAGTTCGAACTTGCCTGAGGTAAGACTAGCATTAATGCTAGAAAAGACTAACATCATGTTTCCAGCGCTTTCTGACAACCTGAACACTGTTAATGTTCATGTCAACTCGTTTTCATATCTGTATATTAGCCGCTATTGCTTTCGTTGTTCTCTCGTTACTGACCTCAAGCTCAGAGCTGGTGAAAGTTAACTTAGTTTACTCTCCAATGAGGCGCCATGGGCACCGTAACAAAAGCTAGAAGACCAAGAGCCCCTATTTGCCGCCAAAACGCGTGAAGTCTGTGAGGATTAGGAATCGGCAAATGTTATATCTTGAGAAGATTAAATGTTTCTCTTGTGTATTCCAAAGGATTAATGCAGTGTCAAATGCCACACAACCTTTATTACAATCACGATATTGCTTTTTGATAACGGTGTTTGTTAACTGTATATGTTAACCGTGGTAGTGGTATTTGTTATGGTCCTTAATCACAGGCTGTGCCACTTCAGTCGGCCATTTTATAGTGTCTATGTAAGTTACTTGGTTCTGTTTCCCAACCAGGTTTGTTCTTGCACATGTAACTGCCGTAGTGTGTTCATGATTATTCTTGTGCCTGTAGGTACAGTTGACAAATTTTATTATACTGACATATATACATGCAGGAAACAATCCAGTTTGTGAACAACCCTCATGGATTTATTCAGCAGGGCCATGAGTTGTTTTAGAAAGGGGTTTTATCAGTTAATCTAATAGTCCAGGCTCTTTGTTAAATATTTCTATTTATCTTTAGTTTTTCAAGTTAATTGTTAAACAGTTGTATTTGCCATATACTTCTCTTCAGATTGCATTCATTTTGTTGTATATCTACATATCATCCAGTTAGATGGACACCAGATCCAAATGAGAACCGCAGCAAAATAAGTTGATATACATATTTTTTTTAAACTTTTAATTTTTTACCACCATTTTTTATATCACCATCCACAGAAATAGACACTTTTCAGCATAAGCAAATCCTCAAAGCTCACAGTGAGTCTGAACAAACACCATCTAACAGATTTGCCACATGGAGCTGAGAGGTTGGAGCTGGTGCTGGAGGAACACAGAAGAAAAAAATTCTAACAGCACTGCATCCTCAGGATAAAACAGCTCCCATCACAGCCCCACTCAGTGTTTCACTTACAGCACATATCAGAGGCACAGGAAAACATTCAGGCTTATAGAGTATAGAAGTGTGTGTGTGTGTGTATGGTATCAGTGTGACAGCTTGACATGGGACAAGCTTAAGGCGTGTCATTTTAGATCAGCTCAACACACATGCATACATGAGGGCACTATGGGTTGTTTCTTTTGGCCAGAGGGGGGTAGTCTGTGTCTGCAGGTGATAAACAAGTCTCACAACATTATAGCCCTGCTGTAACCAGGAGCCACACACACTGGAAGATAAACAACCCAGACAGAAGAGAAGCAGCAAGTCACCAAAAGCTGAAATACTAAAGATGACACATCCAAGGACAACATGGATGACGTGGACAATATGGACGGCTTCCAGTTGAAAAAGGTGGAAACATGTTTTATCTTACACTGCATGAAATGGTTAAAATACATCGTCCAATGAGTCAATGTTGTTTTAATAGCACCATGTCCAGAAAGGTTGCTATGGGCAACTTCTGACTTGTCAAGTGTGTTGCCATGACAAATACAGAGCTAGACCCTGAGGAATGGAACGTCCAGTAGTCATGGAAACACTGGATAACAATGAACACAGGAAGAAAGGGGAAAAATGACTGAGGGAAAACAATGAAATATGAGACATGGCAACAGAAATACTTTTTAATCTGAGGTGAAACTCATGTTAAATTTCTATCTGAAACCTAACTCTGAACCCATCCTGTCACCATTAAAAAAAACATTGATTAGATTGCATCAGTTTGATCCTCGTATCACTGTCGTTTGAGAGATCCACATTCTAGTTTCAGCACACAAAGGAAAATGTATGCTTGTCATTGACAGGCCTGAACACTGCAGGGACCTCAAAGCTGTGACTGTGTTCCTCTAGTACTCTACTAACTTGAGTTTGAAAATCCCCTTGATTACTTCCCTCTGGATGGTCCATGGTGTAATCCTTGCTATCCACTTCCCTAACCCTAAACAAGTTCAATCAGAAGAAAAACTATTTATTTGTGTTTTGGCTTTAACAGACTCTCACTGCAGAAGGGGTTGGCGTGTGTGTGTGAGAAAGCGGAAATGTATAGTAACACAGGCCAAACCTTAGCAAAAGAAACAGAGGGAAAACAGATGTAGGATGGGTTTATTAAACGAGAACCAAAACGCATAAAAAACATTAAAAAATGGGGGGAGGGGGGTCATATGGTCTCATGAGGAACATAGAGGTATACTGAATTCAGCATGACACTTGATTTTTCCACTACACTACAACCATATTACATACCACATATAGTCCAGCATCCACTTTCACAGCTTCAGTAGCTACATCTGGAGCAAGACTATAGTCGTCTGCCACCATGATGCAGAAAAAAAACTGTTCAGTTAATGTGAGGCAGTTTTTACGTTATGCATCAAAGTCCCTCGTTTTAGTTCCGCTGCACTAACATTGCAAACGTGGACTAACCGGGACATCCGCAGCACTAACATCACTAACGTGGACTAACCAGTACGTCCGCTACAGACTCATGGACTGAGTTCACGGTGAAGATGGACAGGGGAGGGAAATCTGGCACCGTTACATCGGTTAACGTTTGGCTATTGTACATCCATAGCCTTGTTTTTCATCGGTAAGTTAAGCAAAGAGAATAAAACTGCTCTAAAAAACTCTCAGTACACTTCTGTGACGTTAGGCACAGGTAATAATAAAGCTAAAGATTAGTGTTAAAACATGAAAGACAAAAGACATTCATTTACTTTTCCATCAGTGTGAACTTCACAACCACATTAGCACATGGATCACGTTCAGTTGCCTAGACAGTATTCACAGAATATGAAATATGCAAATACTGTAAAACTCCACTGACAGTAGCAATTTCAACCCTCGCTATTATGAACCAGGATGGTCACAGAGGCTCTATTGGATGTTCCAACCATAGTCTACACCCACATCCACTCACTCCTCCATGTCACCTGAGTAGAAACCAGTTGTAAAAAGCAAGACTTCAAAACCCAAGTATTTTTTTAACTGCACGGTGCTTCGCAGCTGTGCTGTATTCCTGCACCACCGGTGGATGTAAGTACATTGGACCGTCTCGTTCCACCAGAGGCCCTGCACACGTGCACACACACACGCACACCTCCACTACCACAGCGCCTGTGACAAAAAGAACTATTCATTACAGCCAAACACACTCACAAACTTTCATGGACTGTTAGCAATATGTTAATATATGTTAATGCAGCTTCCAAATATGGAGCTCAATTTTGTTTATTCAGCTCATGCCAACATGCAACATGTGACTGAAATGAGAGGAATTTAACATCTCTGGGACTCGCTTTTCTCAGGAGGGCTTTGCTCATCACGTGCTTTTATATGCAGTCATAAAGCTTTTAAGTCGTAAAAAAAATTAAAAATAATAACAGAAAGATAGCACAGCTACGAGTGAAGTACCAGCATGTGCTTTTCAGACACCTCATTCTGTGGTCTGTGTTTCTTGAGCCAGAATGGTTGGATTAGGATTAGGTTTTGATCCAGAATGGTTGGATTAGGGTTAGGGTTTGTTACAGAATGTTGTTTTTTTTTTCTAACTGTTTGACCATTAATATGAGATGACTGAAAAACACAAACTTTAACTCAACTCCTATATGGCCATTTATTATGAATATTGACATTCCTCCTTGACCTTACCGGCATTAACCCACAAACAACTGAGAGAAGACTGCTGACGACCGAAAGCACTGACCCGTAGGACTGTACCCCATTGACCTTGTTAAATAAAGTTACAATGGTAAACAATAACTGTTCAGCCTAGTCTAACTGGATCCGTCCAATAAAAAAAAAAAAGTTAAATACAAAAATAATAAATGGTACGTAGAAAGTACAGTATAAAAATGCTAAATCATACAGTCAGAGGTGCTCAAATATGAAGTGTTAATTTTTTTTCCTTTTATCTTCTTATGAGGCAAAAACTTATTTTTATCCAGGTTCTCCCTTAGGAGATAGAGCATGGCTGGAGAGACAAGAGACCAGGGACAGGCAGGGGGTTACAGGAGAGTCGCAGGGCCACAGGAGGTTTTGGCTCTGGATGTAAGACGGTGTTGGAAAAACCACCACCTTCAGACGTCACCCACTCCCCAAACCACTATAAGCCCCCAGTCTCCTACAGAGGGAAGAGAGTTCTAGCCCAGGCTTGTAATGTTGGCCCTGCCACCAGGGGGAGCCACGATGCGCTGAGTGTTGCGGCGTGGAACATTGTCATCAATCTGAGCACCTGAAGACAAGATAATGGGAGAACATGTCAATATAAAACTGAGGGAGAACAATAGCACAATTTTACCATGCACTTATTATCACTCTGAGCTGACCAGATAAACACTTTATACTTAAAGTTAGGACTCATTTCATGTTTTTTCAACACTGAATTATAGACAAGAAACCAGCATCTCAGCAGCATTTTCACTCCCGTGGCTGAGGATTCATCTCTGAGGACGTCCTGGAAGGACTCACCACACAGGCTGAAGCCTCACTGGTGCACGACTCACCACACAGGCTGAAGCCTGATAGGTGCAGGACTCACCAGACAGGCTGAAGCCTGATTGGTGCAGGACTCACCAGACAGGCTGAAGCCTGATTGGTGCAGGTTGCGCACAGGCTGAGTGGGTTGCTTAGCCGGGGACGTCTTAGCCGAAGAAGCAGGGGTCACAGCCTTAGGGGTCACAGCCACCTCACACACGGGCCCATCATAAAGGCCTCTAGGGACCCCCCTCATCTCCGCAAGCTGCAGGACCACAGGAAAGCCACCAGCTCAGAGACCAAACACCAAAATGAGAGGCAGACCACATTTCTGATGGAGCACAAGGTACTCAAAGTCAACACCATCCAAAAACATGTTTACTGAATGTCTACTGAACATTCTAGTTTTTCACTATTGGACATCGAGTCTTATCCTAATATCGAGTCTTGTTGTGTACTACAGAGTAAATACATTAAGTAAACATACATGTAATAAATAACCATAAACTACACAGAATATATAATAATCACAACCAAAAAGAAGGATCTTAAAAAGAAAGGAAGAAAGCATAACTCACCCTGCTGCGGGCCTTGATCCTCTTGTAGACATAGTCGGGGTATGGTTTCCGCGCCACATAACGTCCTGAACCCTCTGTGGTGTGGAGGGTTCCTTCCTCCAGCACGATTTTGCCCTGGCTAATCACTACCAGTGGAGCACCACGGACCTCCATACCCTCGAAGATGTTATACTCCACCGCCTGCCACCAGGGGGAGACAAACACACACACACGGTATGAGAGTCAGGCAGTGGCAGCCTGTATAGTTGAAACACAGGACAAAAGAAAAATAGGTAATATTTGAATTATTTTACCATACTGAAACAGTCTGAGACTTTACTATAGAGAGGATCCTTGGAGGTCACTGGTGTAGAGAGTGGTATACTGGGACACATTCCTGAGGGGCACCTATGCTGACTGTGTGTATACTGGGAGTGGCTTCCCCCTGTCTCACATGCTGTTTCCTGCCTGTCAGGAAGCTAGGGTTAGGGTGTTAGGGAGTGACGGTGTTGACAATGAGCTGAAGTCCACTCAGATGATCCTTGCATGTGTCGCTGGCCAGCAAAGTACTGCAGGATGATGTGCAGTCCCATACTGACTGCATCATCCACCAACCTGTTTGCCTGGTAAGCAACCAGCAGGGGGGGGCAAGCACGTGTCCTTTAACGCTCTGCAGGTGGACCAATGTTCTGCGAGTGGACCAACACCAGGTGATCAAAAGCTTTCATGACAACAGATGGTGATTTCTTAGCTTTCTATCTACGTGTGCAATCTGAGTGCGGGGCCAGGGTAGGGAGGTGGCCTGGGGTGTGTCAGGGCCCTTAACGTTGGACTGGAGTGGCTGAAGGCTGTTAATTTTCCCCTTTCAAAACTTGAGTGGAAGACATTCAGGTCATCAGCCAGGTGTTTGCCTCAGCAGGGGAGGAATGGTCTTCTGTGGTTTGTGAATGTCTTGCAGGGGATGGTCTTCTGTGATTAGTAGGGTCTTGCAGGCCTCTCCACACTGATGCAAGTTTGTTTACTGAAGTTTTTGAGCATTTCTGCTTTTGAAGATTTTCTGTGTAGTTTTTGAAGCTTTTCTGCGTAGCTTCTTTTTGCCACTCTGATCTCCTCCATCTGTGAGTTCTCAGCTTGCTTGTACAGGACTCTATCTCCACTTCATCAAGCCAAGAAGGAGGCCTGTAGAAGTTGTTTTATCCTGTCTGGGGACCATGACTTGTTACTGTCATATGTGCAATAGGTTTTTTTGGCACAAAGGTCTTCACAAAAGAAGAAATACTTTGCCCTATTCTCCAAGGATTATGAAAAGTGAATCCGTGTGTTTTTGTCGTTCCAAAACTGGTATTTCGTTGGCCAGAGTTTGCCGTGAGTTGTTCATGCTCATAGGGGGAGGTATGTAAACACAGATGAGAATGAAGGAGCAACATTCCTTGTAGTTAATAAGCATCTGCAAGTTTGGACTGCAGTATTTTCTAATTACTGTGACATCCTTAGTCTAACATTCTTGATATTAAAGCTAATTTTGCCACATATCATTATGCATTTCTCTCTGTATAAACTGAAGCCTGGCTGTTGTAATCCATTATCTGGGATGGACTCACAGGTTACAGTGAAACAAGGTTAGGGTGTTGACATTATTTATCCCATTGAGGATAAACAGTTCATCCATTTTATCGGGCAAGGAATGAAGATTCACCAGGTGAATCGAGAGCAGCAGTTTGAAATCCCAACCGTCTGGTGTAAAAAGGAGCTGATCCTCCGACTAATATCTCCAAGAAACTTGCTGGGATTATGAAGAGTGGTGGGAAAATACTTGGAGTGGACTGCCTGATTTTAAGCAGTTCTTCCCTGCTGAAAATAACTGGGTTTGAGTAGCAGACCAGAATAAACATAAACAAGAAAGTACTGGAGAGCATTGTGCTCAGGCCATCTGTGACACCATCTTGGTGATATCTAAAGATTCTCAAACTCTACCACCTCTGTGGCTTCTCCCTGTTCTTATTGACTCCTACACTCCTCTTCTGGATCTGCAGGAGAGATCTGGCTTTCTAGTGCAAAGTCAAATCTACTCTAAACTCCTGTACTTATCCCCTCCCACAGTTCCACAATCTCCTCCCCAGATCTATAATTGCCCAAATACAACAACTGTCAACTAAAAACATGATCTCCATTTGCTGTGATATGGTACGGTCAAGGGCAGGAGGTGGAGGACGGTAGGTTGTGGTCTAGGGTGTGTATTCTGGGATGTTTATGTGTTCTAGGGTTAGGGTGTGTATTCTGGGGTGTTCATGTGCTGTAGAGTGTGTTCTGGGGTGTTTGGGAATTCTAGGGTGTGTGTTAGGGCTGCCACATCATCATTGTCATAGTCGCAATAGTCACATCGCGGAACGTGCAATGTGACGTGAACGTGCAAGTTTCCCTCCTCAGTGACTGTGCCATTGAACAACTGAAGGTACACTGATTTGTACACTGATTCGTACACTAATTCGCAACACAAGAGAGCATTGGCCTGCCAAAATGACATCATATACTTACATTTACATTTCTGGCATTTGGCAGACGCTCTTATCCAGAGCGACTCACAAAGTGACTTACAAAGTACTTACACATACACACAATACTCAACCTGATTCTCACTCAGCACACACATCTTGTTATGGCTCCTAACAAACATACTTATGATCAAACACTCAGGTGATGACATCATTGCTATCAGCCAGACCTCCACACCCTTAGCTCTGTTGAACAATACACCCAATCATTTACATCCTGTGCCAAACTTCCCTCTTAAAAAGCATAGCTTTCGGACTCTACAAGAGAACACCTTATAAGGTCATAAACACGACGGAATTAATGGAAAACCTTTTTTTACTCATGTTGAATAGTCCTGTTAGGAATAAACTCTGTTCTTGCTTACTTTTTTGTCGTTTGTACCTTCTGTTCTAGTACTTCTGCTAGATGGACTCACCAGATTGTGGCTCTTGGCAGAGATAATCTTGGTGATGTCGGGGTCCCACAGGACCAGATCTGCGTCGGCGCCCACTGCGATGCGCCCTTTGCGTGGGTACAGGTTGAAGATCTTAGCTGCGTTGGTGCTGGTGACAGCCACAAACTGGTTCTCATCCATTTTCCCAGTCACCTGGGTGGGGCAGAGGCATGTAATATGAATCTGATATGTGTGTGTAAGAATGTATTTGTTTACTTGGATGCACATAAACCTGAGTGGCAGTTGGAAAACTATATCTGGAAAGCTGTGTCTAGTATGGGTGGTGAAAAGGAAGCTAGGTAAATAATTTTACACTGGTTTAACCAGTGATGATGGCCACTCTCCTGTGTGTAGAAAAAGTCCCAGTGTCTCTCACTCACCACACATTTGTCCCAGATGATGGACATCCTCTCCTCTGCTCCATTGGTGCCCTCAGGGATGAGGGTGAAGTCATCTTTACCCACAGCTCTCTGGCAGGTGGTAAATGTGCAATGGGCACTGCCAGTCACCTGCAAGTCCCCGCTGAAGGGAGAGAGAGAGAGAGAGAGAGAGAGAAGGAGGGGCGGATCAGGTCAGTGAAGAATGAGGCTACAGAGGGGCGGACTCTCCTACAGAGGGGCGGACTCTCCTACAGAGAGTTTTTGACTTTCTCCTATTTTTGACTTTCACTTCAGATGTTAAAAACTGATATTAGGTGAGGCTTATTTCTGCTAGGTTTCTAAAAACAAAAAGCAGAACCTGTTTAGTCTCCGAACATGAATACTCACCGATACTTAAAAATACCTCACCGAAACCTCATCAGTACTCAGCAGACAGCAGGTTCTCACCAGGAAAGCAGGGAGCTGAGATAGTCGGGCGTAGTGGGATCAGGACTCAGGGGTGGGGATGTCACGTAAGCTGCAGCCTTCGCCCAGTTCTTGCTCCAATAGTGTGAACCGTCTGTCCCCAAACTTGCTGTGATTGGTTCGCCGTACACCACAGTGCCTGCCATCACCAGTCATGTCACATTGAGCCCAATATATAATCAGAGAGCAGTTAATTGGTTTAATTATGCAGGGCCCTGCTCTATTGTCATTTAACAGAGTTTATCCAAGCAAAGCATTCTGAATGATTTTAGTGTCTAGGAGCATAAATGTGGTTCTGCTTGCACAACATGTACAGGGCACATTTGGTTTTGGTGTGATCAGCTCCTGCCATAACTCATGTTGTTTAGAGAGAGAGAGAGAGAATGAGAATGTCCAGCGAACCTGCCATAACTCTGTTATTCAGCTGTTCCACAGAGAGTGTCCAGTGGTCTTAAACTAACCTACCGTAACTCTGTTACCAAGCTGTTCCATAGAGAGAGGGGTAGTGGTCTCAAACTAACCTACCGTAACTCCATTTAAGAGACTCACCTTTCTTCCGGGCCTGTGCAATTACATCAGCAGCACTCTTGCTCATCACCTTGGTGATGTAGAGTGGGCAGTTGGTCTGATTGGCCACTGTCACAGAGCGGTTGACTGCCTCTGCCTCCACCTACACACCAAAGAAGTACAGGGGTTATGTCAGTGATTGTGATGCAATCTGTGACATCATAAGAACACTGGTCAGTGCAGGGACAAGGGGTGGTGTTAATTTTTGACAAGCTGATATACAAACACATCAGTAGACAGACATATGAATGAATGAGTGAATGGGTGAATGAATGAATAAAGGTGTGAACGAGTAAGTGAATGAATGAGTGAGCGAATGAGTGAATGAACGCTAAGATGATGGCTGGAAGAATCTGAGTGTCCCATGACCTCCTCTGGATGGCTGAGTGCGTGACCCTCAGGACCCGTGATTCCCAGGTCCAGGATCCTGCGCTGCTCCTAAATAACGAACACACAGCAAAGATGGAGACAGGGAAAAAAATTATGAAAAAAAAACATCCATTGAAAACATTAAAAAGTGTGATAAAGGATAAAATGCCTTGAATCACAAAAGGTTAAAAGAATTTGAAATGACAGTGACTCATCGTCATCACTCTCAAGTGTATCTTTTGATATCACTAACAAGTTCAGTCTGTCCAAAGTCTGAATGGTTATTACACAAAAAGTGCTTGGACTTGAACTTTCAAACAGTTCACTGCAAGTGGTGTGGCTGGACACTGCTGGACTGCGCGTTGCTTTTTCAATCTAACCTCAGCGATGATGTCTCCATTCTCAGCATGGACTTGTGCAACAGCACCCAGCTCCCGGATTACACTGAACACCTCGTAGATCTGCATGCACACACAAACACATACATATATATTAAAAAATAAAAAAATATTTTATATATATATATATATATATATATATATAAAAAATACATAAAAAATACACATACATCTCAACACATAGAGCACACATAACACAAACACATACGCACACATACTCTGAGGATATCCTTAATAGGCCTTAATTCTGTGCCAGACAAAACATGTCATTAGATATCTGACACAGGTGGAAAGCATAGGGTCCCACTACCCAGGTCCATTTTGTTTATGAATGAGTCAGAGAGGCGTCTTAATACGTTGATCCTAATGTGCCTTCATGCGTCTTCATCTGGCTCTCCCTACACGCCCTGTCAGCTGACTCAGAGCTTCTGGAAAGCCTTTCTTCTAAAGGAAACACTGTGATCCTGCAGTTAAAGGATGTAAACAGTGCGTGCCGGGTCTGGCCCGTCCTGGGTTTGCGGAGGGTTAAGTGTATCTGAAGGCCCGTGAAACACTGAATCTGTTCATACCTGAGAATCAGTCAGCTGGAAAATATCTTTGTAGGCAAGGTAGACGAGGAAAGAGTTCACCCCTGCAGAGGGACAAACAGCACAAGACGGGACACTTGAAACATGTTCATGAGGTCATTAAACACACACATAATATATGACATTATCTGTTGCCAACATCCCCCAGCCACCCGACCATCAGCCCAGTGGATCACAGAACTCTCCAGCTATGCTCAACACGCCTTGGGCAAGTCAGAACATAATCAATCTCTTTATGCCGTCAGTTAAACAAGGTGTGTGAAGTCAGGCTGCACTGTGCCATGTGGTGGCTGCCCGGCTGAGTGTGGTTGAGATATGGTGTAGGTGTACAGGTGAGGGTAGTTTAGGAAGGTGGTGTAGGGCGTGATGTGAGGTTGTCTGCTGAAGCGGTGTACCATGGTCCTTTACGAGAGTCTCCATCTCCTCCTGGATGCCCCTGTGCCACTCGGTGATGTCCACATGGAGGGAGTAGTCACAGCAGGACTTGCTGTCAGCCCAGTCTCGCCATTGATTAAACGCAGCAATTAAACCCATCCCACATTCTGGAACCACATGGTCAACTGTTCTCACACACACACACACACACACACACACACACACACACACACACACACCACAGTTGTATGGTGATTGATATGTTCACAGACATACTGCCATATTTTAACAAAAAGAGCAGACACCATACAATTCCACCATACCATGACAAGGAATATCAGCAACATACACACACACAATCACACACTGATATGATGTTTTCATTGATTTTTAACGTGAGTGATATGATGTGGAGTGAGATACACCACCCTCCACCACCCTCCATCACCCTCCATCACACTCCATCACACACATCTTCATAAGAACTGACATCTTTATAGAGTTCCTGGTGGTGGAGACTCACAAATACCCATCAAAAAGCCACTCACTGCCATAAGAACAATAAAGGCAAAATGCAGATTCATTTGATTTGCTGTTTGTACATTTTTTGTGTTTCTGGATATTTGATCTTGGTTGTTTAATCATGTTTAATCATGTCTTCTTCCAGAAGAAGGATTTGGATTGGATAACCACATGATTGTAATTGTTGCATAAGAATAAGTAATGAAGTGCTGAATTATGTGCTCTCAGTTTTACTATTTTTCTTCAGATGCATAGAGGTGAGGGAACACCAGGGATGTGAAGTTAGGGTTAGGGGTCAGGGTTAACCCTAGCCATGTACAACAGGGATGCAAGATTAGGATTAGGGGTTAGGATTAATCTTAACCATGTACAACAGGGATGTGAGATTAGGCCTAGGGGTCAGGATTAATCCTAACTCTGTACAACAGGGATGTGAGATTAGGATTAACCCTAACCTGTACATCAGGGATGCGAGATTAGGATTAACCCTAACCCTGGCAGTAATGCAGACACTCACTAATCATGGTGGTGCCTCCTGCCAGCGCAGCGCGGGTGCCCTGGTAGAAGTCGTCAGCTGCAGTCATGCCACGGTCAGGCATCTGAAAGCGCGTGTGAACATCAATGCCCCCAGGCATCACCATCCGGCCGTGGGCATCAATGGTTTTAACCCCACCTGGAACTATCAGATTCTCCCCAATCTGCCTGAGTGGAGTAAAGGAGGAGAGGAAGAGAAAGACAAAGAAAAGATATAAAGGAGAGAAGAGAAATCAGAGGTGGAATTTTAGCCCATGTCCTTGTTTGTTCTTTATGAAAGTTTGAATTTTGGAATGTTGTTCTTTTTAAAACACTATTCTTACAATGCTCTCGTGAACCAGAGCAGCTATAAAGAGAAGAGCCAATATCTACCTGATCATATTAGTCTGTCTGAAACCAGTTCCTGAAGCGAGTCAGATACTTACTTGATGAGTCCATCCTCCATGTAGATGTCTGCAGAGAAGGACTGGTCATCGTTCACAATTTTAGCCCCTTTAATTAGGAGACGTTCACTCTGGAGGTTAAAAAAGTTCATGTTTGTTGAGATAGTCAATAATAGTGGGATTTTAAATCGCCAGACCAATGGGGCTGCATAAGCATTACGTTTCAGTTTAAATCAAAAGACATTTCACACGGAAAGAAACGCATACAAGTATGTGCATAAAACAGGAAGTACAGTGTAACACAGTGGTGAGTGGTAACCCCAGTCCTAACCATAACCCTAACACTAACCCCAATCCTAACCCCAGAACTGTAACCAGTGCAAAGTATTGGACATTAGAGTTGTGCTTAGTAAAGTGTGGGTCTATATATGTATTATAATGGAGAGATGCTTTATATGTATTATAATGGAGAGGGTCTGATGCTTTGCTTAGTGAAGCGCGGTTCAATATATGTGCTATAACAGAGTCTGATGATCTGCTTAGTGAAGTGTGGATGGTGTCTGATGGTCTAATTGTAGAGCTGGACGGCAGTAGGAGGTCTGGAATCCATCATGTTGTACTTGGCCTATTCCTTAAACAATGCTTTAAAATGATCACAAATTCAGTCTGTACTGTGTGCTGTGTGCTAACTGTGTGCCAATTGTGTGCTGGGTGCTAACTGTGTGCCAACTGTGTGCTGGGTGCTAACTGTGTGCCAACTGTGTGCTGGATGCTAACTGGGTGCTGTGTACTGTGTGATAACTGTGTGCATGAAGCCTGAAAGCTGGAAATATGTGCACAGGGTTAAGCACTGTGCTAACTGGACTAACACTTTGCTGACACTGCTAATGTTCTTATTAGCAATGTTACTCAGTGTTTGTACATGCTAATGTTTGCTGTGGTGTGTTGCTGTGGAAACAATGTGGTAAACGCTGAGTGTACTGGAATCATGACCTGTTGTTGTTCTGCGTTCAGGACGTATCCCTGGCAACAATACAAATGAAACCTGTGACAGAGGACAAGCCTCAGGCCCAGACACAATGGAGTGAAACCAGTACACAGGACTAACCCCACTAAACCAGTACACAGGACTAACCCCACTAAACCAGTATACATGACTAACCCTTCTAAACCAGCACACAGGACTAACCCCATCTATACCAGTACACAGGACTAACCCCATCTATACCAGTACACAGGACTAACCCCAGTAAACCAGTACACAGGACTAACCCCAGTAAACCAGTACACAGGACTAACCCCAGTAAACCAGTACACAGGACTAACACACCCACCCACCCACCCACCCACACACACACACAC
>JAOXYF010000015.1:522176-538403 GCA_028565775.1 Sternarchorhynchus goeldii | reverse complement strand
GCGATTTATCTCACAACAACCCCACCCCCCCCCAATTTTTTTGTTTGCTTTCTAAATTGTGTACATCTTTTTTTTTTTTTTTTTTTTATGGTATGTGGTAAAGATGAATTGACACCGGGGCTGATTCCCCCCCCCATGTGTGTGATTTTAATACTATGTTAGAAGCGCTTGGGACTCTAAGCCTTGTTGATAAAAGCTCAAGTCTTTTGGAGGAGATGGAGAAATGCCAAACGACACAAAGCACCTCTCGACAGGCATGACAGATTGGAGCTGTAAAAGACCCACACGTCTGTGTTGTTTACAACCTCCACAGGAGGGGAGGGGCCGAGAAGACCTGCAGCAGCATGTCATCCACTTGACCACACCCCCCAAAAAAGCAGGGACCTTTTTATTTCAGTGTTTGTCCCGTTCTGTAGCTCCATGAACCCACCAAGGACCTTTGACCTCAGGGTCACACCTGCTGATTCCCTCTCTTCCCCATTCGAGTTACATCACTGCTAAGGGCAAATGAGCCCATGAGCCAAAAAACACTTCCTCTTCCAGCTCACAAATCCCCGAAACCTAAATAATTCTGCTAGACCGTCAATTCATTGTTGGTTGGTCTCTGTTACACTGGTTCTCCCTCATGTTCAGATGCAACTCTGAGTCCACTCCACAGCAACTGATCTGTCTCCACACACTAAACTGCTCAAACAAGTCAAACAAATTATCTCACACTCTACAGTATTTACTAAGGCTAAGAGTCCCTAATTCCGATGCAGTTAGTTGAAGCTTTCTAGTGCATAGGGTGTTTTTTGTTTTTTTTTTCCCCCTTGTTTTAAAACCTTGTTAAGGTTTTTAGCTTCTTTTTATTTTCTTTTGCTCTGCCGGTATATTAAAGTGTAATCATGTGCGTTGTGATATAGAAGTAGCTGTAGAAAACGCATCGTTTCCTTGTGGTAAGTGATTGAGATGCTGCCACGGATTTGAGACACTGATGAATGGTGCTATTTTGGACTGTAATCTGCTCCTTGGTAAGGTAGCTAAGATGGTTTTTATTTTGTATTTTAACGTTCAGAGAAGGTGTTGGTTCTTTTGTTGTATGGTTGTCGTAACTTGGTCTGGATCGACTCTCCCCCACCCCTGTTTCTCTACGGCTTTCTCATTGGATTTCAAAGGATGGACGTTACATCAAAAACAAACCAAAAAACACGAACAGTTTTCTTTGAGGAGACAGTCTCTTGCAATTTTATGACCGTAAAGACAGCGGGAGCAATCACAAAACTGCAATTAAACAGTGTTTTCCCTTTAAGGGTGAGAGTTAGTATCAAGGCCCTTCCTGGCACTAATCATTTTGGCAATAGCAGCACAGCAAACCATCTGTGAGCTTTTCCTCTTTGATATAGTAGTATAAAGGATTCGTGTCTAGGAGTGCGTTTCACATGGTTTAGCAATTAATACACAATACAAATACACAGGAAGTCAGAAAAGGTATCGCTGCATAATGTAGATGTTGCTTTTTTTAAAATATTCTTTGCACAATTGAAATGGAAGGAGAAGCCTTGCAGGCTGGTAGGGCGTGGAGTTCTTTTATAAGACACTCTTAAGGCGCACGAATCCTCTTTTACCTGGGTGGGGCACAGCAACACGTACTGGGTCTGCCTGAGGGTTATTCCTCAAAGCACGACTGGTCAGCTTACTGTACAGCTTGTACACCCAGCTAGGGCTGACCTACGGGGTGGCTAGCTAACGGAGAAATCTCGCTTTGTGCGTACATCTCCACCACACGTTGGTTGTTCCAGGGTTACTAATCTGGCTTCATATTCTTTACCAGCTGGTAACTACTGGATGCTTCTGGGGTTTTGAATGGCCTGGCAAATGAGATTCAGTGCTCAGTAGCCAAAATCTGATCATGCTTTTGTTTCTGGGTTAAAAATGTAGCACTGATAAATGATACTCACCTTTTTAATCAGTTTTGAAAATAGAAATAAACAGCTTTCTATTTATTCTTTTGAGGAATTGAGTTTAGTAGCGAAGTATTATAATTCAGTATTTGCAGTTTTGTCTTTGCTTCCAGTTTACATGTACTTTCAACAATCCTAATTCAATGACCAACTTGAAAGCCCACATCAGTTTCTTTGTCTTCCATTTTTCCATTATATTGGGAACTTTCCCAGCTTCTAGTCCTTCTCTAGTGCTGATAGCATACCAACAGCATGCTTTGTTTTTTGTTGTTGTTTGTTTTTTGTTTTTTTTTAATAATTAAAACTTTTTCCATCCTATTGCTAATTCTGTTTGCGTTTCTTCATATAGATCAGGTATACCAGCTGTCTTGTAAATAGCAAGTAGCTTAGGCAGAGTCTGCTATAGTATGTTGAGATACAATGTAATAACTATTGGTGTAAAAAAAAAAAAAAAAAAAGCCAGCTTGTGATTGATAATGATGCACTATGTATTGTACAAGTAATTTTGGCAATTTAAGCAGTAGTTGAATAAATATGCAAAGCTCTCAATTTGTTGTTTGGTTGTGTGATTCATTAACTACACTGAGTTTCAGATTTGAGGGGAGAAAATGAATACCACCACTTAACAATTTAAAGCAAGGCTTCTATCATGTTGTATAATATCCAAACTATGCTTCATCGTACCACAACTGCAGGCCTTGTGGTCTTTGGAAAATGAAGGCTGTAATAATTTGGTAGCCCATTAGACAAACCCCTCTGTGGTGAAACCAGTGGAAGAGAAATCTGTCACAGCTGCAGCTAAATGGAAACTGCAACAAAGGAAGTTTGGGGTTGGGAAATCCTCTCCGAACGCCAGTTACTTGGGCCTCTCTGTTGTTCACAGGCGCTCCTAGTCTTTCTGTTTTCCCACCTTTTTCAAAATGGTTTGTAAGATTAGAAAATGACAGTAATGCATTCCTTAAAACTTCCTTTATGTGCAACTCCTTAGAAAACATTCAGGAGTTTAGTGGTGGTTGTTGGGGTCTTGTGTTCAGGTCATCTAACATCTGCCATTTTAATAAATCTAGATGTTTGGAAACGAAAAGGCATGCTAATATCTGTCGAGTTTTGAGGCTAACCCTAGCTTAGCCACAATCACATTAAATAGGTTTTTGATTTTGCTGCTTTTCCAAGCTAATCATCAATCCTTGAATACCTCTAAAATTTAAGAGGGAATTTCTACTGCTTGTTCATTAGTGATGAAAGATTACTATATCCAGGTGTACTGGGAATTGTCCTTCTGGCTCTACAATTTAATAAGGGGGAAATGACGAACTTGTTTTGGGCCACAAAACCGACTTAGCAAGCTTGCTTCAAAGATTTGGATTGAGTCTATTACTGTGATAAAACTGATCAGACATTAGTTTAATTCCACCATTACCCAGGTTAATTAAGAAATATTGCCCAAATGTTCATATGGTGCTAAATAAGAAATAATCAGAGAGCTGATGGAGCTTCTCTTTGAAGTCTAACCTTTTTGAAGAGTAAACCAGAGAGAAATCAAAGTTTTGTTGCTCAAGGTATTTAAAACACCTGAATTCTGTGTGCATTTGAACATGCACTCTTTCTTCCTGGTGCAAGCTTACTCTGGCTGTTGCTGGTGGTGCTGCCACCTGCTGGTCAGCATGGTACTTACAACAGCCTGTAACACTGCACAGCCTGTAATATGGTACTTAAGACTTTTGCCAGAGCACTAAGGAAAATGAAATAAACACATTTTTTCACTACGTTGTTCACTTGTCCACCAGAATAAAAGTAAGTAGACCAACAAAATGGAGCAAACTTGAAAACTGTTAACTGACATCCCAGAAAGTGCAGGCTGAATTTTGGGGTTGATCTGACCTTTCAGAAGGGTGTCTACAAGCCATATACAGTCATGGCCAAAGATGTTGGCACCCCTGAAGTATTTCCCCTATAAAACTATTGCAAATACATGTGTTATTCACGTTTATTTCCTTTGTGTGTGTTGGAACAACACAACAAAGCAGACAAACAAGGTAAATTTGACATTATTTCACACAAAACTACAAAAATTATTGTAGTTTTGTGTGAAAACTACAACTAAATTATTGACACCTTTTCAAAATTGTGGGTAAATAACCTGGTTTCAAGCATGTGAGACTTGTTTAAGCTCACCTGTGGCAAGTAACAGGTGTGGGCAATATAAAAATCACACCTGAAACCAGATAAAAAGGAGAGAAGTTGACTTGTGTGCGCCACAATAAGCATTGAGAACAGAAAGAAGCGAACCAAAATTGTGGGAAAATATCAGCAATCTCAAGGTTACAAGTCCATCTCCAGAGATCTTGATGTTCCTTTGTCCATGTTGTGCAACATAATCAAAAAGTTTACAACCCAGTAGCTAATCTCCCTGGACATGGACAGAAGAGGAAAAAATGATGAAAAGTTGCAATGCAGAATAGTCTGGATGGTGGATAAGCAGAACCAATCAAGTTCCAAAGAAACTTAAGCTCTCCTGCAGGCTCAAGGTGCATCAGTGTCATCACAAACTATCCGTCGACATTTGAATGAAATGAAACGCTATGGCAGGAGAGCCAGGAGGGCCCCACTGCTGACATAAAACAGAGACATAAAAAATCTAGACTGCAGTTTGCCAAAATGTGAGTGAGTAAAGCCCAAATCCTTCTGGGAAAACATCTTGTGAACAGATGAGACAAAGATAGAGCTTTTTGGTGAAGCTCATCATTCTACTGTTTACTGAAAATGAGGCCTACTAAGAAAGGAACACACTACCTACAGTCAAACATGGTGGAGGTTAGATGTTTTGGGGTTGTTTTGTTGCCTCTGGCACTGGGTGCCTTGACTGTGTGCAAGGCATCATGAAATCTGAAGATTACCAAAAGATTTTGGATCACAATGTAGGTCATGGGTCTTCCAGCAGGACAATGACTCCAAACGTATTTCAAAAAGTACCCAGAAATGGATGGAAACAAAATGCTGGAAAGTTCTGATCTAAATCCAATGAACACCTTTGGAGAGATTGAAAATTGCTGCTGAGAGAATAAACATTACAGCAAAATTCTTAACCTGAGGTTTAACATATTGTAACAGTACTCTCAGAATTTCTAACAAACTAGGAATTTGGGGTACCTGATTTATTTTAATTCACTTTGTCATTTCTTTAAATGTAAGAAATGTAATAAGTCATTTTGTCTTGTTCCACATTGCTTCCCGACATGCCTGCTTATGTCATTCAGTAGTGTTGCTCAGTTATGATCCCTAACGCTAGTCATGTCTGGACCTTATCCGACCTTATCTAATGTCGTTCAGTCATGTCTGGACCTTATCCGACCTTATCTAATGTCGTTCAGTCATGTCTGGACCTTATCTGGCTTTACCTAATGTCATTCAAACTTGTTTGCTTTAAGGGGACAACCAAGACATAGCAATAATATAAATGAATGATGTTACTTACTCACTCAGACGAGCCTGAAAGTCTGAAGTGGAATGTACAACTGTTCAGATCATGTGGGCCAATGTTTAGAATAGTTTATTCAGAAAAAGACAAAACTGGACTATAATCATATCAAATCAAAATGACTTTGCATAGAAAATTAAGTACACAGCACAAAAGATAACGATTGGGCCCTGAAATCCCACTGGAGCAGTTAAGGAGAGCTCACAGTGTGTGTCAGCAATCTCAAAAAAACTCAGTTTAGCCAATGGAACAATGATGGGCTAAATTAAACAGCACATAAAACAAAAACATGAACTAAGGTTAGTTCCAGCCCCCCCTTCAAACAAGAACCCCTCTTTACTTTCCACCTTTCTCAGTATCAGCAAGTGCAGAGCTTTCCCCACTGTACCACTGGTGCTCGCGGTGCAAAGCAGGGGCGCCCCCTGGTGAACCCGATTGGTAAAACAATAGAATTTAATGACAAAGAAGTCCAAGTTAATTAAAGCAAAAAGCAGAATGTTTCCTATTAGCTGGAACATATCAAAAAGTCCCGAGGAAAGCCTCAGTCTGCATCCTCAGTCAACTTTTTCTGGAATTCCAAATAGCACCTGACCTCCTCGGTTGAGCGAATATAAGACTCGATTTCGCTGTCGGATATCTCCTCCTCACCCGTCACAGGGACCTCAGAGGGTTCCACACGCCTCATTTTGATGTTCCTCGCACAGGGAGGTAGGAATAGGTGCTTCCTGGACCAGTGCACCTTACCAGTAGGGGGCGCCATTTCCGCCGTGGTCTTGTCAGTGCCGGTGGGCTTCTGGCCGTCAGCCTCAGACCCTCCCTGCAAGTCGTGTGCATCTGTTGCAAAGCCTTCATTTTGTTGGCAGAGCCGACTGGCAGATGAGGGCTGGGTGGAGGTGGCAGGCTCTGTGCGGGGCCTACTGCCCTTGTCGTGCTGGGAGTCTGCAGCTCCATGCAGTTCCCCCTCCACATCTTGCTCCATGTCCATCTCTTGCTCATAGCTACTCATGGCTCTCAGCAGGAGAGTTTTGCGGTGCTTCAGGATGTCATCTACCAGTGTAGCTACAGTCTTGGGCTCCACTGCGCCCCCTCTCAGCCAGGGCAGTTCTCTCCCCAGCTTACACAGCACATCCCTGAGCTCACTCACCCTCTTCAGAGGCGTGTCCTTGCGCGCCTCACAGGCCTCTTTAGACAGCCGTGCGATCTGACAGAACCTGTGCAGAGAGTGCTTCATACGAGCCTAACACAGAACACAGCAGAGGGGAGGTTTATGAGCAGCAGTCTGTGAACAGGGGTCACGCCCACTCACATCTACACCACTCTGCATGCAGTTACTAGAGGTCACCAGCAGTGAGACACCTGACCCAACATCAGCATGCTCTCTGCATTCATTATGAATATGCTTGCATGACACATACCAAAACACATTATGGAAATTGATTTGGCGTTTATATTGTTCTGGAAACGCATTATTGAAATGCAATGACGTGTAAAAGTTAAAGATCAATCTGCAACATTATAATCTAAATTATTTACGTTTGTTTGATGATGCAGTGATTTATTAAAACAAACAACATGCTCATCTTGAACACCCCAGTCTGGTCAGGATGCTCAATAATCATCATCATCCATAACAATTGTTGTGTTAGATAAAGCAAAGGCTTAACAGTGTCATAGTAGTATTGAAAGTGAGTGTTAAAATAACAATTAAAAAAAACAATATATTTTGTTGTCCAAGTATTGGTCTTGAACATCTCTAGAAGAGACTAGTCCCATAGATGTGCTCTGCACAACTTAATACAGTGAAATATGTGCGTACAGGTTATGTGGGACAAGCAGTGCAGTAAAGAGTCTCCTGCAGAACGCTCTGTGTATGCATGAGTGCAGTGTGGCCCTTCCCCTCTGGGCTGTCACTCACCATAGGACTGAGGGACTGCCAGGCTACGTACACGCACGCCATGAGGATGGGCAGTGGGTGGCGGCCAGTCACCAGCCACACATCAGCAGCTAGCTCCACCAGCGCGGTGCTGCGCTCCACCAGACGCTCGGGAGTCTCCGCAAAAACGTCTGGCACGTCATCAGGAGTGAGCTTAAACCTAACAAAACGCACAGCTAAACAGCACGGTCACAGAGCACAATCTGTAACTACATTCACATGCTCACCATCCGACCCATCAAAGGAACCAAGACTAAGGTTTGATAAACTGTACAACCTGATTGTCTTAGTGTCCTCATTAAAATACATAACCAAGGCCAATACCAGCTGGACTACCTGGACTGGTCAACAGAGACCGTATCTCCAACTGGCTCTTAGATTCTGTGACCTGCCCACAACAGCGGCTGAAGTACCACCCACCCATAACAGTAGCTCTCGAGCATCTCCGTGATGCTGGTGGTGGGGGTGGGTTCGAGGCCTAGGGCTTTGACAAGGTCCTGATAAACCACGCCCATCAAGGGAGGGTCTGCCTCCAGCAAGCTGCTGATGGTTCCCATAGATATGGGCCAATTGTTCTGCCGGCAGATCGACAGAACACAGCATCCTCCTAAAAGTTCCTTCTTCCTTAGGCTGACTTGGATGAAGGTTGGGTGAGTGTAGGCGCGCTCATAAAGGCTCACTGTTCCCGACTCCATGTCGCTCCGTAATCTGAGGATACGACACAGAGCGCGCACCCGCACTAACCCTACAGACAAAGCGAGAGAAACAATTAGAAAAATCTCCAACAACAATCTCTAATATCTAACAACAGATAGCCAGTTAGAGATTCTTCTATGTTGCTAGCTGTTAATCGAATTACCTTTAATAAGATTTGGACACGGCTTCTTCGTTACTTCGGTGCTAGCGTAATATGGGACAGCTATATAGACAAGGGAAAATAATTACCAATGGTAAAATATTAAGATTCTGTGTTAAACATTTCTCTATAGGTTGATTCATTACCACTGCTTTGCTTCTCGTCGCTCAGGGTGGTCGTAAAATGTCCTTCAGAGACCACGGAGCCGCAGTCCGCACACACCCGCTGGTTTTGTGAATACAGATCATCTTCGACTAGGTTCGTCGAACCGCATTCTGGACAGGAGTTCGGCATAATTCACCTTGCTAGCTGCAAAATGGCTTTTGAATGAACCGCAGAGACTGTCTCGCGTTTCATGCAGCTATACTTAACACCAACATAATATGCAACTGCCCGACAAAAAGAAACGTGCCAAACAACAAACTTTCAACAATCATCATTAAATTTCCGCTGGGGAATATACTAAGTACAGTGACAAAACATAAACACGCTAAAAACCTAGCTAGCTAGCTTTTTGCAGTTTATGACGGTAGCTAGCTAGACAGCTAACTACCAAAACAGCACATTATGCTGAAAAACCTATGGTTTCAAATTGAACACCTGAAACACTATTTGGCTGAGACAACAAAAGTAAACCCTTATAGCCTTACTGCACTTAACCACTGAAAAGCTCTCAAGGTAGGTAGCTAACGATATCTTTGTAGGCCGTGCAAACAGTAGCAATATGTATGCGTTTGTTTACGTACTGCAGCACTTTATTGTTCCGGGTAGAAAAATAAGCATATGCGACGGTTCCGCCTATTATTGATTTGTTTGGGAAATATTTCACAATCTGTGACCCTTAGTTTCACAATTTTTATTTGCTTTCCCAGTAAATTTATAAGTGCATAAAATTTGTCATAATGTGAAACGAGCTGGTGCAGTAATTAAAATCCAGCAGCATATTTTGATCAATCCAATTTCAGTTTGTGTTCTGTGCTCAAAAATCTGCTATATCATTAAAAGTTGAATATGCGGACTACGGAAGTTGCAAACAGCTGTGATTATCTTTATTTCAAAGTAACAGATCAAGAAGAGATAGAAAAAAAGCAAATATTTTACAGATCATTTTCAAAAAGGAGAAAAAAATGATTAAAGTGCATAATTTGTGTGGAAGAACAGCCTCAGTATTAGTGTTCTTGCAGTTCTCAGTAACACACGAAAACATTTCACCACACTTCTGCAGCAGGTATTACACCACATGAGGATAGTTACGTGTCTTTTTCGGATTTTACAAAAGAGGAACTTACAGAACATACCGGAATAAAGAACAAAGAGACATGAATGTTGATAACAGGGAACTATAAGGACCTGTAGAGAAATGAGCTTGACAATCCTTCCTCTGACCAGTCAGAACAAGCCCATTTTGTGAGTTAAGTGCAGAGGGTAGAGGTGTGCCTGCGTGCTGCATATAAAGGCCAGGACTGCAAGGCTCACATGTAATAAACCCTCCATTTGCATATCAGCTTAGTAACAAAGCCAGAGACTGCACACCATAGTGAAAAACACCCACAATTCCACCATGTAAAGTGTTATGGAGACCTAACTTAGCCAAGTTTAGTGTGTAGAAATCACCATGATGATGAGGTCATGTCAACTCAGAGTGTTCAGTGTTCCCCTCTCAGCCATGTCACGGTGACCTTTATACTGGGACAGTTGTGGTAAACGTAGTGGCGAGCGTGCAATCGAGCCCACATATAGGACGTTTCAGATGGCCTTTTTATGCAAAGCCAATGTCATCAGGATGCTAGGCTTCTCTTCCATGACGCGCACCAGCAGGTTGTCGATGTACTGCTCCAGCTCCTGGATCCTGGCGTCGCGCTGGGAGAGCTGATCCTGCTGCCGCATCACCATGGCAGCCAGTTCAGCGTGTGTCAGCTGGCCATACGGCCCCTTCCCCGATGCCTCGGACGCCTGAACACACAGCAACACATCAACACGACACAAACACAGCAGCACATCAGCGGGACACACAACACTACAGACAGACCGATGTTCCATGCCAGAACGCCCGGGAGACTCAAGCCCGTCTACGTGACAGGAGCCAGGAGGGGGGAGTTAGAACTCCCCTGGGGGCAGTTTGCTCTGTGTACAGCACTGTGGCCGTAGTGTTTTTTCACCACACACACAAATAATAATGGCATGTGTTAACCATAAAAAAGGAGGATCAAACTGGCATTTTAGAAGTGGAAGTGAACCTTTGCTTTAGGCTGGACGAGGTCGGCACCGCCTTCAGCTCGGGGCTCGTGAGCTTCTCGATATTCTGTCTGTCTGTCCACAGGGCTCAGCGGTTTAACTGCGAGGGCCCTGTAGAAAAACAGAACATGAGCGTTTAGTGTGGACGGAACCAAAACCCAGCACCAGGGCCATGGCTGGGAGATGGCTCCAGGAACAGGGCGGTTCTGCAGAACCAGGACAGGAGCCAGAAGAAGCCCGTCAGGACACTGACGAGCCTCTTCATTTACATTCACTATGTGGTGTTACATGGAGAAGTTCTCGAGTACAGTGTAAATGTGATGGTGTTCAGCAGACATATCCATTAGCATCACCCTTTGGCTACTTGTTACAAAACAAAGACTGAGACCTGGCAAGTTGGCTTACAAGCATGTTCAGCAGTGAACATGTCCACCACTGAACTACCTGCACTTGTAAAAGCTGGGGCTTGAAAATATGCATGATGAAAACAACCCCTTCTCCCTAAAAAGAAATATCCCCAAATGTCCTTTTAGGTAATACTGAACTTGGGACAAATACTTTTGAACTCTTTTGAGGTTTATTTTTTAGAAATCCTTGTGGTTATGAGTATGGTTAAAGTACATAGACCATAGGCAGTATGATCATAAATGCAATCAATGGTATAGATACAATGAAACAGAACTTCAAAAGCTGTTTCTTCATGTTTTCCCGTTGGTTTTAGCTTCGGTCGTTTGTCTGCAACCTGACCAGCTTGAGGCAATCCAGATGCTGAACTCTTCACAGGCACTGGCGGCATTTTTTAAACAGACAAATGGGTAGGAGTCAACCTTGGAAGAAGCTGATTACAAAACAGTGAAGTGCTACAAGGATCAGGACATGCTACGATAAACATTATAAAACAGATTAGGCCTTTACAAACAGAACAAATCTACTTTAATTTCTCTGTGCACTGAACATCCTTTTAGCTGTAATACAGCACAAGGCTGAACAGCAGAGTTGTACATCTCTGTGATTAAAGATCAGTATGGACACTGCTGTTTTTTCTGTATAATATAGGGCTTAAGAAGACTAATCTCCCCCACTCCCAATTTAAAATACATCAGTAGCTAATCACATTTAAAGGACGTTCTAATTACTAATCGGTGAGTGCCAACACTACAGGTGGACCATTGGCTGTCTCACCTGCCAGCGGAGGTGACTCTTCCTTCACCTCCACCTCCACTAGACGGGCCACGCTCTGGCTGACCGTCGGGGAACACCACCCTGGCCCAAGGTACAGGTTTCAGCCCAGATTCAGAGTGCCTCCCAGCTGACATGCCAACACACGGCTTCACCAATGACACACGAGCAGGTGGAGTGTACCTCGAGGAGCAGGATGCAGTTGGTGAGGGTGTGCTGGACGGAGCTTCTCCCACTGCAGGACCGGGCCACCGAGTGTGTGCGCGCGTGCCTGGGGCATTGCCGTGGTCAGCCTCACTCAGAGTTGCAGGCAGAGACGGCTGCTGATTTAACAAACCTGGGTCCCCAACTCTCTTTGGTTTAGCTGGAGGAACTGGGGCCCGAGCTTTCTTTCTAGAGGCCAGTGTTAAAGCTTCCCTCTCAGAGGCTATGCTCTTCATGTCTGTGAATCTGTCAGTTTCACAGACACCAGGGCATTGATCAACATGCCAATCCACATGTGAAGGAACATTTTGGTTAACAGAGTATGGAACTGCCATCTTCTCCAGATGTTTGCCTTTTCTTTCAGGGAGATTATTACCAAGATCGTTCTGTACAGACTCACCAGCACAAACATTGCTAGATGACTCACCAGCATGGAGAACATTCTTGGCTTTGTTAGGTACAATATCATTTTCACCTCTCAGTGGTTTCTGGTTTGAAAGGTTTTCATTGCTATTAAAGTTTAAAGAATCACTTGGTTGTTTTTCACAGTGGAGGGTGTCCACTGTTTGGCTTGCACTGTAGTGTGATGGCTCATCTTCTGACCCAGAGGGCTTTGCAGGTGCTGGTCCCTTGTTGTGTTTGGCAGGTCCAGCACACTTGAAAGGTTGAGCATTGGCCTTAGTGGTCTGACTCTGTCCACTTGTGGAGACAGGATGCTCTGTAGGCGCCTGGACATTGTTGGTTTGCTTTTTGCCAGCTTGATTGCTATCAGGATACATTTTTACAGAGTTTTCAGAGAGAGATGCCACATCCATCAGCTGATGGTTTTCAGAGACTTCCAGAATGTTCTCCTTTCCTTGACTGGATACTATGGTAGACAGAACCACGGGACCTTCAGGTGCGTCTTCTCTGGTTTTCTTCAACCTGTCTGGTGGTAAAGGTGCTGGGTACTTTGACACTTCCCTACAGGAGGAATGAGGGTTAGTTTCCTCTAGCTGTGTGCTGGAAAAGCCCCTTGAAGGAACAGCTGGCGTCAGCACCCGTGTCTTATTCTGCGGGGGTAACGGGGCAAGTCCTTTCTTTGGTGTTTTCCTTGCGTCTCCTTCAGCACTGCCGAAATTCCCGGAATTGTATTCATCCAAGAACGGGTTGGTGCATGTCAGAGGCATCTGGGAAACGAATCCAGAGACTGAAGTGCTAAAAAAGACGACGATAAAGGCAAACGAGGATAAGGACACATTCATGAAGATAAAGTCAGAGCACCAGGTCAGCTGTCTGAGAGAACAGCACAGTTCTACAGTATGTATCTGACCTGGGTACAGGTAAGCCAGAAGTTGCCAGTGTGGCCCACAGATCTATTAAATTCCATGACCGAACATACCTGAGCATCAGACACACCTGAGCATATCAGCTCTGGTTCACATGTTCTGGGAGGTGGAACAGAATGAAGCTGTGGACAACCTGGTTGGCCTCTGCTGTACAATTCATTTTCTGAACACAAAGTACCCAGTGTTCACACAGGGAGCTCTAAGCAACCAACTCAAATAATTTCGATTATTGAAATTTCAAACAAATAATTTCAGTCTTGGTTATGTTCAGACAAAATGCTTAAGAAATTAGCTCAGATCCTCCTCCCACATGTCCTGCCCTCCTTCCTGAAGCAGTTATCTGGTTTAGAAGATATCCTGTCCATTCACATGAGTCAGACAGTTAGAACAGCCAGATCAGCGTTTCAGCACAGGCAGAGGTTTCCTCCACTTCCTGTGGGCAGATCTCAGGAGGACTGGGGGCAGGAGGGAAAGATCAGGGGGCTGCTGACAGAGTGCAGTGGACTCTGCAGAAGTAGCAGCAAGCACTGGCAAAAGAAAGCAGTGTACAAAAATAAAAAACACAACACAGACAGACAGACCTTGGCAGGGGGGTTGGAATTCTTTTATTGTGATTAGACATTTTACTTGGTTAGTTAATTATATTTCATTAGCAATGTGAAATTTAATTGGATGTAGGACAATAGAAATAAGTATGGAAGCTAAAAAAAAAGGATCACTGTTCTTTGTAGAAATAAACTTCCACAATCCTCAGCAAAACTATGTTTGTGACAAGTCTGATTCCTCACAAGGCCGTTTCACATACACTTTAACAAATACTTTGTTTAATACATTCCTTAATAAATGGACTGATTGAAGCGTTTGGCACACAGAGACTCACTCTCACCCCTGGCCCACATGCTCACGGAGACTACAGAATATTTCTCAAAGGTGCCAGATATCTTCACAGGACGTGGCTATCGAGCAGCTGGTGCAGGCTAGTGTTCCATCCCACAGGCGAACGGATTCTATGACATCGAACGGCTTCTATGACATCATCTCTCTGATAGTAAGTTTACTCAAATCACATTGTACTGAAATGTATTGAAATGTGTATGTACTGAAATGGAGATTGAGCAGACAGAGATGCTCCAATTAGTGTTTGAACAATGGTCATAACTCGGTAAGATCCTCCAGCACAGCATACACAGATCACATGGAGATGTTATAACGCCTCATTACCTCTCAATTTTGACAAGCCAGTTTTCTACCCCCCTACATATTTTAGTCTCATCGAATATAATATCATTATAGGGGTCAGTTTTAAGCAAGAAGAGGCAAGCTAGTTTCATCTATATTTCAAACTTCGTACATGAAGAAACTCAAGGTACTTTAATATGAATTGTTTTGTTTGAATTCTGCACCCCTACAGCCTTGCCTCAAGGCCTTGGTTCTTCGCAGATTAACACAGCAGTGGCGGTTGAGGACACAGTCAAACCGTGACCAGCAGCCCGTGGAGGTGGTTAGAAAAGGCTCAGACAGGAAGCCTCTATAGCTCAAGTGCTTGTTTTAGTTGTGATCGTTTCTGATTTGGATGTATACGTTTGATTTGGATGCACATGTTCGGCAGATCTGAGGATTGTTATGTGCATCTATGATTCACATTTTCTGAACGTCTCTGTGAAAGCAGCACCAAGGTCAGAAGATGAGCTCTGAACAGAGGCCTAAGTCACCCCTCCCTCTCTCTTCTCCTCTCTCTCCCCCACTCCTCTCTTCCTCCCTCTCCCCCACCCCCCTCCCCCAACTCCTCTCTCCCTCCCTCTCTTCTCTCTCCCCCTCACTCCTCCTCTCCCTCTCCCTCTCTCTTAGCACAGCCACCCAAGTTATCACTACTGATAACAGCCCATGTACACAGAAATAGTGGCATTAAGAAAGGTACCCACCTTGGCCTGACAGCAGTGACTCTAGCTGATCGAGGAGGTCCTGCAGTGGCGGGAGGTTCATCGAATGGACTGCTGGAGGGAGCCTCCTCGGATAGCACCTCTTCGAATGGATTGGAGGCCATGACCTCAAAGGGATTTTGGGCCTGTGTGCCCCCTGGTGTTAGGCCTGAGGGAGCTTTAATCAGCCTGGATCGGGGCACAGGTCTGCTCTCTTCACAACCTCCTTTTGACTCACACTCCTTCATTTCCTGCTTTTTGAGCTCCTCCCTAGTCTCTCTCTCCTTCCAATTCCTTTCTTCCTCCAGCCTCTGTCTCTCATTCTCTTTCTTCTGTTCTTCTCTGATTTTCTTTTCTTCCTCCTCTTTCCTCTTTCTCTCCACTTTCATCCTCTTTTCCTCCTCACAAGCTCTTTTCTCTTCTTCTCTCTTTAGTTTTTCCTTCTCCTCTGCCTTTCTCTCTTCTCCTTTTTTCTCCTCTGCTAGTCTTCTCTCCATCTCAATCTTTCTTTGCTCCTCTTTCCTCAGCCTTTCTGCTTCCAGTCTTTTTTCCTCCTCCTCAGCTAACCTTAACCTTCTCTTCTCTTCTTCAACCCTTTTCCTTTCTTTCTCCTCCTCCATTTTTCTCCTCTGTTCTTTCTCTTTCTCTATTCTCATCTTCTCCTCCTCCTCCATTTTTCTCCTCTGTTCCTTCTCTTTCTCTATTCTCATGTTCTCCTCTTCCATTTTTCTCCTCTGTTCTTTCTCTATTCTCATCTCCTCCTCCTCCATTTTTCTCCTTTGTTCTTTCTCTTTCCTCATCTCCTCCTCCTCCATCTTTCTCCTTTGTTCTTTCTCTATTCTCATCTTCTCCTCCTCCATCTTTCTCCTTTGTTCTTTCTCTATTCTCATCTCCTCCTCCTCCTCCATTTTTCTCCTTTGTTCTTTCTCTATTCTCATCTTCTCCTCCTCCTCCTCCATTTTTCTCCTTTGTTCTTTCTCTATTCTCATCTTCTCCTCCTCCATTTTTCTCCTTTGTTCTTTCTCTATTCTCATCTTCTCCTCCTCCTCCATTTTTCTCCTCTGTTCTTTCTCTCTCTCTATTCTCATCTTCTCCTCCTCCATTTTTCTCCTTTGTTCTTTCTCTATTCTCATCTTCTCCTCCTCCTCCATT
>JAOXYF010000015.1:499186-516475 GCA_028565775.1 Sternarchorhynchus goeldii | reverse complement strand
TGGAATATCTAGTGTAGCTCAGATAGACCCGAATTCATGCACTCAAAGCTGGAATACTACCAGAAGATAGTCTTATGAAGATAGCTTTCACTGCTTTAAAACCTACTCATCGTGGTTTGATAATTAGTTGTTGAACTCAGCGTGTTATTTCTAAAGTAACCTAAAAGCGAGATTGTTTATTTCCATAAAATTTTTCAAAAATCGTTGTCAGTTTTCGTGCAACTGAAAACATCCTGACTGAAGTATACGGTAAGGATGCGACAGTGATTTGAGCGTCTTCATAGCACGCCCGCGTGCCCGCGCATTCCTCCGTCTCATGCCATTAGCTCTGTGGACTGTCCCTGTTCTCACGCGCAGGTACAGGGGTAAATGTATTTTTGCACGTGACTTACAGTTCATGATTATTTACTCCTCAGCAAGACATTACGTGACATTAAATCCTTACTACTCCAGTTATCTAGTTTAGTTATAGGTTATCTATTGCAGTTAAAAAAGGTACAATCCACTATGTGGGTATGGTCTTTTATATTAAACCCAGTTCACTTCAGTCGTATTTCCCTAGAGTCTTTAGCGTCGGTATTGTTTGAAAGAGGTTACAGAGGTGCCAGGCCCCTAGACCCCTAAAGAACAAAGCCAGCAAGGAGCCAAAATCAAAACGGAACCCATCCTTCTTTTCACTAGATTCTTCAGTCCGTGAAAAGCGCACGCAGTAAGAACGGAATAGCGCAATAACATTTAGACAAGCTTGGGACAACCCCACTGTGACGCACGTGAAGCGACTCGGCCTTGCTGAGGCTCGGGCTCCTAGCTGGAGCTGTGCTCGTGAGCGCAGAGCCATGCTTTTTGTGTGTGATCGCGGCTTTAGACGAACCAGGTGTTACTCGGTGTTGTTATTGTCAGCAGAGAGAAAGAAAGGAAACACACCTTAACAGCATCAATTCTTTGTGTTGGGTAAACACCACCTACAGCAGTATCAGTGTTCTATTCTTAGACCTACATGTGTATACCTGAATGCAAATTCTTACCCTTAACTGGAAACTAATTGGTAAGGTTTTCAAATCCGGTTTCTGCACTGCCCTCTATTGTAGAAATTAAGATCATAATGTGAGCAATGTCACGCCTGTTAAACCTGTAATGCGCGTGCGTCAGCACTAGGCAGTTACATGACATTTAACGTTCACAAGTTCCATATTCTTAACAAAAAGGAACGCGAAAGAAAAATAAAACTAGTTTATTTTATAAAAAATAAAATGTGCTGAATGTTTACTGGTTTAGTATCATACAATAAAAAAATGCTGTATGTTCCCATGGTAATTCAGCTTGTGTAAGCTGTTATGGAAATGTGTGAGTAAGGGTGAGCAAAGGACAGGAAACACAAGTGGAGCAGTTGCGGAATGATTATCAAGTGCTTTTGTGTGGGGAGCATAAATTGCTACTGCATACAACGCCCTCTAGTGGAAGCCATGAGGACAGAGTGGATGCAAAACCTCCAGCTGCACTACTTTTCCTGGACTCCGGGGGCAGACACAGAAGGACAAAGAACTAGCCGTCCTCACTACGGTTTACTACCCAGTGCAATCCACTATTCTTCCTTTGTTTTCCATGTACAGTACCAGTCAAAAGTTTGGACACACCTGACAATGTATGCTTTCAGTAGTAACAAAAACATTTTAATCTGATGGATTGTTTAGTTTCCAAGACAAATATACATTGGCAAATGTGCTGGCCTACATATAAACTGATTTTCAAAACACACATGCAGTTAGTTGTAGATGCACCTTGAGCAAAATGTTGTCTTTCAGAATCTTAGTCCCTCACCCTTCAAGTGCTCTGCACATATGAGAAGTTCTTCAGGACTGATGGAAAAGCATCATAGGCGGCTGCTTCATGCAGCTGGAGAAGATCACTAGTGTGGAGCTGAGGAGGACAGTCAAGGGGGGCTACTTTAAAGGGTCTAAAATCTAATCACAGCATGAGTTGGAAAAAAAAAACTCAATCGTTCAATTAATTTTTGCTATTTCTTTAAAACATTAAAGGCTCATGTATATAAACCTTTCTTACAATAAAGTAAAACTTAAGTACACCTGAGATTCTTTGTTCTCATAAAGACGTTTGCACTTTTGCAACCACTTGCAGATTTCATGGGTAAGCAGTAACACTCGGTGCCCTCTGGCTGGATTAAAGTGATCTCACTCAGTGCTTATGTAGCAAACTGCACATACCTCAACAAGATCAAAACCTGCCTAAGGGGAATGGAGTGGGAGGTAACATGAGCTCAGGAGACTGCATTAAAAAGAACTTGATTAGTGTTTTATTAAAAACACAGCACGCGAGAGAAGCAGACATGTAGAGACAGTTTCTGAGGTACAGCAGTGCCATAGACCAGGCGAAGCCTCATCTGCTGAACGTCGCACAGAGAAGCTTCGCTGCCACCCTTCATGACAGCTTTCCTCCTGCAGGAAGAACATGCACTACAAGAACAGACAAAACACACACAGGACTATTGCAACAGAATGCAACAAAAGTAGACAGATAGAAAACCAGCATGAATTAACTGCGACAATACGTAACATTCAGTCCCAAAAGCTTTTAAGATTTGAACTCAACCATGACTGTCGTGCAATGAAACATCTGAGAGAGAGCGCAGTGAGTGTGGCGCAGGGCAGCGGGCTTCAGGTTCCCTCAGTTGCTGGCAGTTCTGTTCAATTCAGAGCGAGTCTTCTGGTGGAGTTCCCCAGGGCTCCAGTCTAGGAGCCGTGGTGTTGAGGTGCCGAGAGCTTCTGCCCCCTGGCTCTGGAGGGGTCGTCTGCTGGAACAGTCGTCGTCTCTCTGATCCTCAGGAATCCTCACTGTTTCCCACCAAAACCTTACTGTAAAGCTTCTGCTGTTCCTCTTTAAAAACCTTTTTCACCTTCTCACGTTTCAGACCTCCATCCCTGTGGATACAACATCGCCGGCAAAATAAGCCGCAAACACTGCAGCAGAAATGACTCAAAAACACATGTGAATAAAACTTATGCAGAAGGAAAAGTCTGAGTCAAACAGCCGTGCAAGTTAAACCTGAAAGACTCACCATAAGAGATCTGCCAACCCTCCCTTCCTAGCAATGGCAGCCTTCACCCGGTTAGCAAACTGAACAGCATCCTCCCCTTCCTTCACAAGCACAAAAACACACACATGTACACAAAACAGCAAAATATCACAAGTGTAAGGCCTCTGTCCAGGTGCAGGTGTGTGTGTGTGTGTGTGTGTGTGTGTGTGTGAGAAGGCTCCACCTCTCTCCTCATGGGTGGCAGGTACCACACGCTGCAGACGATCGCCCAGCTGCTCATCATGTGCAGAAGGTAGGTCACCATGCCGAACTTACTGCTGTTCCAGAACGCATCTCCAAAACGCGGGTCGTACTGCACACAGGCCGCACACACAAATAAGCAGCCATTTATTTAGAAACAGAAAGGAGAAGGATGAAGATGAGGATGAAGAGGACAGGTGATTACCTTTATGGCTACAGGATAGACAGTGCAGCCTATTTCAAAGCTGCCCTTCTTGAACATCATTACTGACGTGTTATTAATGCACGTGCCTGCAAACACAGACGTCAATCCTTCACACTTCTGTTACAGTAAACATTGAATTAAGGTGAAATGCAATGCATAATGCCATTCTTATTATTATTATTATTATTATTATTATTATTATTAAGAAAAAGAAGAAGAGACATCCTTGTTTTGAGTCCTTACCCTCTGGAAAAATGAGAATTGGCAATTTGGTTTTGTCTGCAACATGATCACCGAGTCTAAAATATACAAGTGCAAATATACAAGGATTTTGAGATTTGATCAGGAAACATTCCAGAGTTCAAATGCAAATTGGATTAAATACTGCCCTCTCCTGGGATGAGTGACCTACTGCACCAAGACCAACCAACAACCCAAAGCCTTGATGTCCACACCAATCAATGGTCAGTTCTGTGGTAGGTAATAAGTGCAGTGTTACCTTTTGGCCACTAGGTGTCTGTCTTTGACTTCAGACCGCTCAAACCAGATGTGTGGACAGGCTTTCACCATAGCTCGCTGAATAACTCCCATCAGACCACCATGGACCTGCCCTACCTACCACACACACACACGATCTGAGGTTTTGACATCTCATTGTTGCTTGAGGGGGCAAAAAGCAAACTGTCAGAACTCACTGGTAGTCACACAACTGTTGCCGAAGAACAACAGGATGAAACAGTAATGAAACGTAACACAGACACAATCATTTACAGCATTTAACTGACACTTATCTAAGGCAACATTCAATTATGTCTGAATACATCTTAAGTGATTGAGGGTCAAGGGTCTTGCTTAAAAGGGGGGTCCAACAGTGGCAACTTGGCAGTGGTGCGGCTAGAACTGGCAACCTTCTGATTTCCAGACAAGCACCATAACCACTGAGCTAAGGCTGTACCAATCACACACAATGAGCTAGTCCACTTACCATCGCATAGCAACCATCACTGGCCAGAATTATGACATCAATAGGCGACGTGTGATTGGCCACGCAGATTCCACCATTTTTGGGTTTGTTTTCACTGGTGAGAGGGAGAGGGTGCTAGTGAGCTGCAGTTAAAATACAGTGGTAGATGAAGCCCATACCGAAACCATACTGGTTTCTATGGGGTGTAGCAGAACTCTCCTGCTGGGTCTGCGGCTGGAGCCCGACCCCGGAGAGATCCGCACACGTTTACATTTAAGGCAGTGAGCAGACGCTCGTATCCAGAGCGACTTACAAAAGTGCTTTGTCATTTGCTCGCAGAATGTATCCTAGCCAGTAAGTAAGATAGAGTTCGATATACCTTTGAGCTACAATAATGATAAAATACAGGAATCAATGTTAGTCCTAGTATAAGCTCCATTAGTCACATGCAGAAACAAAAGATACAAATAAGTGCTAGAATTTAAGTTACTCAATAGTGGCGTAAAGTTCGATAGGTGTAGTGGTCATTGAAATACTCTATAAACAGACGAGTGTTCAGTCTCTCTCTCTCTTATCCCCCCCCCCCCCGAGAATAGATCCACCCCAACCCACCCCTCACCTGTCATGGTACGTGATGATGGCTGTAAGGGCTCGAACACAGATGCGGTAGCACATTAGATGGACCTTCTCACTGAGGAAACTCTTCATCCTGTCAGTCACACACCGCCATGTCACTGCCACGTCCAGAGTAGCTCCACCCAGAGCGCTCCCCCCCTCTTCCCACCACCACCCCATGTGCACAAACATAGCCGATTAGATGAACTTACCGTCCATTTGGCAGCAAGCCAATAATGGAAGTGAGAAGCACAAGCAGTCCCACACCAGTGAATGCCAGGGTGACCCTGCAGAGGACCAGGTAAACACAAATCAGTGATGTCTCATTTGGTGAATGAGGTTAAGACAAATAAAGATGACCCCTCCCCCTGGCCCCCATCTATACCTGAGGGGCAGTAGAACGCCGTAACGGATGAGCACGCCCACTCCCCACAGCACGGTCAGCCTGGCGCTGATGTGGTGGAAGTTGTAGTTGCTGCGTGTTAGCAGGTTCCAGGACTCCAGCTCCTCCGCCGTGAAGCGCTTGGTCACCTCGTCGTCCACGATGCTCTCCACCCCTCGGCGGCAGAAGTAGAAGATGTCGGACATGTCGAACTCGGGTTCAGGAGCAGACAGGCCGCTGCGCCTCACCTCCTTCTGCAGAGACTCGGACTCCTTCACAATGATGCCTACAGAACAGACAGGGATAACAGGAGTGAGGAAGAGCAGTGTCACACCACAAACACACACACACACACCTCATAACACACTACTATTACTCCTGCCCCTCTTCCCCTGTCCTGGGTGTGTGTGGGTCTCACCATTGCTATAAGGTTTATAGAGCTGCTGGTTCTTCTCTCTGGCTCCTCTCTCCATCCGCAGAGTAGCCCACTGAAAACACACACACACACACACTTCAGCTGTTGCTCCTGTACTGCTGTATAGACCTGCCCACCCACCAGTGCACAGTGTACCAAGATGGATGTCAGTGGTGGGGATGTAAACACTGACTCACACACACTGCAAAGACTGTGACTCAGCAAGCCATGGAGGAAGAGAGAGAGACAAAGAGATGGAGACAGAGAGAGAGAGATGGACAGACATGGAGACAGAGAGAGATGGGGAGAGAGAGGGAGAGAGAGAGAGAGAGAGAGAGAAAATGGGGGAGAGCACAATAAGTTTCAGTAAAGCAAAGAAAGACTAAAGAGTGTGTGTGTATGTTTGTGTTTGTGTGCCTGTCAGAGAGATGGATGAAGTGTAACCGCTGAGGTTCTCTGGGTGTTACTGAGATAGTTTTACTCACTGAAGGGTTTAAGGAAGAATTAAACCATTAAACCCAAGTGCATCCATTTAATCACAGCCACCCAGCACCTGTGTTCTACAGCCACCTCACCCACCACTCTGCACTGGCTGATCTGCATCCTACTCAGCCCCTTCCTGAACTTACAACTCAAGCACTGGGAGACTACCACTGCCCCATTACACCACTCCACATCTGGGTGACTACCAAGCACCCCCTCGCCCCTGTCACACCTGGGCAAGAGATTACCACAGGCTTACCTCAAAAATCTTGAGCAGCGACTTCATGTAGAGTCTCCGTATGCCGAAGGACACACCAAAGATCGCTGGCACGATGATGAAAATGAGCAGCAGTGTGAACCACACAGTGAAGGAAATTCCCAGGAGCATGCAGAGCAGACCGTCAAATGGAAGCAGGTACGACTCCATCGTTCCACAAACGATGTTTCAGAGGTCAGAACGAGTCCACAGTGACCCACTGGTTAGTTTTTCTGGCTGTTAGAGCCTCAGTTTCTGCAGCCTGCGCTGAAATAGGGTCTTCATGGGCACATCTGGAGCAACTATTCCACTTATAAAGAAGAGCAGAACATGCACTCTAAGCTGCCAATTCGTGCGACGTGTCCGGGAGACATTTTAAACAGCTTAATGTGAATCTGCTTCCACAGCAGGCCAGAAGAACAAATCAGTCTATATCTCACAAAAGTCCCCCACGTCGAAATCCACCAGTTCCCGGTCTGTGAAGGGTAAAAGTAGAATGGTCAAACACAGTGCGGTTTCAAACAAGGAGGTTAAGATAAAAAAAAAACAAAAAAAAAAACGTAAATTATGTTTAACGAAACAAGACAGATATACGTCTGTACGTCAGCATCTGCATCTTAAATGCATGAGCACTACAACTGTCTTGGGTAACTACAACACGGAACAGGACCATTTGTGGTTCTAATGTACTTATAACTATCTTATAAGCACAGACTGACTAGTTAAGTCACAGCAGCGACAAAACCGACAAGTATAGCAGGATAACTAGCTGGCTACCTAGATATTTGAAGCAATACCTGGTCGGCTAACGTCGGTTAGCTAGCTAGAGCATGTCATTATGGTATCCGGTGTGGTAGCGTATCGTACATCCTGCATCCGTGTTTTCCTGTCGCAACCTCACTGGATAAAACTCTCTGTGGAAAACATGGCCAGTGATAAAAGTGGCCTTTCCCGTAGAATATCGACCGTCTGAATTGCATTTAGCTCAGTCCTTTGTTCAAATACATCAAATCCTTATCGGTTTTCAATTAATCCAGAGTCAAATTATATTATATAATTATTCACCCAAAACATGTATTTAAAATGTTATTATAGATTTGCCACCAATTACGTAAAATTTAAGACAGGCGTACAAAATAGCTACCAAAGGGTCTTGCGTATGCAGGCTGTCCACGCCAGCGCAGGCGGATTGACACATGGTTTCCAAACAATAACAACCAATGTAGTCACCGACGCCCTCACTCGCTTGGCCGGTATATGCGTAATTAATTGGATACACCTAGGTACCTATTCATAATCAACAGGAATGCTGAATATCTGCTAAATGAATGTACAGGAGTTGAATTAAACGGACAGCTATCGTTAAACGCTAAAGCTAGCTGACCAGTAGTGACAATAAATAATTTAGCTGCAGCGAGCAGAGTTAGCAAACTGGCTAGCGCTTTTGGCTGAAGCCATCAAGCTTAGCTAGCTAAGCTAACGAGCTGTAGCATTTGCTAGCTGATTGTGTGGAAATGCGTTTACTTACCGTTTATTTTATGCCACCTGTCAACGATTACCTTTTCTACTGAAGTCGTCGTGCAGTAAAACAATTGCAGGCTGATCTGCAAACGCAACCGCGACTGTATAATAACGCTACCACCGATTCGCTGGAATGCGCAAGAAAATTGTGAGGGTATTAGCAAAGCAGCTTATCGGACAACCCACTTCCGGTCTTCGCCGCCGAACCGTGGACGCGTGTCCACTTCCTATTCATCCCGTTGTGTCAAAAAGTGACTACAAAACACCAGAAGGCGAGTGAATAAATGTGGTGAATTGAAATAAATTGCTACAAATTAATAAAATAATCGTCATAAAATAATGTAGACCGATTAAGATCCCGTGTGTACAAGGTCCGCTTGTAATTTTGTTGTGGTATTTCCTTTTTTTGTAACTTTTTTTGTAACATGAACACGAAAGAAAAATTTCTAAACTGCAAAATAGGAACCGTCTTACGTTACACCTGTTTGTTAATATAAACATATGCACCCATATAAATGTAACGAACTGGTCGAAATAAAAAATATAGTTTAAAGGAAAGTGCTAACCCATGTCTTCAGCAGGTGGCACTCAAGTTCAACCAGTCAGAGCATCAGCGAGGAAGAACGGCACCGTTAGTACCGTCAGTCTTGTTTTCCCTCTGGTTTATATATGTGAAATATACGGTGCATTGCAAGTTAGAATGGTTTTCTCGCATACACATATACGTGGCAATATGTTTTGTTCAGAGAGCACATTAAGGATATTCAAATAATTCAGCAAATAATTAAATAAATGGAACCGAAATTTTTTTTTCATTGCATAACTCTTTAATTAGATTTACACTCTGTTACAGTCACATATTGGCATGCATAGAATCACACATGATACCTGGAAAAAAGACAAAGGACAGCAGAAAGAGTACATCCCTAGAGACACACACAGATGTCAATCAAACAGTGAAATAAATCAGATATGCTCACTGGTGATTTACTAGGATTTCCTGCATTTGGATAGAACTTGATAATGACACCATGTTTAGGAGGATCAAAGTACACAACATGGCTCAGGCTGATACTGAAACACTAGCTTTCACACACGAGACAGAACAGATCAGATTGTGTCTAATCCTTAGGGCACAGAGGAAACATAATCACAGAAGAGATTCAACAATACCTGATAGATGATAAGGACTCATGTGGAAGTGTATTAACTGTATTAACATACGGTAGTTGAACCTAGATAGAACACTACTATATGTAGGACCAACAGCAAAAGTACAGGATTCTCATGGTCTTATTCTAAAGACTCCAAAGATGAACAAATTAGAAACTAAATCTGTGTCTACGAGCTGTCAAGCCACTATTCTTACATAAATCTAGTCTCCACTAGAGAGAAGCATATTCACATTCTCTCACATAGTAATAAATAAAGAAATAAACAAGATTTCAGTAGGTTTGTAGCATCCGGTAGCCAGAAGATTTCTTGCTAATAGAGATTCAGGAGGAAAAGTGCTGGAAATACTCCAGTTTTCCTGCATAAGGATTGGTCTGTCACTGCCTCACTGCAAAGCATCACCACGGAGACATTCTGTGCTTTCTCAGATTTGATAATGAGGATCTTTGCAACCATCAGCAGGCCTTAGTATCCCTGCGAGGGAAGACTTGTGCAGTACCCTCTAATGATCAACACCCTGGCAAAGAAGACCAAAGCAACAAGGCCATGAAGAAATGTTTTTTCATTTTATGAGAGAAATGGGAGAGATATCTAACCTTTCAGGGATTAATCGGAATATTTGTAAGTCTCCAGTACTGGACATCGCTTTAATGAGAGCCTCTGTTGATATCAGACCACAGATATAGAGCACTGTGTAATATGCTGGTGCCATTAGTCTCACTTGGATACACGGTACCTAAAGTCTCTAAAACACGAGCAGATTTTAGGTGCAAATATAGCTGCTGGTGTGAGATTCAGCCGTGGCTGGATCTTTGGGATGGACCATGATCTAAATCAATTCTGATAGAATCAAGCTTTTTCTGACCTAAGCCCGATTAAACAACCCGTGCGGTGAGCTGGAGAAGATTCCGGTTCAGAGAGATTCCATAGACAGATTGTACAGATTGGTTTGGCTGAAAGGTTTGATTTCTCTCATGTATTCAGGGTAAGATCAAGCTGATAAACAGGTGTGACGTATCTTCATGACCTACGTTCCTGCTCATGTGTGAGAGGGTGGTTCTGGAGCTGTAATGCATGATTGGAACAAAGTTTTGCTACTGGTCCTTGTTGGACTTTGAGGTCAGAAGTTGTGTCAGAAGTTGTGTTGTGTTCCCGAGGTTCCTCTGGTGAAATGACTGTCTCCCTCCCTCCACATGGGGCTCAGCGCGACATCATTCGCACAAACTCTGGGTGAGGAGGAAACAGGAGACATTATTGCAGAGCTGTAAGTGGAATGGAACACAGCATCTTGGGAAAGTGCTGTCCTTTCTGCACTCTGCGAGCAGCTGGTGCTATTTCTGTCCTCCGAGCTGTTGTGCTCCGTTACTTTGAGTGAAATCTAAGAGGTGAAATAATCCCACAGCTAGGAGATAATCTGGCAGAAAGCTGAACTGCTCCAGTGGTCTTCGGTGTGGTGCAGGCTCATCAGAGTAGCACACAGCTTGAGTCTGCACTGGTTCTGCTGGTGGAGTCAAAGACAGCCCACCAAAGACATGCAGTGGAGTTTCCAGATGATTCCACCATCCCTTGCATATAAATGTGGACAGCACTGGTATAATTGTTTATATATTTATTGGTCTCACAGTGCAAACACAGCCATGTTTTGGCATGCATGTTAATGACGTTGTCATCACCATGCCAACTGATAGTTAAAGAGAGTGTGGTCTTGCTGTTAACACCATTTAGGGTCATTAACGTGCTGAAGAAAGTGCTGTCCACATTTTATAGATGATTTAAATGATTTTGGATTCAGCATGTTATATACTGTATATTCACTGTTTATAACACAGACAGTAGCCTGCTAATTATACAACATTATCCATTATCCTTTTTCTATCCAAATAGTGGAAAGAGTTCAAATTTAGAAATAAAAAGCACTTCTACTTATCCACTGAACTGGTACACTTCAACTGCTCTACTGAACTACAGTACTTACCTTCAAAGTCAACACGTCCATCTCCGTTGAGATCAATGTCATGCAGAATGTCTTCCAGCTCTTTGTGTGGTACCTGAAGTAAAGCACAAAGACATTATTGAAGTTATAGACAGCATATAAAATACAGACACTACAGATGATAAAGGCAGTACACGTGATGTAGACAGACCAAAGAGGATAGTGAACATAGATAATTAGAAAGATAAAGAGAATATACATAATATAGACATGACATAGAAGATATAGACTGTACTGAGAAATATAGAAGACATAAACACAATAGAGGATATAGACATAGATCATTGAGGAGAAGCAGAATTACAACAGCAGCTTGTTGTGGGAAAAAAAAACAGTGAACTGGCTGAGAGAGAACAAGAGAGAGAAAAATCGTGGAGAAGCACAGAGAGACAGAGACTGAAACATGACAGAAAGAAAGAAAGAGAGAGAGAGAGAGAGAGAGAGAGAGAAGAATGGGAAGCTAAGACAATCAGAGAAGATCAGGCCTTTAGGAGAATTTGGGATGGAGGGCAGAGCTGATAGGATAATTAACTTGTACCTGTTGCCCCAGCAACTTCTTCATAGCCTCACGGAGCTCTGGGGTGCTGATCAACCCATCTCCATTAGAGTCGAACTGAAAGGGAGTCAGATACACAGCAGGAGCTGCTAAACTCTGTCAGGCTGAGCTGAATGCTCACCTACAGGCCTCTAAAGCATCGAGGTGTCTCCTCACCTCTCTGAATGCATCTCTCATCTCCTTCACACCGATCATGTCTGCCGTCTCCTCCAACAGCTTGGGCCCCATCAGTTCCACAAAGTCATCGAAGTCCACACGTCCGCCCACTGGACAGAACACGGGACACCACACTCAGTGAAAAACCAGAACATGGGACATCAGATTCAGAGAAAACCCAGAACACGGAAAAACAGTGTCAGTGTGGGGGGGTCAGCAAGGAGTTTCCTGCGTACGGTTCATGTTTATCTGCTGACTCAATTCGATCAGCTCCATCTCTGTGGGCATGTAGCCCATCGTCCTCATGCAGTCTCCAAGGTTCACACATTTGATCAAGCCCTTCCTGGCATACGATGTAAATGCACATCTGAGTTCTGCCAGACAGAGAGAAAAAAAATTAATGTTTGAACATTCCAGAACAAAATCACACAAAGCTTTCAGAACAAAATCACACAAAGCTTTCACTCTGAATACGTTCGTTGATAATGATGACTATGGTTCCAATAGCACTGAACGAGCCAAACACTTTCTGCTGCAGTGTTGTTCACGTTGGAACTACTCTGCTAATGGAACAGGTGCAGCTAGAACCAGGGGTGAATCTACTGTTCTGCAACTTTCTCATCTGAGAAAGTTCTATCTGTTATAACAACAAAATCTTGTTGGAATCAGTATAAATTCCAGTAATTCTTGCTGTCAACTATACATATTTACACTGCAAGAAAGTTAATTTATATCATTATTGTATCAGTCATTATTGTATCATGCATTGTTACAATGCGTAATTTGTCTACACAGGATTATGACATAGTCTACATCTTTTTATCCATTTGTCATTTAATAAGAAGAATTGTGTCACATGAGAATTGTACCTTCCAGTTCTTCAGGTCTTAATTCTCTGGCCTGAAAGAAAATAAAGGCATATTTTATACACAGTAACAAAGATTCCAGCCTCTCATACTGCTTCAGTTTAAATTTGTTATGCAAATTGTAATTCAAATAAAACCTTTGAATTAAGTTTCTTATTTACCAATGAAATGGAAAACATTTCAAGTTCCTGTTCAGGTTTGAGGTTTGACTTTGCAAATGTGTTCACCACAGAAGACTATTCGACATCATACTTCATACAGGAAGTTTTTTGTTTAGTTGTTCTTTCCACCTGCCTGACCTTGGTGTACCCCAACAGACAGACCTCACCCATGGGCCACAGCAAGGGGTGGGCTAACTCCAGTCATGTGACTCAGTCCCATGCATGCCCCACCCCCTCATTACAGGCAGATGACTGGCCCTGCAGTTTTGCTTGAATAGACAGGCACAGTACATGGTGTCTAACCCTAACCCAGCACACAACATCTAACCCTAATCCATCTAACCTAAACCCAGCACAAGGCATCCAACCCTAACCCATACGGCATCTAACCCTAACCCAGCATGTGGCATCTAACCCTAACCCAGCACATGGAACCTAATTGAGCCACCAGATCTTTGTGAGCCACTTCTCAAACGTATGGATGTGTGAAAGTATGCATGTGTGCATATATGTGTGTATATATGCATGTGTGTATGCACATATACATGGGTGCATGTGTGTATGAGAGTTTGTTCATGTGTGTGCATGTGTGTAGGTGAATATATGCACATGTATATAGGTATGTGTATGCATGTGTGTGTATGTGCATATGCATGTGAATACATGTTTGTGGATATATGTTTCTGCGTGCATGTGTGTGTGTGTGTGTGTCCACACTTACGTACAGCCTGCCGGTTCTCAGCGAAGCTCTTCCTCAGGAAGATGCAGGCGGGTCCCAGCACGCTGTGCATGCAGCGGGACGTCTGTGCCAGAGCTACGAGAGTCTCAGCCGATACCACACTCTCCTCACACACCTGCACTGCCCTGTAATGCTGCTTCCTGTCCTGATGGGGTGGGAGGAGTCATGAGATGGAGCACGAGTGGGGGCGGGACGAGCAGGGAGGGGGCGGGGACACGATTAGAGACTGCTGAGATGAATAGAGAGAATTCGAGGGACGGGTAGCTCCTGTCTGAGGTTACACTCAGTCCAGTTAGTCTGTAACCTATAGCAAGTGAATAGGAGTTGATTATATTCCCAGTAATAATCCCAGTTACACTCACACTCCTGATAATCCCAGTTACACTCACACTCATGGCAGTCCTAGTTATACTCACTCCAGAAGTAATCATTTTTGGAACAGATGTAAAATGGCAATATTTTCAAATTATTTCGTATTTTGGAATTTACAAAATTATAAACTGTTTGATTAGAGGCAGTAGGACTACAGGATATTCAACATTACAGAATGAAATAAAATTATCCAGGCATTGCACTAAAATAAAGAGTTATCATTTAAGACCAGAACTTAACCAATGCCCAGTACAAATATGCGCGTCTCCGCACAGAGCACACACTCTTGCAATTACTGTAGAGTAACAGGTTCAGAAAAGAGCAAAGTCTATCAACTATTGAAACTTCTCCTATAAGTGCTGTTTAAGAAACACGTTAAACCATTTGGAGTCAGTGACTCATATATGCAGTGAGTCAGTGACTTGTATATAGAGTCAGTGACTCAGTGAGAAAGAAGGGAAAAGAAGAGACATTACTGCATTAGCTAGGAGTGGAGCTGAACACCGTTCTGGTGGATTCTAGAATATTTCTAAACTAGATACATGGTTTCAGTTACAACAAGTGAGATTGACCAGTTCATCATTCCCAGACCCTGAGTTCACTAATCCCAAACCCTGAACTCAGTATCCCACACCCTGAGTTCACTAATCCCAAACCGTGAGTTCAGTATCCCAGACCCTGAGTTCACTAATCCCAAACGCTGAGCTAAGTATCCCACACCCCGAGTTCACTAATCCCAAACCGTGTGTTCAGTATCCCAGACCCTGAGTTTACTAATCCCAAACCCTTAGGTCCATGGTATAGAAGAGCCTTCCTCAATTCCTCTACTGCTGTTCCCTGGATCAGTACAACCTCGCTGAGCCAAAGCAATTAGTATCCAACTGGTGAAAAGGATTGAGGGCTCTCTCTCTCTCTCTCTCTCTCTCTCTCTCTCCCTGTGAAACACAGGGGACTGCTGAAACACAGGGGTCTACTGAAACACAGGGTACCACTAAAACACAGGTCTTTAGATAATATTGCATCTACTGAACTCAACAGCATCCTAAACACAAACAAAAGACATAAAAAGAGCTTGAGAGGAGGTGAAGCTGTTTTGTTTTGACAGCTGAAGGATCCACTCTTCACAAGTAATATAGGGTATCTCAGAGTCTCTGAGCCCACTTACTGAATCTCCTTCATCAGCCACACTTTGTGCATCTCACTAAAGGAGTTTCATTCACTGAAGATTAAACTGCTTAATGTGTAAGTCTGGGAGAGTGAAGCTAAGGTGAATGTCTAGCGTTCAACTAGAAGTTTAGAGTTCAATGTCTTGAGCCAAACGTGCAGCGGGAACATAAGGCAGTGTTAACCATGATGCTAACACAAGGTAGCGTTAGCTGTGATGCTAACATAAACTAGCGTTAGCCGTTAACACACTGGATCTGATGCTAACACACTGGATCTGAAAGCCCTGTAGGACCTGAAAGTGCACACCCTCGCACCCTAATTCTTGCCCTCTAACCCTAGCACACTAACCCTCACACCCCAATCCTCACACCCTAACCCTCATACAATAACCCTCATAATCTAAACCTCATACCCAAACCCTCACACCCTTAACCTAACCCTTACAATCTAACCCTCACACCCCAATCCTCACACACTTAACCTAACCCTCACATTCTAAACCTCACTCCCTGACCCTCGCACCCTGACCCTCACACCCTAAACCTCACACCCTAATCCTCTAAAGCTCGCACCCTAGACCTCAGGAGAGTCTTTTACAGCTCTGAGTCATTACTAATGGCAGAACTGTGTGTGTGTGTGTGTGTGTGTCTGTGTGTGTGTGTGTGTGAGTTTCTCCTGAGAGAGAAACTACAGCCAACAGCAAAGTGTGAGACAGTGAGATAGTCACAAGCAACCAGAGTACATCCAACACAGTCCACAGGCAGTTCGGTTCACACACACATACACACACACACACACACACAGATGAATCAAAGCCATAAACATACCTTCTTGGAGACATGATTAAGTGGCGATTTGACACAGTTTCCCATAGCACGTTGCTTCAGTTCATCCTGCCTCTCAGGGTAGAAGTAGTGTGTGTGTGCACGTGTGTGAATGGGTGTGTGTGAGCGTCTGCATCCCTGCATGCATGGATTCAGGTTGGTCAGTGGATGTAAAATCGAAAGAGCAAGAAGTCGAGAGGTGAAGCAGACAGAGAAAGCAAGAGAGATGGAGAGGAGGAGAGAAAGGATGGAGGGGAGGAGCTGACGGAGACAGGAGAAACGAATTCAGGATCAGAGGAGAAGAGAGGGCATATGGGGCTTCGCACTGCTGCAGCAGAAAATGGAAAACATCCTGTTCACTTGTTCTCTGAGTCTCTCTCTTCCCCTCTCTCCCTGTCTCTCTCCTTCTCTGTCCCTCTCTCCCTCTCCCTCTCTCTTGCTCCCTCCCTTTCTTTCTCCCCCTCTCTCTCAATATATCTCTCCCTTTCTCTCTCTCTCCCTCTTTCTCCCCCTCTCTCAATATATCTCCCCCTCTCTCTCCATTTTCTCTCACTCTTAATCTATATTTCTATTCATTTCCCACCTTCTCTCATAACGTCTCCTTTTATCTCTCTTCCTCTATAGTGCTTTCACACTTTAGTTAAAGGATGAATCTCTTTCTTGGTCTCTTTCTGTTCGTCACAAAGTCCAAGTGTCTGGATTTAAATCATCCAAACCACAGCAAGGGCAGACCGAGTGGCTCGTTTGGACAGGCATACCTTCCCTGAAGCAAGATGCTGGAGACGCTAATCCAAACATGCACGCCGATTACACACACAAGGATGTGGGGCTATAGTGCTAAAAATATCAGACTTACACAAACACACACACACCTCTTTTCTCAGGTGTGCTCTTTTACATAAAAAATGGATGCTTACTCACACAAACATGAATGCACTTTACATATGCATGCTTGCACACACACACACACACACACACACACACACACACACACACACACACACACACACACACACACCATGCCATCCTCAATCAAGAGATTAAAGAAATAAACAGCAGAATCTGCCTGCAAAAGGGGAACAACAAAAAACACACAAGGAAAACTCACATACCAATACACACACACACACATATATATATATATACACA
>JAOXYF010000015.1:462206-492487 GCA_028565775.1 Sternarchorhynchus goeldii | reverse complement strand
ACACCATCTCACACATACACACACACACACACATACACCGGCATCCAGCCAGAGCTCTGAACCATAGCACACACTCCAGTCCTATGCAGGTCTGGCTGAAGACCAGGTGAGACCTGAGCAGAGAGGCAGCCTGTCTCATAACCCACCCACCGCTAAAGCCCTTGCCCACAGGGTCCTAGTACCTCCTTCCTGATCCTCTACTGCTGTGTCTCCTGTTTAAACCCTCTCCTTCTCCACACACCATCCTCCCGTCTCCCACTAGCCTCACGCCCATGTGGCCACAGACATCAACTCTGCATGTTCTGTGTAGCTTTTCTTCATGGGTTTATGAATCTTTGTTCCACTACTTCTCTGTTTGCATCAGCATTTATTACTGTATACTTTCTCCATCGTTTTGCCTCTATTTTCATCTCAATTTCGCTCTTTCTTCTTCCTTCTCTTACTCTCTCCATGTCTCTCTGTATTTCCGGCTCTCCAGTTCTCTCACTGTCTCGCTCTCTTTCTTACTCACTCACTGTCTCTAACTCACTCACTATCTCACTCTTTGTCTCCCTTTCACTGTCTCTCTCTCTCTCTCTCTCTCTCTCTCTCTCTCTCTCTCCTTTAGGATGATTCATAGTGATGATGCCTTCCTCTTCACTGGAGGCTCATTGTGAACTTCAGAATGCATCAGGAATTAGAGCCAGGCACTGTCCACTCTCTTAACGTCATCTCAGCATGCACACAAATACACACACACACACACACACACACACACACACACACACACACTTGTGTTGCTGCATTTGTGTGTGTGTGTCTGTGTGTCTATATATATATATATATACTTGTGTTGCTGCACTTGTTTTTACTCATAAAAGTACAGTTAGATAAACACATCCTCATAAATGTATAGTATGTGGTGTGTAAACTATCATAAATGTACAGTATGTGGTGTGTAAACTATCATAAAATGTATAGTATGTGGTGTGTAAACTATCATAAATGTATAGTATGTTGTGTGTAAACTATCATAAATGTATAGTTTGCTGTGTATTTCTGCTCTACAGACTCTCAGAAAAGTATATAAGGTATTAGTGCTAGTCCATTCTACAGAGCCCATGTGAAATCATCAGTCTGGCATCAGAGTGGGTTGTGTGTTATAATCACCATCAGGATGGGTTGTGTGTTAATCACCATCAGAGTGGGTTGTGTGTTATAGTCATGGTTATGTGTTCAGGTGTTAGGGGTAGGATTAGCATTTTTAGTTAAGCATTTTGACTGGGACAAGAACAGGACAAACACTACACACACTACACACTACATACTACACACTGCATACTACAAACTACACACCACTACACAAAACACAATACACATTACACACCACATACTACACACGACAGTACACATGACACTACACCCTACACACCAATACTATATATTACACACTACACACTCTCCTGATTTTAACAGCCGAACTGTAAAGACTCAGCAGCAAGATAAACACCTTCTCCATGGAAACCATGAAGGTCAGATCACAGTCAGCAGCACTTAAGGAGAGGTGCTGTTTACTGAAAATGTCTGTTCAGTAAAGATTCAGGTCAAAGCTTTATATCCCTGTAACACACACTCACAGCCACACACTTCACAGGCACACATTTCTGACAGAGAGGACAGTAGGTCCTGGAGGGAAGCTGCTTTTAATGAGGTTCTGGTGTCTGTGATAATCCCACAGGCTAAAGATGACGCAGGGAGAGACACAAGAGGAGGACAGTATGTGGGGATTATTTGACTCTGTACAGTCGGCTACGCTAGAGTAAAAAACGGCTACACTACACTAAAGTCAGATACACTACAGCCGGAAACACTACAGTCAGACTCTCCTCTACACAACACATCCCCTTGACTGCATCCCCTCCTCGATTAGCAGGCTAAACACTGAGAGCAGGATGACGCAGCACGTCACCTTATGATCTTTTTTTATACTTCCTCTTTTACACTTCCTCTGTCTTCCTGTTTTCCTGCTTCATCCCAGTACTGCCCCTCATATTCTACTCTCTCTCCTTCTCTCTCCCGCCCTCTCCTTCTCTTTTTCCCTCTCCTTTTCTCTATCTCTTTCTCCCTTTCTCTCTACCCCTTCACGCCCCTCTCTCTCTCTCTCTGTGGATGGGTAGGCTGTGGGGAACTAAGAGAGAGCTCCAGAACGCCAAACTCACTGTACACACACAAGAACACATGGTAGAGAGAAGACTCGAGATGAAGGAACAGCCTTGTGTCCTCTTCTGTTTCTCCCTCCAGCTGAGATGGCTGAGGAGACAGTCGACTGTCAGAGAGGAGAGGATGGGCCAGAGGGCATCACACAGCCACTGCACAGACCTCCCAGCTGCAGGAGGTGGCGGTGTCCATCCTCCATCTGGGTGAGTGGAGTTGCCTTGTCCATGCTTCAGGAGAGGGGTCTCCTGATACGTGTCCATACAGAACTCTGCTCTCAGCACAGAGGCTGAGTTCTTGGCTCAGAGATGACATCATCCATCCTGGTGAGTCAGAACATTGCGTGTGATCTTTCTCCAGGTCAAGATACTCACTACCCTTTGTCACATGAACTTTCCTCAACTCAGCATCAAGACAAAGAGAACAGTTCTCAGAACATCCTGCAGTGACCTTTCATTTTAAACTGGGTTAATAGCATGGGGTCTGGTGACAGCCAATGCTATTAGTAATGCGCTTGTGTGTATAATCTCCTGTTTCTGGATAGGGTGTGAAAGTCTGTGAGCGCGGGAGGGAGAAAGTCAGTGCCCTAAAAAGAGGTAGTGTGTACAGCAAGGACACAAACACTGAACACAGCACATACATACAAACTCTGGACACTGTACAGACCCTGAACACAGTACACACTGAACACTGCACAAACGCTGAACACAGTACACACTGAACACTGCACAAACACTGAACACTGATTAAAACCTGGATACTGTACAGACACTGAACACTGTACACACTGAACACTGCACAAATCCTAAGCTCTGTCAAAACACTGCACCAAACACTGAACATTGTACACACTGAACAATGCACAGACACTGAACACTCTACACACTGAACATGGCACAAACACTAAATGCTGCACGCACACTGAACATGGCACACACTGAACATTGTACACACACTGCACATTGTACATTTTGAATACTGTTGAAACAGTAAACACCGCACACATCCTAAACACTCCACATACTTACTGACAATTTGTTGTGTAGGTTACTGCACAATGGCAATAAAGACTTCTATTTTGATTAACACTGTACACACACTGAACATTGTATACAGACTGAACATGGCACAAACATTAAACACCGAACACGGAAACTCATATAATACACACGGCTACAGAACCTCATTTAATACACACGGCAACTGAGTGAAGCCTTATTTAATACACATGCCGTATGTGCTCATGTCATTACTATGAGTGCAATTATTTCCCAAAGAGATTTGAATATTTTTAGTGAAGCACAAATGAGTGCTCACCCTGCCTCTAATCAGGCCATGAGAGAGTAAATGCAGCAGCTGCGTGTGATTCAGGGGGGTTACGAGAGGCAGGTGCACAGAGCAGCTTCCACGTGATGGAATGACACACTCGCTTCCACGTGATGGAATGACACACTCGCTTCTGACTCTGCTCTGTTAAAGATGAAGCCTGAAGCACTAGTCATGCACACACACATATGTACACACACATATATGTACACATACACACATGTGTACACACACACACACATACGTACACACATATACACATATGTACACACACACACACTTAGGTACACACACACACGTACACACACACACACGCGTATGTACGCACAAACACATATGTAAACATACACACACACCTAAAATATTATCATTAGGAACAATTTAAATATTGCTATAGCTACAACCTAACCTAAACCATCTACATTAGAAAGCAGATTAGTGACTTGTCTCTGGTTTATTAGATAAAAGTTTTGCAGTTTTTGTGTAAAGCAAATCTTCATGAATACCAGAGATATGTCACTGAAGTATGAAAGTGTGTAAATGTGTAGAATACATAGGGTGAATAAACAGGGTAAAGAAACACTCACATATGCACAGAGCCCATTCTCCTCAGCATCAGTCATATATAACATAATAATGTGTATCCAGAGCCCTCTTCTCACACCTCCATTCACACATGCACTGAAGCCAGCTTCAGTAGAATCTTGCGTGTGTGTGTTTGTGTGCTGAGATCCACTGTGTTCTTGAGCCAAACACCTCACACAACACCTCCACAGAACAGTTTATTCTGCGACACCATGGACTCTGAGCTTCATTGCCTCACTGCCTCCTCTGCTACCATCTGTGATACAGTAATATGGTAATATATATACAGTAAAATGCTCCTGCAGAAATGGGAACCGGCTCCCAGCCACTGCTGCTACTCACACTGCTGAAGCTGAAGCTGAAGCGGAAAGACATCAGGAGTGAAGAAGCACAGACCTGAGCAGATTTGAGCAGGAATATCAGAACAAATCAGAACTCGATTTTTAATATTCCCTAACCCTAACCCGCTGTTCCTAACCCTAACCTGCTGTACCACTGCATCAGTAAGGGGTTTGCTTGGTTTAGTGTCGTGCAGCACAACAGCTTCCAGAACAAATAAAGATCACACTTCCTGACAAGAGAGCGCAGAGACAAAATCAACACACACATTTTTTAACCAAAACAAAAGTATCCAACCATGTCATGATCAATACAAACAACACTGCCCTTCACTTTTTTATATATTCCACAAATCAAGAGCAAAATACTTTTTCACTGTAATCCTTTAAGCACTAAACTCCATTTTGTAAATGAGATATAAAGAAATAATATTAAATTGCATCTAGAGATCTTGGCATCTGGCATCTAGACCAGCACAAACATGAACTGGTTGAAAATTTGGCACATTTGCAAAGTCAGTTTACATACCTGAAGTAAGAACTAGACTTTATAAAGCAAATTTACTCTAAAACAGTCATGTATATTACATTTACTTGCATGTTCATATCTAATTGCATCCTGTAATGTTAATACTGTTTTTGTTTTTACTTTGTTGTTTTTACTTTTCTGCTCAGCGATGAATCATCTGTTACGCCTAAATGAATGAGGTCAGTTTATTAATTAAGGCCAGTCGATACCGTAGCAATTGAAGGAAACCGATCGTTTCTATTGATGGCCAAAATATAAGCAGATTAACAATGAAAAAGCTTTGAATGTCTTTCCGTTCCTGAACAGATACGTCAAGTACCTTTATTATTAGTTTACACATTCACATCAATAATGACCTAAAGCCTAAATGTTTATACATGCTCTATTCAGTTTACAGAGCATGTTTCATCAGTTTGTGTGTGTGTGTGTGTGTGTGTGTGTGTGCGCGCTCGCGAATGTGTGTATGTTTGTGTCTGTTCATCATGGATAGAGTTTCACATTGAAGAGGGAAGGTAATCCATTCCCATTAACAGGCACATCTCCCAAATTCCAAACGTTCACAAACTAGGTGGTGGCGGTGTGAGCCGGTGTAACTGTCATAAGGTAACGTGTCACACACTGATCCTGATTATTGGCATTTCTCTCAAACCAAAAGCAGCCCGACACTGAAAGGCGCTTGTTCGATTCCAGTGCGTTATTAACGCCTGAGCCGTAATTTTGCAAAAAAAAAAAGAAATCCAGTGAAGCGCATTAAGATGTGAATCCATGAACATTCATCCTAGAGGGTTGCCTACTGACACGCAATCAACCACTCAGATCAAACGTTAATGAGAAAATCGCCTTAATAAATGCATTATTCATTTAACTACTATACTATTATTATACTAATAAAATCGCTTTTACTTTGAAGGTTATACTTTTAAGCAAGCTTTGTTTCGGCTCAGGCCGTACTGATAATGTGCCTATTCTGCTACTCATTAAACCCTGCAAAGTTCGCGCGGGGAAACGTCTTCACCCACCTGTTCGCGATAATGTAGGGAAACGTTTCCCCCACCTGTTCGCGTGTATGCGGGGAAACGTCTACACCCACCTGTTGAGTCGCTTGTGTATCATCTGTATTTTATCTCACCATCCCGTTGTTTTCCTGTAGTGGAACATCCGCCTTACCTGTCCGAAGACCGCGTCCACAATCGGATGCAGATCGGTGTTAACTTCGGCGCCGGCATTCGACGTGGTGGGTTCTTGCTTGGAGTGCATGGATCCCGATTTAGGCTCGGATGGCTCCGTGGTAGCAGTTACAGGTGACTCGAAAAAAAACGCAGTTTCGTCTATCGGAGGAGGGGTGGGGGGTCTGTTTGTCTCAGATACCGCAGGTGGATCTTCCGCAGGTGGATCACCGCTGGTAGGACTGATCTGTTGCGTCTGTTCAGAAGACTTATCGTTCTCCTGCCCTTGTCCCTCTGATATTTGCTTCGCTACCTCTTCAGGGACGTAATCCTCTTCTAAAAGTGGGTGTATTGCTTGGCCCCGTGTGCCGCTGTTTTGTGGATAGCACAAAGGTCTCCGCGTGCTTGTGCCGTTCTCCTCGGGAGCGCGTGCGTTACTCTGCCACTGGCCATCAGCCCACCTGTTAGCACTAGATTCGCTCATCTTATCTACCGTTTTATAAGTTCTCTACAGTTTGAATTTCACAAGAAAGTCACTCGTCTAGATGCTAGTGCACTTATTCCATGAACACGGAACACCCACGTCAGAGCAGGTTCTTGCGCGGTGACGTTCCGCAAGACGGAGACCTGCCAGATCTATTGTACTATATAACCTGATCGAGGCGGAGCGCCGCACTGTTCCACAGGCTCATGAAGCACTGTGGATGTGTTTATCGCTACAAAGCCGTTTAACAGCCCGTGAAGTACAGAGAAAGCGCTGTTTCCCTGGTTGACTACAGATTTTAATGATGCTATGGAGTGGTAGGAAAGAGAAGCATTCCTTCTCTCTCTCTCTCTCTCTCTCTCTCTCTCGCAGCGCAAATATCAAGCGTCCTGCTTTTCGAGCAATGACACTGAATAAGGGGAATGACTGCGTCACGTGTGCAGATATTTTTTATTTTTATTTTTGAAGGACAGGTAAAGCAGGTGATTAACAAACAGGCAACTTAGCAAAAATGTCTTTTTACTGGTAGTGCACATGAATGCATGAACTGATACCGTTATGTTGCTGGCTTCTCGCAGCTTTGGTTAAATGTAATAGTATGACGTAAACCCTCCTCACTCCTTCTCCGCTCCCTTAGATGACATTGCTACAAAACGCTTTCAAACAAAGACATTTTTCTTTTTAAAACAGTGCTGCGTTTAAATACTGCCGATTCAATGGTAATCCGACGTCACGCCTGTGTGCCGTTCTAAAGGAAAGACATTTCGTGGCTAGGTTCAAAACTCAGGGAGATCGAGTCTCGAATATTAAAAAGCTCCAGGGATGTCCCTGGTCAATTGTGAGATATAAAGCAATTAAGCAAACCTTTTTATGTAGCCGACGCGAGCTTTCATAGATTTCTGTCTGCACACGCCTCTGAAGTCTCGAAGCATTTTATGTGGATAGGCGGGGCCTCTCCTTATGCTAATGAGGAACAACTGGTAAATGCTTTCAGTTTCAGAGAACGATTAGATTCATTATAAGAATAAAGAACAATCAAGAACACAGAAGGAATCGGACTACTTTTCAGGACCTTTCTCAAGATACTTAAAAAAATACGTAATAAGATATTGATCAATGAGCATAAATATAAAAAAATAATACCATCGAGACAACACGCAACGCGTCATCGGAGGGAAAACCACGCCCCTCTTGGGTGAAAAAATTCCGCGAAGATGAGAAGAGCGTGACCGGGACGCCGTCAAATAGCTGTACAGGTTCAAAAAGTATCAAAGAGTATTCATGAAAGTGATTATAATTTGAATCTTTTGTATACAAATAAAATAGATTAGATGAACAATTAGATGGACTTGTTTAAGTTGCATTGTGTATAAAAAATAATTGAAAAAAAAATTGGCTTATTTCTGCTTTAATATAAAATATGAGCACCAGCCTATTCTAATACGTTCCTCCTGAACTGGTGCCTTTACCTGACTGAATCACCAGGTAAGCTAGCTAGTCAATGCTGAAATCTAGATAGCTAACATTCGCTAACGTTGTGATCAAGTGATATATCAAACTATTAGGCTGAATGTCATTAGCAGTTCTATTATCAATATCCTTCTTGTTCTGTATCAATTTGAATCAAATATGTGTGAATTTATCATCTTGATATTGTCTTATAAGAGCAAAATACTCAAGTATAACACTACAATGGTGGTTTATTACCATTATATTACATTGCCCTCATTGTTCTGTATCAGTCTGAATACATTTATAGCCTGTGATTAAGTACTTCATCTTTTCATATGGAACTTGACAGATTTCAGCAGTGCAAGAACAGAGTCGACACATGCTTCCCCCGATTAGGTATGGACCTAAATCAGAACAGACTCTGTCCATGTGTATGTGTGTGTTATAAGAACAGACTTTCTAATTCAGAACAGACTCTATCCATTTGTGTGTGTGTGTGTGTGTTCTTCCAGTATCTCTGGAGTCTGTCCTACTCCATGAAGAAACATCTTCCTGTCCAACTCCACCATCCTAACCACCACCATCACCACCATCCTCTGAAACAACACCACCTTCTTCCTCATAACCAACATCTTCCCATTCAACATCAATTTATTTATCCAGGAGCAGCTGTAGAAATTTAATATAATCTGTCACTTATTACTATGTGCCATATCAACACTTAACGAAAGTTTATTTAACATTTCAAGTCTTAGAGTCTTCAGTGTTTCATATTTATATAATGTTTCTTCTTAGAACAAAAATGGTGAATGTGATGTATTGAGACTGTGATGGCTTGCAGTGCTGATAAGTGGTAAAGGCTATTAACATACTGACATTTATTCCAAGTTGTAACAGTCAGTGTAACATTTCTCTTTGGCTCTGTCCTCTCAGCTGGTGAGATGACCTGTGGCTTGTGTTTGACTTGGGTTTGTGTCATCCTCTCTGCAGCTTTGTCACCAGGATCTGCTTGACCTCTCAGTTGCCCTGTGGGTCATCATTTGAAGCTCCTGAAACATTCATAAGCTGGTGAATAATTCATCAGGTATCAGGCTGGGGTGACAAGGTGAGCGCAGGTAGAAAGAGCAGATGGAGAACAGGTGGGCCATACAGGTGGAAGACAGGTGGAGAGTGCAGATGGATGACAGATGGAGAGAGCAGGTGGAGGACAGGTGTAAGATGGATGGAGAGTGCAGGTAGAGGACAGGTGGAAGTCAGGTGGAGAGCGCAAGTGGAGCATGCAGGTGGAAAACAGGTGGAGAGACCAGGTAGAAAATAAAGGTGGAGGACAAGCAGGTGGAGGAAAGGTGGAGGGAGCTGCTCAGTCTCACATCTGTAGCCCACACCTACACTCAGAATATTCCAGACCTTTCTCAGGAATTGCATTCAGAGGTGCTGCACAGGTTCTCAGTGAACTGCTGGAGAGCTTGATAACTTACATAAGAATGAAAGTTGCAAAAAGGGAATTTTCCTGCATTGGCACCTAAGACTCTTTAACACTCTTTAAGACTCATTGGCATTTAGACTCTTTTTCAGTTTTCAACAGGCTGGTGTTCAGTTAGAGAGCCAGGGATTTGGATTCTATAGCATTCTCACATTCTCAGTTTAACCTTTCAGGTCAAAAGTATTTAGTTGCGTTTAGTCCCAAAATAGGTCTTTAATGAGAACAGGTACATTTTTGTTAATTCATCATTTAGATCTAAAGGATGTTGTAGGTGTAACACAATTCAACAACAAAAAACAACACGGATCAACAGCGTCTGTTAAACCGACTGTGTGGAGAAGATGCAGTCCGATCAGTAGTCGAAGCTTCGTGGCGTTTTGTAGTGGGTGTGGTGATGGTAAACCAAAGCTTGTTCCGTTCCGTGGTGACGCAAGGAGCAGAATAATTAACATGGATATTTTTAACGACACAAAGCCCTTTGTTTCTCCATTTGTTTTGCTGCCAACCATTGTGCGTTTAAGCCTCCTGATGAGTTTTCATTTTAAATCAGTATATCTGAATGTGATGTCATAATGGTAATCAGTCGATATTATTATAAGCACTGCGCCGAAACTGCGCTAAATGTCCAGCATGTAGCAAATGGAAGACGCACTGCTGTGTCTACGTGTAAAATATCTTTCTTTCCTATCATGCGCTACGGCATCAGGACAAACACGCCAACCAGCCTCGTCCTGCGAATGTCCCTGGTCGCAGCGGACAAGTGTCCCAGGACACGCTTTTCTTGTAATGGGGCCATGCAAGACAGGCGGACTGTGTGTGTGTGTGTGTGTGTGTGTGTTTTTTCTGGGGGGGGCAGAAGGGCAGAAAGCCATACCGTGAAAGGGAAATGGAGAGAAATGCATTATTCGTCAGCTGTGTCGTCGCTTTTAATCTGGATCTTTTGCCGGTGTAGTTTTACACTAAAACAATTTGAGTCTAAATCCCCTCATAATTAATGCATTAAATCAAATGAGAGAGAACTTGATACTCGTCATCGCTAAACTATCACGTGTTCTTTGCTTCTGCTTCTAGTCATTCATCAACGCTGATGACGATATATTCTAATAAGCGCTATATTTATATTTTGTTTATTGTATTGTATTATATTTGGATATTGTATTATATTTAGATATTGCCATCCATTAACAGGGGCCGAGGAGGTTCAGTATAGTAAAGAGTGAGTTTTAGTATAGTAAAAAGTGTTCAGAACAGTCTGCATCTTAACACTGGACTGGAGGAAGCCAAAACGGAAAATTCTACTTTGTGTTTATTTATTTTTAACGAGATTCAGAGATATGTCAGATCGCGCGACGATGTTAAGCAACTTTCTAAATGCGCAGTAGCGCATTTTCTCACATAAAAACGCCAGACTAGCGCCACCTGCTGTATTTAGTTAGTAAGTCGTCGTCACCTTTTTCTCAATCGCTTATACATATTTCAAGAAACTAGCTATTTCTGCTCTGTTTCATGCTTCTTCTTTACATGGCTCGAGAATACAGGGCTTGAGTTTCATGCTTCTTTTTGCTATGATCATACCTTACGTATTTTGTATTGCACGACGATAAATACGTTCGCACAAACAAATGAGACGTATCCCAAGGGAAAGTGTGACAATATTTTGAATAGACGTCAGAAGAACACTTCTATTTTTATGAGCAATCTGATTATTTATTAGGGTGTAATTTGACGCAAACGTAAATTAATTCATAATTACAGAAAATTACAAACGAATAATTACATCTAATTACATAATTACATAATTACAAATTAATCATTACAGCAACAGTTGCATGCAGTCATTCAGTAGCGGCTGTAGAATGTTGAGCGTTACGTAATGCAAAAATGGCAGAGGATGTGTGTAGTTATTTGATCCAACAACTCAATGAGCGGAAGTGAGGAGCTCCAGTTACTGAACCTACTATCATCTGTTCAAACTCCGATGCGTTCAAACTCTAAATGCGTTAGAGTTAGGGTTAGGGTTAGGTTACATCGGCCTGTTTGGGCCGCAGTCTTTGTTCAGGCTTTCTTCTGCAGAAAACGAGCGTTGCCAGCTAATATCAACTTCATTTCGTATTCAACTGGTCTCAAACCTCATACTCTTCCTCGTGCGCTTCATCATCATTTTGCCATGACTGTCTCCTGCTTCTTTGCATTACATTTTAATAATTTAAAAAAGATGTTCATTTCATTAGAGGAAAACATCTCAGTGAATCAGTGCAATCAGAATTCACTCATTTCCAAATGGTTACATTTACTATATTAGTCCCCAAAACAGCCTGAGTTTGGTATAGACTTGTATTTAGAGAAGGAGCACCATGTGAAGCGAGAAAGTTACATCTGTTTGGAGTAGTGGCACAGTGCTTTCTGCAAGATCGTAAATCTGTGTGCAATAAAAGCGCAGGGAATCAAAGGAAACTGTGTTAAATAATGAAATGTGGATTCATTTTATATATCACACAAGGGAATTCGGCCATAACCATTTCAAGATGCGTTCTTCTGACTTTTGGTTCCTAGGTGGCAGTGCAGAGCATTAGAGTTTGGAGTTTGCCTGAACTAGTTGCAGAGTGCGAAGTGTTTTCTTTTCAGTTCACTCTGTTGTCCTGTGCTGAGTGAGCGTGAACATGAAGGGGTTGCAGTGGAATCTACTTATATTTGATCTGTCAAGACCAAACAAATTATAAAACCAGGCAGGATTAGAGGGGTTTGAGCATGTCAAGAGTTTTCTCAGGAAAAAGCTTTTAATTCATCCTACATGTAGCTGCAGACAGTTTCATGACAGTCCACCTGAACGGAGCCCGACCTGCAGGACGTGATGCGTCAGAAGTACAAAAATGCTGTAGAAGTACAAAAAGTTGTTGACGGTCACATCGTTCATGCTTTGAGGCAGAAAAACAAACTGTTTTACAGATGAACAGCATATAGATGGTGGCTGTTGTTTGCTTACCAATTTTGAAACTCATCCCATCTGGAACCTGTTGGTTGTGGGTTTCTAAAATCCATTTCAAGCCTTCAGTCTGACTCAGAGACAGGAATAGACTGGTTGAGCAAGACTTCAGTATTACACAGAACAGTTTCCTCTCCATACTCAGGCCTCCAAGCCTTTCAGGTGATGCTAGCACATGTCTTAATATTATGGAATTTTTTTATTACTGAAAACAGTACCTGGAGGATTTCCATTTCTTAAAAAAAATCTCTGGATGGAATTTACATCCCCTTCAGCTACAGGAAACATTATATTGTGCTTATCCCAACATCTTTGTAAAGAAATGGAAGAACATCTGGGTTGTAAGCCAAAGCTGAGGTCAGTCTGCATGGAGTAACATTACAGCAGGTGGTGAGTCATGACATGCCAACGGTGACCACAAGGGTGCGTGCTAAAGAGCACTGTGATTGCATGAGCTAGAGCTGTTTCCCAAAAGTATCCTCTCAAAATTAGGATCAGGACAACTGAAGAACACTGCACAAGTATTTAAAGAATCAAGAATAAAGTTTATCACAAAGAATTATTTGTCTGTGATAAGAAGCACAGGGACATCTTGAAAGGAAAAGCAAAAAAATCTAATTGTGTTAATCTTAAATATACAAAGGGTCAATTTTACAGATTTTTATGAAAATTAAAAATAACAGTGAAACCTGACACTCAAGAAGCAAAACCTCAGCCCAGATCTGCAAAACTATAATCAGATTCTCAGTACTCAAATTCATGCTCAGTCATTAAAAACTTTAAGCAGAAAGGGTCTGTGTGTGATGATTGTGGACAATTGTTGAACGGAACAATGATTGTATCAGTTTGTTCACAGGTGATATTTTTGAAGGTAGTGCCTTGAGCTGGAACAGAATGGACACCAAATTAGAAAAACAAATTCCATTCTCTTTAAAACAACGTAACACATGATATATCAAGGTACTGACAATTCAGCACAATCTGCTGAAAATAGGTCTGGTTTCAGTTTAAAAGAGGACATCTGTGTACATATAGGCCAATGGGCTTTAGGGTAATCTAAATGTAACACATATATCAACCCAGACAAGACACACATTGCTTGAAGTAGGTTCTGTAGATTGTCCATTATAATACCTCCCTCAACAATGATGGCAGTAGATACTGGGTCAAGATGGAGGTGATTTCGAGAGAGAGGAACATCTTCACTGATGACAGTCAGCACCCCAACAGATACTTGCACCCAGGACTCATCATTGTCTGAACCCTGTGTAAAAAACAAACAAAAACAACATTACAACAAGGAAATGTTGATAGGCATGACTACTTGTCACATCACATGTCCTGCCTACACCACCTTCCAACTTTGGCCATTTGATGCTGTCACTTCATAGGGACCTGCATTTATCAGTTTAATCAACATTGGTAGCCTTTAAACATTTTCGACCAGTTTACAAATGTATTGAATAAAATGAAAGTCAGTGTGATGAAGACTTCATGAATAAAGTCATTTCCTTGAATATCTTGAATGAAGTTATTTCCTTTGCTGAGAGTTGTGATTAGTGTTCATGTTGCCAGCGAAAAATCGCAAAATTAGAACGGATGGAAAAATGGGCTCATTTTAACCTTCTGATGCATTCTGTGTGCATGTACCTATCTGGGTGGAGTTTCCATGTTCTCCCTGTTTCTGCATGTGTTTACTATGGGGCCTCCAGTTTCCTCGCGCAGTCCAAAGACATGGAGGTCAGGTACATTGGCCATACCTGTAAAATTCTCCTTGTGTGTTCGTACGTGTCAAATTAAATCATTTGTGTGAGTGGGTTTGTTTGCCCAGTGGTGGATGGTGCTTTGTCCTGTGTGTTGTCCTCTCTGGGTCATTCAGGGGCATTTCTTTGTTTGATTATAACAGTAGAAAAGCAGGCTAGGTGGGGTAGAAAGAGAGGCAGTGACATGCAGCAAAGGGCTTCTGTCCAAACCTAACCCTGTCTGCTGGGGTTAAGTCTAACCCTAACCCTAACCCTAACCCCAAGTCTAAATTAAGGTTTAGTTGAGTAAACGTGCGCCGCAGATTGGATACTTTGCAGGGAATTGGTATCAGCCATCTCTTTAACTATATAGGATACTTAAAACCAACAGAAAGTGGAGTTAAGCAATTAAAGATTTAATAAGTAAGTACACAAATACCTAACATACCACAACGTTATACGTTACACTGGTGTAGGGTACACATTACACTGGTGTAGGGTGTTTATTTGGTGTAGGATTACACATTGCAATCGGTTAGATATTGCAATGAATCAATACATATTAAGAATAACAGTTAAGTTAGAATATTCCCTGTCACAACTATTAACTTCCTCTCTGTCTTATCTTGACCAAGAAACCATGTTTGCTATCACTGACCAATCAGAAGTAACCACCTGCTGGCATCCCATTATTTTGAACACCTCCACTACAGAAACACTGAAACTATAAGTACGGGTGAAATCTAATATCACTAATAGCCCGATCATTTATTTCTCTGGATGCAGTTTAAATAAGAAACATAAGGTTTGTTAATTGTCAAACAGCTTAAAAATACAACGCATGAGGCGTAAACAAGAAATAAGTCCAGAAAGTATTGTTGAAAATTAAACAAATTTGCCAGCACAGCTGATACTGAAGTGAAATTATGTTGTTGCTCTGTCTTAAAGGAAGGTAATTCTATTATTTGCGTTATACGGTTCATATGAAGTGATGGATATAATAACATTTAATGTTTTGGTATTTGTGCGTGTTAAGGACAGACGAAAGGTGCTCTATTTTTCTTTTTAATACACATTTTACGGATTTTGCGTTATATCCAAACGATCAAACCTAATGGTTAATCTAATAACACACTATAAGTGGAGTTTAAAACATACCTCGTGTTCTATCATTTTTTTTCATCGTCGGAGAGGGGAGGAGAACATTTTATACTCAAGCTTTGACTGCTTGTGTGCTTGTGTGCGTATATTGCCTGTTACACTTTCGTCGAGCTATGCCAAAGTCGAGGTCAAGACTTTTCTGTGTTTTAGGCGTTCTTTTGGTATGCACAGTTGCAATTATTTGCCTTTCTATCGCAGTCTTCGCTAACTGGGGATGCTCCAAGGGACATTTTCAGTACTTTGCGGTAGCAGCCGACTCTCGCAGATGCTCCGATATAGGCAGGTATGATACGTATCTGTCCACTATCCTTGGCTTTTGCTGTTGTCTGTTTTCGTTGAAGTCTGGTAAATCTGAAATGTAATTGATCGAAAATGTTGGCAAAGTTTTACAGAATTGTCGATGATAAAACAGTGTAGCAGGTTAAAGATTTTACCGACTGTATAATACATAAATGCTATGCTGTAAAGAATGAAGAAAGACCAGTGTGGCAAGCATTTCATTAAAGACACTGAGATAATCTATGAATTAAATAATCCACTTAAAGGATTGAGTTTCATGCCTAGCCATCACCTGTACTGCGCACTGATACGCGAACGAAAGCGAACGAACAAAATGAGGTAGGGCTCGTTTTTGACGTAAATGCATTTCTCTTAGTGACCGGGGTACGTCTGATCCTCCTAAGGCCATGAATCTCATGTTCATTGTAAAAAAGCAACATGTTTTAATATGCTCGCGGGTAACGAGAAGCCTATGAAGCCAGTTCGTTTCGTTGATCCTGTTCCGTTCGGTTCAATTCACTCTCATCGTCAAAAGCTGTTTTCCAGTAAGAGGAAATCAGGCCACTCAAGACTACAAAAAGATTTAACGCTCCACTCCGCACTCGCACAGTAACAGCATCACGACACGCAATCAAAAGATAGAGGCGATCTAGATCACCCGCTTCACAAAGGAAACATAAACACGTTGTGCGTCAGATACGCAGGAAGACCATTAGGTTATTTTTACCTACCTTTACTACCTTCCAGAATTTTATGTGCTCATTTCCTGAATATCGGGCTGATGTGCAAACACAGCGTTTCCTTGTTTCTTCGTCTGAAATTCCTTGTGTCCACTTTTTCTGTGAATACAAACACATACTGGATAGCTCTCAGTTGTTAAATTAACCTTTACAATTTCCCGTTCTTGGAAGGACTGACTTTGGAAGAACCTGCTCTGTTTTATGGCTAGCCTTCAAGTTTATCAATAAAATAAATAATTTTATGCTCAGTGTAATTTCATAGCCCTAGTCTGTTTTGAGGGTGAGGGCTATTGGGGCAACAGGGTTGTTTGAAAGTTTTTGAGACCCTCCAAAGTTACATATAAAACATTTTCAGTCTAAACAAAGTGCATTTTTGCTATTTTATAGTTTCTTATAAATAACGTTACAAAAATGCTGCAATCAGTGTCTGAAGAATATAATGTTTTGAGGAACAAGGTCCCATATTAGCCAGTATGTGTGAGAGAGGAGAAATAGCCATGCTAACATCTTGCAGAACTTTCCTTTGTTTGTTCTTTTCTGACACATAGCTCTTTCTTCTCCAGTGGCCCTCTGGAGGGGGCGGAAAGGGTGCAACTGTGCATGAATGGATCTGCACAGTGATGGGTAGATCTTAGGATCTGTTCCTACTTGTGATTGTTTTTACGTCTCTGTGGTGAAGTGCTTGGGTAAGGTAGGACTAAACAAATGACTAAACTTCATGTGTCATGTTTCTTTATCCATAATTTAAAGGAAAAAGTTTAATTAAATGTTACAAACATTCATGGTAATTATTCATGCCTACCAGATACAGTATCTTGTAGAGAAACTGAAGATCTGAAATTCAGTTGAATTCAGAGTGTAGAGGAGGATGGGACTGGTTAGCATTCACTCCCACAAGGTTTAGTGCAGAAGGACTGTAGGTTTCTTACCACAAACGCAAAGGAGTGAAACCTGAGTCTTATGAGCTAAATGTTTTGTCAAAATATTTTAAAAATATTTAAAAACGTCTAAAAATTTATAAGTTCTCTTATAACGCCATGGCCTTAACCACAGACATGCTGGGGATCATAAGGAAAATAATAATCATGATTATGGTGTTAATCTTGGTATCAAACATGGTGTTCATCATGGTGTTAGTCATGCTTTTCTCATCATCCTTCACTCAAGAACGGAAGAGATTAGACAACAGAAAACAGAAAGTGTGTGTGTGTGTGTGTGTATGTGTGAAGAGTTAACTGAACTCTGGGATGTCAGGAAACACGTCTCTGGATGTGTGGTGTGTTTGTGTGAGGAGGTAACTGAACTCTGGGGTATCAGGAGACATGTCTCTGGATGTGTGTGTGTGTGTATTCATAAGTTTTCTATGAGAGCACAGAAGAAATCTAATGTAACACCAGGAAATGCCGGACAATATGATATTACAAAATCACGTCTGGACCTCACCTTTACTAAACAGCACAGAGATAAGCAAGCCAGCTAGCAGACAGAAGCAGGCATGAATGAGTACCCTATGAAAACCATGTTGCAGAGCCCAGAGGGGAAAGCAGGACTATGATAACCAGGGTCAGCAGCCCCACACCTTCATGTCAGCAGAGTCCCTTGCAGCCTTCCAACAACAACTGAAGACTCATCTGTTTCTGTAATATTTAAATGGCCGTAATCCTGCTCCTATGGAAATTTGTACTGTTAAGAACTGAACACCTCTAGCACTTATTGTGGTGCTTGGTGATGTTGGTATTACACAACATTATTTTATATAGTATGTATATTTATTTCTAGGTATCAGCATTGATTCCTGTGTTTAACAGTCTCCATCACGTGTCCTTAGAGGAGTGTCCATTGTATGTAGTTAGACCACAGAGCTGTGATCTTAGAAATGATCATTTCCATGTAGTGTGTCTATTACATTGTACTGTGCACATAATGGTTTAGCCCGTTTAAATTGCTTGTCTTGAGTGTGGCAGTTTCTATTTGAGTGTTGTTGACTTTGTCCTCAGAGGACTGCAATGTTTTTGAACGAAGATCGTTTTTGGCACCTCCTCATTTCCTCCTTTTACGAAGCACCAGCAGAGTTCCAGTAATCTCCAGTTTGCTGTGTTGCCAAAACTCCGTTTTAACAAAACAAAAGTTCCCATTGTTTTCATTTACCATGAAATCCAATCTGGAAGAAACCGAATAGCAGTAAAGTAAGAGGTAGTAAGGTGGGTGTGGGGTAGTAGAACGAGTGGTGGTGGTAGTAAAGGGAGTGAACGGTGGCAGAGTGAGTGTGTGGTGGTGGTAGAGTGCGTGTGTAATGTATGTAAACCAAATGGGTTTAATAAAACAAACAAAAATAAGACACGGTATCACACAAAAAGATAACACAGGACACAGGAAATCCACATGGACATTAAGACTAAAACAGGACATGATGTACTAATGAACTAACAAAGGAACAGGGCACTTACATAAACAGAACATGACTGATTAACCTAGAAGAGAAATGCAAAAACTCAAGGAAAAACTAAGCTAACAGAGGAGCATAGATAACTGAGCATAACCTAATCTGAACTAAACAGCCAAGGTCAGGATTAAGATAATATGGAAACTGGGAAAGGGAATGCAAGTTAAACATATAACATAAGAGACTAAATCAAAATAGAAGATGACCGAAGATCTAACACATCTAAGATATAGAATATAAACTACTCCAAAACTACAAGAACATGAAACCATCTTGAATATACTTAGATAGGAAAGGGAAAACTGACAAGAAGGACAGACAGGAGAAGCAGATGGACAGTATAAGGGATCTAAGAGAAGACATGAGCACAAACCAGACGGAGAACCAGGAAACTCAGCAGGCAAGGCACACCAGCAAAGACTCCAGGACATAAGAGCAACGACCAGCAACTAGAACTGAAACAGATGAAACTAAATAACAAACCAAATCAAGGAATAACAAGAAACAGGTGAAACCAAGGAAGGAGAAAACGAAAACATGAACAGGAATGACACGGAGTGCGTGAAGCAAGGGAAGCCGCGACACTAGGGGAGTGGCAATCGTGACAGAGTGGTGGTGGAGTGCGAGGTGATAGTAGTGTGAGTAGTTGAGTGGTTGTGTGACAATGTAGTACAGTACATTCAGGTCCACAGGCAGATGTGGTTTGACAACTGATGTGATTTTTGATCGCTGCTTCAGGATTGTGTCCTGTTGAGTCATTGAATCAGTTCAGTTGAGTCATTGAATCAGTCTGGATTCCTGCACAGTGAGCCTCTAATTATACGTATAATGATATGTAGAGGCTACAATTACAACACAGGACCCTGGATGCATGTACATGCATTTATCACGATAACGTATTTAATGTATTTATTATTGATTATTTTAAATGTATTTATTATGTGTGTGTTGGTGCGCATGGGTATGTGTGTGTGTGTGTGTGCGTGTGTTTCAGGGACATGCTTCATCGGGGGGGTTCAGTGGTGGACGCAGCCATTGCGGCTCTGCTGTGCACGTCGCTGGTGAACCCTCAGAGCATGGGCCTGGGGGGCGGAGCCATCTTCACCATCATGGACAAGAGCGGTAGGCTCGTCTTGGGGTTAGCAACCGTTTCCTGTGTCACTGACCTGAGGAAGAAATTCTCCAAGTCTATTGTGTTTCTTCTTGCCTCCCCTTTTATCTAAAAATATTCTAGCTGTGATAACAAAAATATTTTAATAGCTGGTTTTTTTTTTTCAAATTTATAAAAACATATAAGACACTGAGGGTTTGTGAAGACAAAATAAAAAAAAAAACATCTAACTGATGTTCTGCGATTCATTTAACCTTTCAAGAATATTTGAATTAAGACTTTTATGTTCCTTGAAGTATTGTGATCTTGTCCAGTGGGCTCAAGGATTGTGGGATACCTAATCAGTCCTGCAGTGTAAGATGAGCCAGCTGGCTTCTTGCCAGACCGTTCAGTCCAGATGGGTTCTTCTTAGCCTGTTCCCGCTTGCCTGCACTGACGGGTGTGTGCTAGGCCACTGTAATTGAAGTTGTGGGCATGAAGAATGATAACACATCCACGAATCAAGTGTTGTTCCTTAACTATAGGACAAAAAAGAGGCATATTCTGAAAGATGCCTAGTGTTCTGGTGACTTTATTGTTAATTTCTGGCTTTCACCTCTTCTGTGGATGATTTGATGATACAGCAATGTTTCAGATCCACTCCTCTGCACCATGTTTCTAGGGTCAGGATTTATGAACTGTCAACTTCTACTCTGCTTTTTCAGGCAAGGTGACAGTGATCAGCTCCCGAGAGACAGTTCCTAAACACGTCAAACCTGACCTGCTGAAGAAGTGTCCAAAAAAAATCACCTTTATGAATGGTTCGTCTGTGGCATAACTCAGTAAAAATGTTTCAGTCATGATATTCTTGGTCCAGTAAAGGTATGTTTTCACCCTTCGTGCAGCCAGCTAATCCCATAAAATGAAAATCATCAGGAAATTCCTCTGTAGAGGGACAGTAAGGAACAAGGAGAAGGCTTACAAATAAATGGACAGTAACAAAATGCCATGGAGAACATGGGAGCTTGTTTTACTTGTTCCCCACCATTGTGTAAGATGTTTCTGATACCTGAGACCTGCAGCTGGCAGTTCGTCAAGAACATATTCACCAGTAGAGACAAATCAAGAAGATGCAAAGAAACAAAAGAGTCTATATGATTTTGGATTATTAAGTGCGGGAGCTACTGACAAAAATAAACACATAAAATGCGCCTGTGAAACATCACTCCACCAGGAGCCATTTGAAACGGCACCTAGTACAATAGTGTAACAAGCCATTTCCCAGAGAATTAAAGAAAAAGTTATGAATATATATTTTTTGTACCTGCAACGTCTAGTGTTTGCTGAAGAGCAGAGCATAGGCAGGGCACTCCAGGCCTGTAGCAGGAACAGACGATTGGTTGGACTCCATCCTCACCCTCACAGAAAGGGAGCTTCATCTCCTCTCCTTTAACACGTTTCAGCAGGTTCACTGAAACGTCAGCTCATGCTCACGTTCGATTTCCAGTTGTCCAGGACCCATCATTGTTCTACAGCTGCATTGCTGATAGGAGACAGTAGGATTACCTAATGTTTCCCCCAGCATGGCTTTAGTTTATTCTAAAGTGTAAACTTGAATGACACCTGTCCTTTAATGACACCTGACCTTTAATGACACCTGACCTTTAATGACACCTGTCCTTTAATGACACCTGACCTTTAATGACACCTGTCCTTTAATGACACCTGACCTTTAATGACACCTGACCTTTAATGACACCTGTCCTTTAATGACACCTGACCTTTAATGACACCTGTCCTTTAATGACACCTGTCCTGTTATTTCTTATTTCTTATTTAATTAGCATTAATGATATTTGAAGGACTCTCAATAGTTGATGTTCTATCTGGCCAGTATGGAAATTGTTTTCAAGATACAGATGCTTCAGTTTTATTAAGCACTAATCAAAGCCTGAGGTTAAATGAGACTGAAGCTGAAAGGTGCTTGTTTCAAAGCTGTCATTGAAGCTGCTCCTGAATCCGTTTGCTGCTCCTGAAGCCGTTTGCCCCTGTTTTCTTCTCTGCTGCTGCATCAGGCGCTGATTGGATGGGAGTGCCTGGAGAGCTGCGGGGCTACGCTCATGCCCACCAGCTCTTCGGGAAGTTGCCATGGGCACAGCTGGTGGAGCCCAGTGTGAAGTTGGCCAGAGAGGGCTTCCCTTTGCCACTGTACCTGGCAAAGCTCTTGCAGAAAACGAAAATCAAACAGCTGGTGGAGAACACGTCTCTGTGGTACAACCAATGTTTATTCGTGCACACACACACACACACACACACGTGAGCACATGCATACTCACACACACATGCTTTCATGTAAGGTTAGTGTTGGGGATTACTATGCCTGTCATTTGATATATTCATACTTTTATGGCATTTATGCTCTACTTATCTAGAAATACTTAATACTTAGGTAATCATATTAATAATAAGGTAAGAGTAATAATGTAATGATAATAAGCTAATAGTACTAAAGTAAAAATAATGATACTATGCTAATAATAATAATGTAATCATTATAAGATAATGATACTAAGGTAATAATACTAATGGAATAATTATAAGATAATGATACTAAGGTAATAATACTAATGGAATAATTATAAGATAATGATACTAAGGTAATAATACTAATGGAATAATTATAAGATAATGATACTAAGGTAATACTAAGGTAATAATACTAAGGTATACGTGTCCTGTCTGATAACTTCAGTATATTTAGCATGTCTTTTGTGCCTTTACTGTGTGTGTGTGTGTACATGTTAATGTGTTGGTCAGCCTCTTAATTCATAAGGTTTAATTTTGTGTTTTATTCCACTCTGTGTTGGGTGTTCTGGAGTGTTCAGTAGGGTTCTGGAGTCTTTTGAAGGGTTCTAGGTAGAAACAACCGTTCCTTCTCTCTGTCCTAGTGAAGTGCTGTGTCGTAATAAGACAGTTCTCAGGCCTGGGGACACACTCAAGTACCCCAGGCTTGCTGACACCTTGGAAACGATTGCTAAGGATGGAGCTGAGGCCTTTTACACTGGCAAAATTGCACGGGATCTGATTAAAGATGTACAAGAAGCAGGTACTGTATGTGTTTGTGTTGGTATGTGTGTCTCTTGTGTGTATGTGTATGCAGAATGACAATGAGCTGAATATTTTGGAAAAGTACATATATGAAATGCAAACACATGGAGAAGAGTTGCTGATTTACGTCTCTCAGGTGGATCGCTGTCATTAGAAGATCTGGAATCCTTTCAGGTCAGAGTGGGTGACGCACTGACCATTCCACTGGGAGAATACAAGATGCATGTTCCTCCTCCACCATCAGGGGGAGCCTTGCTCAGCTTCATCCTCAACATCATGCAGGGTTTGTCTGCCTGTGTTATGGAGACACACTAGAGTAGTGAAATGATTACAGAGCAGTTCAGTATAAATAAGACAGAAGTGCAGAAAGAGCGGCTGCCTCTGTGAAGGTGTAATCATTGCCTGAGGAGAAACTTCACTTGTGATCCACAGGCTTTAGTCTGACGCCAGCAGCCCTGCACGGAGAGGAGAGAACCCTCTCCTTTCACCGCTACATAGAGGCCGCCAAGTTTGCAAATGGACAGCGGAGGAACATAAAAGACCCTTTGTACCACTCTGAAAAAGTGAGTAGCTCAGACCTCCCCATCAGTCTCCCCGTTTGTCTGCCGATCCAAAGCCAAGGGCCGTGTTAGCGAAATAAACACCACCTCTCTTCTGCTGTTCAACAATAAACTAAGGTCTATGACCAGAACATTTCCAGATGAACTAATGTCCTCACTCTGAACAGCTTGTCCCTCCCTCTTCTCAGACCTGGAGTCTGTCCCACAGGGAGCCAATAGTTATTCACAAAAAATAAAAATAGGGTAACACTCTTCCAGAAGTGTCTTTATATCTTTCGATCTCAGATTAGTCATAATCCAGCAGCCCTTAATATACGAGTACATACACGTCTACATAGACTCGTTTACATTACCTATATTTTGGAGTTTTATGCCGTTTATCTTGTCTTGGTTATTTCTTTGTGTATTGTGTGTTGTTTGTGTTGTGTAGGGCTTTGGTTCATCTGGTGTGTTTTTTGAGTAGCTCAGAGTTTACAGCCCCCCACTTGTTTCATGCATTTGGCCCTGCAGGAATGTTACTTCAGTCTTGATTTATAACTTCTTCTGCTTATTTTTTGCCTCTCAGGTGAACTATCTTTCAGAGCTGAGCTTTGCTGATCGCATCAGGGCGATGATCAGCAGTGCTTCCACACACTCAGCCTCTTACTACAACGTCACTCCAGGGTTTGATCGCGTTGGGACCACACACGTCTCCGTCCTCGCCGCAGATGGCTCTGCGGTTTCCGTCACAAGCACCATCAATCACATGTGGGTACTGCAGCTGCACCACTGCCTACCTCACACTACCTCACACCCCTCTGCACCACTGCGTACCTTACACTATCACATGCTACCTCATACTACCTCACACCCTACTGCACCACTGCCTACCTCATACTACCTCACACCTCTCTGCATCACTGCCTACCTCACACTATCTCACACAACTTTGCACCACTGCCTACCTCACACTACCTCACACATATGTGCACCACTGCCTACCTCACATTACCTCACACATCTCTGCACCACTGCCTACCTCACACATCTGTGCACCACTGCCTACCTCACAATACCTCACACATCTGTGCACCACTGCCTACCTCACACTACCATACACCCCTCTGTGCCACTGCCCACCTCACACTACTGCACACCCCAATGCACCACTACCTACGTCACACTACCTCACTCCCCACTGCACCACTGCCTACCTATCTGCATCTCACGCCCCATACACCACAGCAGTGGGCAGTACACAGTATTTCAACTACTATAAGCATCACTGCATTTTTTAGTTGGATAGTTAATATTGTATGATTTGGTTCCTGCTTCACTGGGGTTCCTGTATGCTGCTCATTTGCCAGTGTCATTCCCTTTCCTGACAGTGATTTTTTTTTTGTCTGTGTTTAGGTTCGGATCAGCTGTGTACTCTCGTAGGACAGGTATCATAATGAACAATGAACTGGCAGACTTCTGTGGGAGAGCTGATTCTCTGTCTTTTGGTGAGACACAACGTAGTGTCAAGGAGAGTGTCAGTGTCTGTGTTGTCTGTGTCTGTGTTATCTGTGTATGTGTGTGGGTGAGTCTGTGTGTATGTGCTTTTGTGTGTCTGTACTTAGATCTTTGTATTATGGATTAGGGGTTAAGAATAAACGTTGTGAATCAGGGGTTTGTGGTTAAAGTTAGGGATTAGTGTGATAAAAAATGTAGATGTTAGGTTGGGCTTGATATGCTAATGTTAGAAGATAGGGATTAGGAGGTTTTGAGTAAGGGTGAAATTTAGGGGTTAGGGATTGGGAGTAAGATTGGGCATGACTGCTAAAACCTGGTGCTGTATTTCTATAGGAGAGCAGCCTCCATCCTCCATGAGTCCTGCCATCCTGCACACAAAAGACAGAGAAAAAATGCTGGTGATTGGTGGATCTGGAGGGAGCATGATCACCTCTGCCATGGCCCTGGTCAGCTGATCCTGGAGGACACACTCTTTCACGAGTTAAAAATCAGATTTCTTTCACTAACTTTGTCACAGTCACAGTGTCACTGCTACACTGTTTCAGTGTCACTGTTACACTGTTACTACGTCACTTCTACACTATTTCACTGGTCCAGTCTCACTGCTCCACTGCTACAGTGTCACTGCTGTACTACTACAGTGCTACAGAGTCACTGCTACCCTGCTACAGTGTCACTGTTACTCTCTTATAGTGTCACTGCTTCACTGCTGTAGTGCTTCAGTGCTGATGTGTCTCTGTTGTACTGTTACAGTGTCAACGCTGTGCTGTTACAGCGTTACTGCTGTACTTTTACAAGATCACAGCCGTACTGTTACAGAGTTACAGCCGTACTGTTACAGAGTTACTGCTGTACTGTACCAGGGTCACAAACCCATTAGGTATCATCATTATGTAGCAGCATCTAAACATCAGACATCAGCTGGCTATCGGTGACAGTCCCAACTCCTGTTCACACAAAGACATATTCACCCATCTGATCTTCCCCTTGGGTGTTAAATGGGTGTTAAGATAAAGAATAGGCGGGATCTCATGTCATTCAGTCTGCTTTTGAACAATTGCTATTTTTCACAGATTAAAGCCATCAAGATCCAAACATGGGCACATTATGTAAATACAGTCCTACCATCAGAGTGTGGATAACCATCCAGTAGATACCTCAGTAGATACCTCAGTAGATACACAGCTCCTACAACAGACACTGAGATACACCAGCATATATTGCCACAGATAATCCCACAGATACTAAAACAAAAACTCCAACAGATACTCTGATGCTCCTAAAGATACTCAGACACTCCAACAAACATTCCAACAGACACTCCAGGCATCTCCATTATTCCAGTCATGGACTTTCACCTAAAATGTTTATTGAATGAAAAATGGCATTGAGGGTGTTCATTACTTATTTCTTGCGTGTAAAATCATGTCACATTGGATGTTTCTTGTGTCCTCATAAATCAGACTTCTTCCCAGGCATGACAAAACTCCTAGGGTCTCCTAGGGTCACTGGAGCGTAGCAATGTTTTAGTAACATAGTGGTTACAAACGTAGGATAGACACATAGGGTACAAATGTAGATCATGACAGATAACATACTGTGAGAAATTAAACGGAGTTGGTAAATTATTCTAATTATAATTCTATTTTTTTTCTTTCTTTGTTGACACGTGTAACTCTGAACACTCACTGTGCATTTTTCACCTCTCCTGTTTCAGTCTATAATGAACAATCTGTTCTTTGGAATGAGCCTGGAAGATGCTATCAAGTCCAAGATTGTTTTTGTAAACTCCAATAACTCTGTGATGTTTGAACCAGGATTCGACCAGGTGTCTGGCTACACTCTTTACAGACAATTTATTAACACTGAAAGTAAATGATGTGTTTTCAAAGTAACACTGTAGATTAGAGCTCCTTTTTGTGTGTAAGTGAGAGCACTGTGCATTGAGAAAGCATGTTGTATGAGGGTGTGATGATCCTGACTGTTCCCTCTGTCATGCAGACGCTGATAGATGCCTTGAAAGCACGGGGTCACACTGTCGAAACCAGTGACTACTTCTTCAATGTAGTGAATGGCGTGACAAGAGAGAAGGGCTGCATCAGTGCCTTCTCAGATGAAAGGAAGCTTGGGGCATCAGCAGGTTACTGACCCACATATGCCCCACCCCCAAGACCACATACCCCACCTCTGCCCTGCCCCCATCTGTACCGCTGGTGCCTGAATCACAGAACGGCCAGACAACATCTCAGCAGCACCTGGACGCTCCTAACACACACTCCTAATGAACACTCCTAACACACACTCCTAATGCACACTCCTAACACACACTCTTAACACATCAGCGGAGGTTTTTAAGGTGTGCTTCGAATTTAACGTTCAGTCTTCATTCTGTTAAAGGACACAGTGGCTCAGATGCTGCAGCTTCCTCTAGCAGAGCTACAACAGCAACAAGTAAATTTGCATGCACACAACAAGACAGTGGCAAACAACCGAGAAAAAGGACAAGCAGATCATTGTTTAAAGGTATACAGAATGCACAAATTAAAATAGGTAAAACTGATAGCTTGTTCAGCAACAGTCATGCTATCAGGATTGTTAAGAACATCATGGCCATGATCATGCTCTGTAGTTCTCAGTCTGCTCCATCTCTGGTGTGTTCTGCTAAGGTCTAAGTCTAGTCCCTAACCCATAACCCTAACCCCTAACCCACTGCTAAGGGCTAACCCTAACCCCTAACCCACTGCTAAGGTCCCTCTAATGTTTCTTACTTGCTTACAAATGGTAGTGCAGTGCATATGGAGACTGAGAGTCTCAGGTCAATTCAGATGTGACACAATATATGTAGTGTTTTATACATTTAAAACATTAGGGTTTTTATAAAAACATTAAAACATTAGAAGTTTTACAATGTAATGTTTATTAAAACATTAGAGGTTTTACACTGGCTTTACACTAATCAAAGTTGTACACAGTCAATATGGAACTGCACAATTTCTATACTTATTTCATCATTTTATATTTTCTTTTGTATTCTCTTTTTTACTGTTGTACACCATTTAAAATGTGACTTTTAATAAAAAAGTTCATTTTTTTTACTTAATTGCTGTGTGTGAGTAATAGTTACTGCATGCCCGTCTGTGCAGTCAGACTGAGACAGAGGAAAGCTGCCAGTAAACTCCTCAGTCACCTCACTGAGACACATTTGTTCCTACACCTCACTTTCTCGCTCAGGGAAAAGCTCCATTTTGAAGAAGACTGCCAAAGTAAACTGCCAGTTCTCCCAGCAAATAGGCCTACTGTCCAATCAAAACAACTCAGTATGGCTGAAATAGTCCTACTGTCCAAATACGTGTGCAGGTATAAGGTTCACTGTCAGCATGCTTTGTTGGCACAAATCAGAATATCATATCAAATCATATCATAATCATAATCTGTAAAACCATAATCTATTAAAACATTATCTGTGAAATCACAATCTGTAAAATCCTAACCTGAAAAATAATTGTGGTGGAAATTTCTAGACTGACTAGAAATAACTTTAGACAAACACGGTGTACATGCACTCCCTGTGTACATGCAAAACAAGATGTTTTTCTAAGTTGGCAGTTGAGACACCATCCTACCTTTGCACCTGCTTTGCACTTGACCAAGGTCAAGCACATTCCATACCCAGTTGACTCTGTTTCACAAATTTGAGAGAGAAGCAGAACTACATGTTGCTAACGAACAGAGACGTTGACACAGAGAAAGAACAGATGATTCGTTGATGCAGATAAAGAATAAATGATTGTGCATAAAATAAAATGAGAACATTTATAATAAAAAACTTCTTCCACAATAATAATCTAGCAATAGGAGTGCAACTGCAGCCAGACTTGCCAGGCTCCCAACGGAGCTCCGTATGGGATGTGCTTGTGGTGCATGAGAAACTGCGCCATGGGAACTGAAGGTCTTCAAAGAAGGTGACCTTTCCGTGTCAGCGTGATGCCTCCTGCCCTCGACGCTCCCAGCTGTGGACTCCTTTGCAGGCATTTGCTCAACGATGGAATATCGACAAATGAACGTCTCAGACGCAGAGCGGGAAGCGTTTCTATCTGAGAATAAACATGCTCTCAGTGCACTTTGACTCTAGAGTTACAAACACAGCAAGCTGTAGCAGTGTTTAAACTACAAATGGGAGTTTCTTTCAGAGGCAGGAGGAAATGCCTCCCATGTGCCCACAGCTGCCTCGGTGGTGGGGAAAGGCAGACTGATGGTGGATCAGCAGCAACACTAACACTGTTTAGCTTGGCAGGAATGTCAGAGTGACCTTTCTAGAAATGCAAGGACACATTTCACACCAGAATACACACCAAACTACAATTACGTGTAATAATTGTGTAATTGTAGTGTAATAATTACACTAGCAAAACACCTCATTAAAAAGGTAGTGGTGGGTATTATGTGGGATATACAGTGGTGGTTGTGGTGTTGGGGTGTGGGGTGGTGGGAGATGATGGGGGAGTATAGGGATGGTGGTGGAAGGGTTGGGGTAAATTGGTGTGGTGGGAGGGGTGGAGGGATAGGGGTAATTGAAGAGGAAAGTAATGGATGAAAACTGATGCCATGAGCCCTTCTGTGTCATGGAAGTGGAGCATGATGCAAACAAACCACTTTATTTATTCTAAAACAGCGAGAGAGAGAGAGAGAGAGAGAGAGAGAGAGAGAGAGAGAGAGAGAGAGAGAGAGAGAGAGAGAGAGAGAGAGAGAGAAGCAGAGCAAGGCCCAGGGAGAGATTTCTCCAAACAACTAGCTCTCCTTGCTGCTACTGACCAATCAAAAGTAACCATATGCTGGTATTCCCCATAGAAAACAGTCACAGCCAGTATCTCAGACTACCAACAAAGACATTTATTATAGAGGAGCATTTCTTACAATGAATATCTCTCTCTCTCTATGTATATATAATCAAAAACTGTCAGTAACCTAAGTTTAAAATCCAAGTGACAGCAGGAAGAAAGTTTAAGTGCCTCTACCATTGGGTGAAGCAGCATGGCTTTGCTAACCAAGGGTGAAGCAGCATGGCTTTGCTAACCAAGGGTGAAGCAGCATGGCTTTGCTAACCAAGGGTGAAGCAGCATGGCTT
>JAOXYF010000015.1:447682-459641 GCA_028565775.1 Sternarchorhynchus goeldii | reverse complement strand
ACTAGTGATTGATGGTGCTGGAGTATTAATTATGTACTAGTGAGTGACGGTGCTGGAGTACTGATCACATACTAGTGATTGATGGTGCTGGAGTATTAATTATGTACTAGTGAGTGACGGTGCTGGAGTACTGATCACATACTAGTGGTTGATGGTGCTGGTGGCAGCCACTGCACTTCCATCCTCTGCCACTACGGAAATGTGTGACGTCCCGTGATCATCTCGAATATAATACTCAGGCTCGTAATAGCTCTCCTGCTGTGTGGTGTTGTCCGTGATCTTCTGCCGAATTGAGTCAGCATAACTCTTTGACGTGATGTTCTGGATGAACTGCGAGTAGAGGGAGAGTGACGCTGTCTTATGAACATGTCTTGTTTATAAGACGTTATGAACACAATCATTATGAACCCTGTAAAGAGCAGACATAACCGTTAGGAACCTTGAGATCTTAATGCTCAGTCTCTTTTTCTGTGTGCACAGTTATATCAAGGAAGCACTTTGTATATTATACTATTATATTATTACATATTGTTATATAAGTAACATATGAAATGAAAGAAATCGTGAAGGTGTCACGGTGACTGCTCAGGCCTCCTCCCTTGTCTCGTGGCTGTGTGGGCGTGTCTGTGTGGAGGGTTCTTCATGTGTCGTGTCTGTTGTGTGAGCGTATGCGCCTGCGTGTGTTTCTCTGCGTGTGTGTCGCAGGCGTGGTGTGTGTTGTCTGTTTCGTCATGGTTCGTTATCGTTATTCGTTTTACCTGCGTCTCGTCGAGGGCGTGTGTATTTAAGCGTGTGCATGTCACTGTGTCTTGGTCGGACAAAGAAGTCTGTGATGTTGTTGCTTTTTGCTAGGTTTGCGTCGTTTGCTTCGGTGTAAAACCGAAAATAAAAATAAAGCGTTTTTTTCCGTGCTCTCTTATTTGTACCGTGACGGGAGACCAGTTCACTGGACAGGTTTGCTGATGAAATTGCTGATTTAAAAAAAATCAGATAACAGTTAACTCATAACATTATGAATTAAATGTGAGGAAGAGGTGCCCCTTTACAGCACCCTGAGGACTACAGTTCAGTCTAGAATCCCTTGACCTTTCACAAAGTGATAACCAAAATCTGTTGTTACTTTTATTCTACTAAAGAGGGCCAGTTGTCCTCCCACTTAACAGCTCATTTCATGACATTTCAGTGCAACTTGCCTCAGTGATGTTGAGAAATCTCTTATCTCCCAGAACACTCCTCTTGGCATATGCAAAGCGGAAAGTCTCCACTATGCGGTGATAAGTGAGGATCTTCTGGTCAGTGGTGGACACGCTGTCTGCTGTGAAGTTGTACCCTGCAGCAGAAGGAGGGGAAGAGCTCTCTACCAGCCTCTATGCCACCAGCTGGTATGATCTACTCTGAGCTTAGCACCATCAGCTGTTCAAATGTTCAACTTAATACATAAGCTTTCAGTGTTACTGTTTCAAGTAATGCCTTATTTTACACACAACTTGAAGTGAATAATAAATGAATTTTCATGGGTAGCTCACTACTTATTAATCTAGGGTTAGGGTTAACCCTAGATCTCCACTAGCCTGAATGAGCTACATGGGCCCACTCTCCCATGGACCCACAACTCGCAGGAGCTTTGGCATTCCATTTGTCGGCTATTGAAATTGGCTCTTGGATAATGGAACGTCACCTCTCTGGTAGGAAAGGAGCCTGAGCTGGTGTGTGAATTTGAGAGATACCGACTAGATACTGTTGGGTTCACCTCAACACATGGTGTGGGCTCTGGAATAGACTACCTTGGGAGGGACAGGACTCTATTTCATTCTGATTGACTTTGTAGTGTTATTCAATTTGTGGCCATGTCTTTTGGACACCTGGATGAAGAGAGGAGCAGAGCTGGCAACCGATAACCACCTAGCAGGTGAGAATGTCGGACAGACCTGGAAAACCCAAATGTGTCGTGAGGGTTTTCTGGAAACGTTTGGTAGAGCAACTTGTCTGAAAGATATTCAAATCCCACATCCGCCAAGGGTTCAACCACATCCTGAGGGAGGCCGGAGACATTGAGCCTGAGTGGGCCTTTGTTACGTGCCTCCATTGTTAATGCAGCTGATCGTAGCTGTGTCCGCAAGGTTGTTGGTGCCTGACTGGGCAGTAATCCCTGAACCTGATGATGGGCAACTCGAGTAAAGGAAGCTGTCAAACTGAATAAAGAGTCCTATCTGGTCTGGCTGACTTGTGGGACTTTGGAGGCAGCAGATAGGTATCAACGGGCCAAGCAGTTCGTGGCTTTGGCTGTTGCTGAGGCAAAAACTCAGGTTTTGGGAGGAGTTTAGTGAGGTCGTGAAGAACGACTATCAACTGGCACCAAGAAGGTTCTGACAAACCGTCAGAGAGGGGGTGAGATGGAGTCCTATCTAACAGGCTTCGTAAGTGACACCCTGCTGTTGAAGCCTCATGAAATGGGTTTTGGTGTGTGGGTTCTTTTTGTTCCAAGCTTGGCTTGTGCCTAATTAGAGGCAGAGACTTGGTGTTACTGCTGGTGAGAGAGACAGAGCAGCTATGTGGGCAAAGACACAGCGGTACGGCAGGTGGACAGACTCTAATTATTCATCACAGTAAAGTTTAAAGTCAATCGTGTTTCTCCACTGCACAGAAGACACACATCACCTGCAGACTAGCAGAGCAGGACTGGCCTATGCTGGTAGACAAATACAGAAATTGTGTACTATAGTCTTTCTTTCTTTTAATTCATGTTATCTATTGTATGTCTTAAGCACCTTAAGGATTGCTGCTCAATTTCGTTGTACATGGTGCAATGACAATAAAGGTATCTTATCTTAACACACATCAGGGAGAAAGCAGTGGCACTATAGTGGCACAATAGTATTCCTATTCTATCTCTGTTTTTGTACATGCAAATGTCATGGGGGCATCGTGTCATGTAAGGGATGAGTTACGGATTTGTACGTCTTTAAATATTGCAGGCAAAGGCATTTACCATTAAGTATGTGGAGGATGAGGGTGAGGATGGGCCCACTGGAGGGGGCATCGGGCACAAACATGGAGAAGTCCCCAAACGATGCTCTCAGGGGCTTCTCATCCAGAACGGCCGTGTAGTTGAGTAAATCTTGTACTGTTATTATTCCACCTGTACAAAAACAGCCGAGTAACACATCAACCTGGGCTAGTTCATCATTAACTAAATTATTGACTTGGTTATTTATTCACGATCTTAAGAATATCTTATTGTTATCTTATTTTTAGCACACCTTGCACCATCATTCGCTTTACACGTTTCACTGATTTTACCCATGTACTTACCTTCGACTGTTGACTGCATGTTATTGGCCTTTCCCTGCACAACACTAACACTGGCTTGGTAATCACACTTAAATTAGTCTGGCACTGCTTGTGTTGAGATAAGCTGTAGTCTCTCATTATGTTTCTAATAAATACGTTTTAATAAATAAATGTGCATATGTGATGATAAATTAATGCAATTGTGTTCATTATTAAATGTGTTAAATAAATGTGGTCAGGTACGCTATATTTAACATATACAGTGGCAAGAAAAAGTATTTGAACCCTTTCAAATGAAGGGTTGATCACTATGAAAATGATCTATTCACTTCGTATTTCCCTCAGTGATATATACTCCCAAATTTAAAAATTCTCCCCCAAGCTAACAAATTACAAATGATCCTTGAAGAAGGAAACACATCACTTCTTGCTGTAAAATATGTGAAAGCATGTCACTGAGAGACAGTGAGGAATGCACTCTAGCACACTCACCAACCTCTCGCTGTATAATAATCTTCATTCCATTACAGCACAATTTGTTGTTTTTATTACTGCCATCTAGTTTATTGTAATTTTGTGTCACTTCTTTCATATTAATTAATTTAGTTTTTAATCATTATTTTGTCACATATGATGATTGTTATGTACAATTCCAAATTATTTGCTTTGGCAAAACTGTACCTAATACAATCCTGCCAGTAAGATACTTAGAACTGAAGCTGAGTTGATGTGTCAGCTATATATGGAAAGTCCACCTGCGTTCTGGATGTCTTTTGCCAGGTTCTCTGCGATGGTGCCACTATAAAAGGCACTGGGCCCTTTATCTGCGATCTCTTGGTAAGTGTCAGCCAGTTTGGGGAAGGTAATGATGTCATTTTCCTTCAGGATTTCACCACTTTTATCACAGAACACAGAACTGAAACACAGTTGTCATAAGCTGATGTTCATGGTCCATGATAAATAGATATATTTTTGAAAGTCTTTTGTAGTGCTGCATAACCCTTAATTTTACAGAAACACCCAGGGTTAATACCCCAGGGGACAAAACTTTTGCTGGGTCAGATTAAGGCCTCATTTGAGGTTTATATTATAGATCACTCTTTCTATGGTAATAGGAGATGTCCCTAAGATCAGGAAATGAACTCAACCTTAAGGATTCTAAGATCCTTAAACTTGGCCTGCCCATACCCACCTACCCACACCCTTCACCACCACCAGTTCCTACACCCACCATTTCCTACACCCATCCTCCTACAAACGCCCTACACCACCCACCACACTCTACACCTGCCTTCTTACAAGCACCCTAAATCCAAACCACAACCTACACCACCCATCAGCTTCTACACCACCCACCCACACCTTACACCACCCACCAGCAACCTACTCCACCCACCCATACCCTTCACCACCCAGCAGGAAATGCTACACCACCCACCAGCGCCTTTCACCCACCCACCACACCCACACCCATCCCTCCACTAGCACCCTACACCCACCCACTTACCAACAACTACACCCACTTACCATAAATGCTGGTCTTTGCGGATCATGTCTCGGGTACTATAAATAGCACTTGCCAGTGCCTTGCCAATGGGAAAGCCCTCTCGTGCCAGTTTAATGCTGGGGAGAAACAGGTCACGCCAGGGCAGCCTACCATGGCGCAGGTGAGCCAGTTCATACCCCCGGATCTCCCCAGGAACGGCCACGGCCAACCCTCCTGCATGGACAACCAGTTTTTTAAAGACGGTTTAAATAAATGTTGCTTGCATCCTGATAATTATCATAAAAACAGAAAGATGTATGGCCAGATGGGACTGGGGGTAGAGGTTGGCATAGAGGTCAAGGGCTAATTAATGAGCAAATTAACAAAAGACTGTATAATCAGCAATTTAAACAACTTTAAACAAATTGATCAGCTTGGTTATAAATGAATTCATATATTTCATGCCATGTTTATGATCTTTGTGTAATATCTGTGTAACTTTACAACCAAATGTGCAAAACTACACAAATATTGCAGTGACACTGAGTTTGTGCTGTCGTTTCTGCTACTGCGTTCAATATCCAGCTCTCCACATGTAGGTGTAAGAGGCATATCTTTAAGTCAACAACCCTGTACGACCTCCACTTCACAGATCTCTAATCTCATCTCCAAGTCACCCGGTCTCCTCTCTCATAGAGAAAAATGATATTAGCTATCATCAATATCAGACGACACTCAACTTTACATTTCTTTAGAACCTAAAGCTCTAAAATCAATTAGCTCAATATTTGAGTGCATAGTTGATATACGGACATGGATGGCTAACAATTTTCTGCAGCTAAATAAAGAGAAGACCAAGGTTCTGGTGATGGTTTTTAAATGTCTCCATGGCCTTGCTCCCCTCTACCTTAGTGTAGACCTTAAAATGATTGTTAGATACGCTCCAGTCAGGTCTCTCAGGTCTTCAAACAGTATTCTACTGGTGATTTGGGGTGGTGGTAGATCACTGGTTAAGGCCCTTTACTCGCAATCAGAAGGTTGCTGATTCAAACCCCACCTCTGCCAAGTTGCCACTGTTGGGCCTCTGAGCAAAGCCCTTAACCCTCAACTGCTCAGGATGTATCTAATCACAATTGTAAGTTGCTTTGGATAAAAGTGTCAGCCAAATGCCGTAAATGATTCCCAAAACCTGGTTAGAGATTGGAGAGGGTGCTTTTAACGATTTTGGACCAAGGTTTTGGAATGCTCTTCCTGAGGAGCTCAGAAAAATTTCATTCCTAAACATCTGAAGAGCCTCAAAACCTTCCTGTTTAGATCTGCATTTCTTTAGGGAATTTCTATAATTTCATAATTTTATTTTATTTCTTAAATTATTTTATTTCATTATAATTTAGTTACATTTTAGGTTTGTTCTCTTGTATTTTTTACATTATTTTGATTTGTATTTTAATTTTACTTGATTATGATTTGAAATTGTCTGTATACCACTTTGAGTTGCATGTATGTATGAATGGCGCTATACAAATAAATATATTATTATTATTATTATTATTATTATAGAAACGACAGACATACCATAGCCCCATGTTGCACAGGCCTGCCACCTCCCTCTTTGACCAGAAACAGGTTTTCCCAGAAAGCTGCAGCACTAAAATCAAGGTTAGCTAATATCTATGCCATATAATTCAAAAATCTTATCTCCCTTCTCCATAAATCCTCATAAATCCTCATAAATCGCATATTTCACTGATGTCCCCTCTTCCACCTGTCTTGTGTAACCTGATATTACATACCATTCTGAGAAAGCTCTGTGCTGTTCCCGAACATGTCCTGAGTGGCATTTGAGGGGGCCGTCTCACGAGCGTTGATGGTTTCAACTCTCCCTGTTATGGAGAAAAGAGCCGTGTGCAGAGTGAGTGTTTCAGAGGTTTATCTAAAAGTCAGTGTATCAATGTTGCATGTAAATGTAACCCAGTCTTAAAGATAGTGGCTGTCTGATCTTGGATCAGTAGTCCCGCTCTGAAGTGCTGAATTACAATGCCACTGGGCTGTTACCTGTCTTAGAGTTGTAGATGATGAAGTAGAGGCCTCCTCCGATGCCCATACTGTGGGCATTCATCAGTCCCACACAAAGCAAAGCTGCTATAGTTCCATCAACAGCAGAGCCACCCTTTTTCAGAATGTCCCTGAAGGAAGCAGACACACACACACACACACACACACACACATACAAGCACATACCACACACACACACACACACACACACACACACACACACATACAAGCACATACCACACACACAACATTAATTGGAAAAAAAAGCTATGTTGGAAATACATTGATAAATACATTACAGCCACAGATTTTTAATGATTGTATATATGTGTGTGTGTGTGTGTGTGTGTGTGTGTGCGTGTATTTACCGTTGCCTGAACTCACCTGCCGATTTCAGAGCACCGCCCTGCGTCTGCTGCTACAGCGGCATGGGTGTAGGGGCCCTGGGTGGAGGTCCTGCCCCGTAATCCAAAGAACACTCCCACAAATGTCCCCACTGCAGCCAGCAGCAGCACCACCAACCCCACCACCACGGACTTCTGCACCATCCTAGAAGTACAATAGCATAGAGTTGCATTCCCACACACCTATGCCCTGTGTACATGGCCTGGTAAGTCATTGTTGAGCGTGTTAGGCTTGGTGAACTAGGTTAGTCGTGTATCACAACATCAACAGTAACTCTAGGTACACAACACGCCTCCTTCCTAACGGTATTTATCTTGGGGTATCGTGACACCCCATTTGCAGAGAAACACTTCACAATGTACGGAGAGAGAAACATATTAGAACAGGAGATCAAGGTCTGCATGTGGATCAATGAAGATCCAAAGGTTCCTGAGATCTCAGCTATAGAGGGGTCATAATATTTCTTACGTTTGTATCTACAGGTTTTCATACTGAGTCATTCTGTACTGGTTAACCTCACATAGCAGTCATGAAAGGGTATGATGGCACTCCTAACAAATATACTGCAATGTTGACCAAGAAACACTACTTGTTAAAACTAATAAAAGAGCAACCAGGAACCAGGAAACCTGCCATTCATTTCTGCCCGGTTCCTCTGTCTGTAAGATTCACCCTGCTAGTCACACTGCTAGTCCTCAAAACTTTCTCTTAAGAAATAAAAGATGTAACAAATACGATTATCACTACATGATTATTGGAATTTTTTTTCCCCTAAATGCCACAATGGAAACATTTTTTAAACAAATACATATATATATTTAAGACTCTGAGAAAGGGAGTGTGTGTGGATCTCCCAAAGCTGTGACTGCCTGTGCTAAACCCTGTCTCTCTGCAGTGTGTGTGGGAGAAAACTGCAGAGCCACACACCCCAGAGAAGCTTACAGTGCCAGCACACAGCAGAGTTTAGCCCACCATGACACACACTTCCTCACCGGAGAAGGAGAGTGAGTTTATTCTTCCTTCCTACAAATGTCCCCAGTAAACTGGAACTCTGAACTCACACAGAGAAGCACCAGAAGTCCACCTGCGAGAATCTATGTTTTCTTCTCATTCTAAGTTTGGGATTGGAAAATAATGTATAAATATGTATTACATAAAACAGAATATTTCCTACCTTGATTACGCGAGGCCCTTGATTGAACACTCTTTTCCACAAAAGACTCACAATTGTACACAAGTGAGAACCTCAACTGGCATTAAAGTTCAACCCAGAACAATAAACCAGCAAGTGGCTGCTTTATCACAGCCAGTGGGAGGAGAGGCACACGCGGAGGTAGGACTAACTGACCTTCATAAAACCCTTCTTAAAGTGACCCTTGTGTATGGCCTATGACCCTGTTCCTACCTGTCCATTTACATATCATACAGGAATGTTGGGTTGACTAGTAAACAATCTAAGTCACATTTGGCAGTTATGGTGAAGTATTAACTATGGGCAGTTACAATACAATAAAGTATAGCAGTTTACACTGCAGTATATAGGACTTGCAGTCCATATCCTTTATGTGTTTTGTTTCCATAGTTTTGTTAATTCTCTCCAAATGTTTCTAGTTATCTTATCATTTGTATTTGTATTTAAGTACAGTAGTTTCTCCTAGTCTTTGCCGGTCATTCCCCGTCACTTTGCGCTCCATGTTTCTCCGTCTCCGCCTCCTGTGGTATCTGTTTGTCACTATTCCTTCATTCCATTACCTTCACGAGATCGTATGTTTTTTTTTACGTAGCGAGTTTTGTGTTTCTTAACGTTGTCTTTGTGTGTCTCTATCATCTTCTCTGATAATGCTATGTGTGTAATCTGTCCCGATCGTCTGTGGATAGTTATCATTTTGTTTTTCTAATCATTTCTTGTATCTGTTCATTTTGGCCATGATTGTTCTCTGTGGTGTTTTTTTTTGCTATGGCTCTGTTCTGTGTGTCTTCAGTCTCTCACTCATTAAATATCTTCTAATGAATCTACATTTAAACTACATTTATCCATATGTAAATTGTTAATTAACTCATTTATTGACTACAATAAATATGCTGGAATTTTAGAATATTATTTCATTCAACCCTTTCATACAATTAATATTTCATACAAATTCACCTGGATTTTCCTTCCCAAGGGGAGAAACAAAACTCTTTGCCAACATGAGAATATCATGCTGAATGTCATATCAACATGGATACTGTACATTCGACCTCATTCTACATATTAAAAAACGTCGAGTTCATTTTGGTCAAGAAATTATTTCCACAAATACTTCATTCAGCTTCAAACTCGAATTTGCTTAATATACACGAAGACTTCTTTTTCATTTGTCATTTATGTGCAACCTGTTCTCGAGATTCCCGAAACGCCAAAAGCCGAAGTGCCGAACAGCGGGCGGAGCGCGAGGATCTCTGTTATTAAACACACGTGTGGAATTCGCGCAATCTGATTGGCCAGAGAGTGGACTCAAGTCAGCTCTGTGTTGTAGCCTTGCAGACGAAAGCGTACAGAGTGCAGAGAGGCGAGAGAAACGCCGAGGAAACGCTACTGGGAAGGATCCTTTCTCTGGCTAATATAGTCTTTTGCAATTTAGCACGATATGGCTAGTTTTAAATTATAGTATTAGAAGAAATAATGTAAATGTAAACAGTAACGTAGTGAGTGTACTGTGTGTTGTACACACAATCAGCTCTGACAAGTTTTCTGCTTTATTAATGTTAAGGCCACGCAGTATCAGAACAAACTCCCTGAAATCGTGATCGTGTCAGTATAAATCGTAAAGTTTAGCAATGGGCTCCAAGTTGACGAGACAGGGTAGTCTGGATAGCGAAGCAGTGTTTTTTAGAAGAAGACGCCAGCGGCAAAGCAATTCCACAGGCATCGAGAACAGTGAGATTCACGGTGGCGGAGAACTTTGGTTCACATCTTTGATGCTAAAATCGGAGAAGCTCCCCGTAATTTTACGCAAATCGAGCCCCAGTCCGTATGAGCGGAGAGTCACGTGGGCACGGGAGATCCAGAAGCTGCTGAAGGAACAGAGACTGGAGGAGGCAGCAGACGTACTGAAACTACTCAGGAAGGTAACGAAGTGCCTTAAAAACCCGTGTCTAGTCCGTCCAATAGAGAGAGAGCTCTTGGGTTGTTATTACAGTTGTATGTGTTCTTTACACATCTGTTTAGGTTGTTGGGGATCTGCATCTCTACAGCCATTTAAATATGACGGACCTTGTCTCATTGTTTTGGCCTGCATACCTGTGTCAGAAACAGGATGCTCGTTTAACTGGACCCCTCTTAACCGTCACAGCTCCATAGCAGTGTGAATGCAAATACAAGCCCATCGCTAAATGTCTGTTAAATACTTTATATGGAGGAACCATTGGTCAATGATTTATTATGTAAGCTCGGTGAATACTACATATAGTGTGTAAATGTTCCCCTGTAGGACACATCGACAATGTCCCATAGTGATTCAGTTTCCTTTTAGGACTGATTTACGTGAAATCTCGTCAGTTGACTTGGTGTTAACTGTGTTATATTCTTGTGACATGTAGCCACTGTTTTCAGAAACTCCTCTCGTTAGACCACCTCCCCACCCCCACCCTCACCCTCACCCTCAGTCCACACCAGCTACACCTTAACTCCACACACCCCCAACCTCACTTTACCCCATACCACACACACCCCCACTCCACCCCACTGCCATACATTCCACCACCTTCCTCTGTGCCATGCTCATGCATCAACTCCACCCTGCACTGGACAAACGAGGTCTGGCTCACCTGCGCCCTCTGAAGTTGCCCCATATTGATGTTTGTGTTGAAGCTCTTCAGAGTTCTGAGGAGTCTTAACAAAGCTGGGTGATTCATGGAGACCCCTGAGGTTACGTGCTTCTCCTCTTATTAACATGGGAAGGACGACAACAGTACAGGGGAATGAGGGCGGCTGTCTATGCTTCTGTGTTGATTAGAATTTGCATTTTTACAATGAGAGAAGGGTTTCATTTTTGTGATTCAATTATTTTTAACATCTGTGGCTGCAGTAAGTCATGCCGATGGATAGGGAGAAAAAAACAACTCGATGAAAGATGACGTTATAGAGTTAATTTAAAGAAAAGGAAAAAAAAAACATGAATTGCTGTTATTTTCTTAAGATTTGTTCGGAATAATTCTGAGTAGCTGATGATGGATAGGTGTAAGTGTGTGTATGTATCATCTCTTAGTGAAGGACATGGTCTGTTAGGATGGTCTTGGCACTCTCTCTCTCTCCACCACACTGCACACACTGCACTGCCACACCACGCTGAAATTACTGCAGAGAGAAGCACATTAGCTTCTCCTCCAACTGAATGTTCATCACCTGGAGATCTGAATGGAAGAGGACAAAGCCATGGACTGATGGTTCATTGGCCACAGGGGGAAGTTGTGGAAGAGGAGTGATGCTCACTCATCTCTCCTGCAGTTCCTCGGACTTCACCCGAGGTTCATTAGTTTCAGTCTCATTAGAGTTCTGGTAGGTCTTTTCAGTGTAGTGGGAAGTGGGGCGTGCTGGGAATGTCCAAAGAATGAGGGGAAATGAAGATGATCTTTTCATTCCTGAATCTCAAAAATGAGACTTGAGCTATATGAATGCATCGTGATACGTTCCTGTCTCTCCTCCCTTCAAATCTAGAAGAGGAGCCTGACAGACAGACA
>JAOXYF010000015.1:407899-447582 GCA_028565775.1 Sternarchorhynchus goeldii | reverse complement strand
ACCTACAGACAGAGTAGAAGAACCTACAGACAGAGTAGAAGAACCTACAGACAGAGTAGAAGAACCTACAGACAGAGTAGAAGAACCTACAGACAGAGCAGTACTTGTAAAAAAAAATGGATGGGAGAGCAGCTGGTGTTGTGAGCTGTGATCTGAGCAGGGAAGAACCTACATGAATCCTTCTTGTTTCCTGTTCTAATCTCCTGCTGCTGCCTGTGTGCATGTCTTTGTGTTCCAGAGTGGTTTTAGTGCTGGGATTTAAGCCATCACTGCCTTCACACTACAGAACACACCAGCGGTGTTTCAGCGGAAGCTTATAGGTGCACTGAATACTGTTTAAAATGCTTTTTTTTTTGCAGTCTGGCCCCTGGATTTAACCCCAACCCTAACCCTGCTAGTCTATGCTCATGCTGTTGTTGTTCCGTGCTTGAGCCATTATTCACTAAGGGATGTGACGATCAGAGTCACTGCAACATGGCGATATTCTGTCTGCATGCGAGTGCAGCAGTGTAAGGACACACCACAGCGTGTCCACAGAGGTTGTAGTATGAGGCTGCAGTGAGAACTGTCTGGGTGTGGTAATAGAGAGAGAGATGGCCTTGTGGAGAAGAACCTGCTGGTGGAGAAGGGCTAGAGATCTCAGCATTACAGCCCATCTGTCACTGGACTGTGAAGTGTGTTTGTTTGCACTTTATTGCACAGAATTTCAAAAGAAAGGGAAATTATTTAAATGGAAGCCATAAGTAATTGAGCAATTGGTTTCTCTGTTGTGTCTTCCAAATTTAGTTGCATTATTGGTTCCTGCTTGACAAAGCAATGAGAAGGTCCGTCATCAATTCTAAACATGACATTTAATTGGGGTTGGGGTTGGGATTAGGTTTGGGGTTACTCCATGTTACTGTTGCATCTCAGAGCCACAAGATCCAGCTAGTGAGTAAATACATTTATCCATATATTAGATGTGTAAAAAAAGAAGTGAGTTCTTTGTTAAGAATCAAGAGCTCTCTAGTGAGGTTGGAAATAGCGCCCAACCTGTCAGACCCTTGAATGCTCCAGCAGTGGATGACTAACCAGAGAGACGAAAACCGCACAGCTGCGGTCCAACACGCTGCCTCTGAGATGAGGCAGCAGAGGCTTGTCTCACTCACGGGCCCTCACTGATCAGCAGACTGTGACCTGAATCCCACTGAGCATCTTGCTGACTGAACATGCGCCTTGTGGGGAAGAAGCCCCCAGAGAAAGCAGGAAAGGAGAGCAATCTGACAGCATCATGGTGGAAAATGGACCCAGCGAATAGCAATGTCAAAGGGTTACTGGCTTGCACAGTCTTTGTAACCAAGTACTCAACAAGACAATGTGTCTTAAGATTCTTTCACTAGAATGACTATTTATGGTCCCCTGAAATTGAGGCTGTAGTTCCTTTGCATTGACCTTCAAAAGTAAGAACTGTTAGCTTTAACTATAGACATGCAATTCCCTCCCCCCTCTTTCCACAGGACATGGGGCTGGAGGGAACATCTCTTAATGATATCCTGTATAAGAATTCCGCCTTCCTCAACTTGGTGGATCCGATTTCCCATGAGTTGCTGCTCAGTCTGGCGAGAGACATGCAGTGCCCAAGGAGGGTAAGTCAGTCTGCCAATGACGACATTCTGCACCTGCTGAGAGTTAAGACAGAGGTAAATTTAACACCACCACCACCACCACCATAGATGGTGCTCATTCTGGCAGAAGTCGGTCCGATGTGTGGGACGTAGCACCGTGACGGTGGTGTGTTTTGTTTTTTTTTTTTGCTGCTGTCAGCCTCCCCGGTCTGCAGGACTGCAGGACAGGCCGCAGCCAACACACACGCTCGTTACGAGGCATCCTGCCACAGTCGGGACTTATTTATAGACGAGGGAGAAAGCGAGTGAGAGAACACACACCGCCTGGGCGGTCGGCTTCGTCTGTGCTGGTGTGGGGGGACGAGGGGACGGTCGGCTGCCTCCGCGCAGGACGTCATTGGGACCTTTATTCTCCCTCAGACATGTAGCAGCAACCCCTCCAACAGTCTCCTCTGAGAGAAGCTCGTTAGTCTCGGCACCCTGCGCTAAAAGCTCTGCTCACACTGGGTAGAAAGTTGTGTGTTTTTGTTTCTCTTTCCAAGGACTTGCGTGTGAAGACCTTCCTGTTAAATTGCATCATCCCATGTTATCACGTGGTAAAGACCAAACGATCCAGACTGACTACAAGCTACAGCTTGTGCGGGACACACATGCGAAGTACATTGCCTGTTCCGGTTCTGTGTGGTGAGGCACTCCGGGGTTGCGTGCGGTGCTGCGCTGCCCCTGCTCCCAGTTTCTCCACACAGTGCTGCCCAACTCCCCCCCGACTCCGTAAGCTTTTATGCCCCACAGAGCACAAACAGTCTGAAGCATTTCTTTTCCTTTATACGAGAAGAATAACCTTTGCACAGATGTCGTTTTTGTAAAACACCCATCCAGTGCCAGACTGCAGAGTGCTTTTGATTTCAAACGGACATTTTTTTTCCTTCCTTTTCTCTTCCTCCAGAAGAACAGTATTTTTCCCCAAGATCTGTTTAATGCATCGAGCAGATTGTGTCTGCTTCTGTATTTGAGGTTCTCTAGAACAGGCTGATGCGGCCTCTCCCTGCTCAAGGTCTGTTTTGGTCTGCGATTCCACACTGGGTCAGTTGTGCTGTCGTATCGATTAGATTTGCTCTGCTGTCTTCGGCCCAGTCCACTTAAAGGGTCAAACGGGGGGGGGGGAGGTGTTTGTAGACATGGTTGTGATGGTGAAGTAGCTGCAAGTGTTGATGGACCCCACTGAGAAATTGAGAAATGCACCAAAGACACAATGAGGTCTCCAAACCTTCAGCCTTAAACACGTTACCAACAGCCTAAGACTGGAAGACAGCAGGTGTCCTTTAGCAGACATGGTACAAATGAAAATATCCTGAAATGCAATAAGTTCTTGTAGGAGAAAGTACATTCTAGATGAAAATCGAATCACATCGTATAATAATCACATCTCTGAGTCATAATTTACTGTGTTGATGCTTTTAAACTCTGTTAAAGGATGTTGAACACTTTAGTATGTTTTTTTTTTAGCACTATGATATCGTGTGTGTGTGTGTGTGTGTGTGTGTGTGTGTGTGTGTGTGTGTGTGTGTGTGAGTGACTGAGAAATTAGCCCTTTCAGGGATTCATTTCAGGATGTTGGCCCTCTAATAAGCCCCCCCCCTTTCCCCCACAGGAGGCAGATGCTCTCAGATGCTCTGAGAAGCTCTGCCGGCAGCTGCTCTACCACCTGACACCTCACTCCAGGTGGGCACGGCACAAGGTGCCCAGGAGCAAGTCCCACTCATGGTGAGCATCAGGGGACCGTCTGTGAGGCACCCACACACAGCCACATCAACAACAGCAACATGCTATCTTCTGACTAGATCATCTGGATGCATGTGCCTTGTTCTTTAATCTGGTGTTTTAGAGGAACAGAGTCAGGCAGACGCCCCCAGTAGGTGTCTCTGAAATGGAAGAACTGCTCTAATGATACAAATTCTCCTGCTCCCTGAGCAGTTAGTCTGATCTGAGTGATTGTAGTTGCTGTGCTCCTTCTCAACATACAGCAGTGAGAAACTGAAACTCCATACCCGTACCCCAACACAGCTATTACCACTGAACACGTCCTCCACCCACACCCCAACACTGCTCTTACCACTGAACACATCCTCCACCCCCACCCCAACCCACGCAGACCCAGCATGTTTGCTCATTAGGACTGAAGATGTCCTCCCTGTAGCTGGAGGACATGTCTCCTCCCCGTGGCTTTGTTCTCTACAGTGTGATGTCCAGACTCAGGAAATGGAAGACAGATGCACGATGCACCACCAGCACAGTGTTTGCAGCATTTCAAAAGAAAAACACAAACCATCTCTGGTTTAAACACACACCAGAAGCACACACCATCTCTGTTAACTTCCCCAAGATGTTTAAACTCCGGAAAAATAGTCCACCAACGTCTCTGGTCAGCCTCCAGTCCCTCTTCAAATCTTTGCACTTTGATAATGTTTAAATGTTTCTGCTTTTTTGCACATGAGAAAAATTAGGCAGCCTTCTGCTCCTCCGTGAAGACTGGAGCTCTGGAGAAGGAGAGAGTGAGCTTGAACGTGTCTATGAGTGAATCAGCCGTGACATGTTTCTCGTGCTGGAAATGCATGTGAGGCTCACTGAGACGAAGTGTCGGCTCACGGAGCTTCTCTCGTACGTCTCGGCGCGGAACTCTTCCCTCCAGCACACATCGCCTCAGTAGCACCAATCACATGATGAATCTGTTTAATAAAGCAGCCGGCGGGGAGAGGACGAGACGGCACACCCCCGCATCAACTCCCGCTGTAATTACCCGCACTCTCATCAGCCTGGCCTCACGCTGCGCATGCAGGGGCTCTTGGGAAGGGTGTGGGGGTGTGGCTGATGGACTGCTGCCATGGAGATGGTGTTTGAAGGCTGTTGTTCCTCCACTCTGCTGGTGAACTGCAGTCTGTTGTCGGGGTCTGTGGAATGAGGAAACCCTACGCTAGGGTTACTGCAACCGTGCCATAGTTGCTAGGGTCTTCTTCGGAGAGAGAAGCTGGTGGAGATGTACGTAATGGTACACGTCTTGAAACACATTCCTGCAATTTTTATTAATGGAAAAATCCACATCAAATAAGTCTCCAGTGGTGCCCTGGGCAGGAGATTTGTTAAGGAATGTTTTCAGTGGTGTCCTGGGCAGGAGATGTGGTGGAGGACGTCTCCAGAGATGCCTTGGGCAGGAGATGTGGTGAGGGACGTCTCCAGAGGTGCTCTGGGAAGTAGCTTAGGCCCAGCCTCTGAGTCACCGATTCAGTGTGAGCCAGGAGGGCTCAGACCACCTGGAGCAGGCTGGCCAGTGCAGTGCAGCTTGGAGGCTTGGAATAAACCATTCTCACAGGGGCTTTATCCGAAGTTTAGCCAAAATTCTGTTTATTAAACAGGGCTTGGATGCACAAAAAGAAAAACATTTATCTGTTAGGGCAGTGAACTTCATGGTGATTGTGTAGGAGGAAATGTGAATCATACTTTTCTGATTAATTATACTTTTCTGTGTATCATTAAATGTGTCAGTTGTAACTGCTATAATTGACAGCAATTGTGGGATTCCAGGAATTTGACAGACCAAAAGCAGAATAGCATGAAAGTGCAACGGAAAGGGAAAATTCCCCTTTGAGCCTGTACACGCGTGCGTGGGTGTGTGTGTGTACACACGTGCGTGCGTGCGTGCGTGTGTGTGTGTGTGTGGGTACACTTGCATCTTCCCTTTTGTAATTAAAAAAAATATTACAAATGAGCCTCAAACCAAAAACAACAAGAACAATACCAGAGAAATCCAGGGTTGTGCGTTTGATTGTGTGTTTGTGTGTGTTGTGTGCTCCTGGTGTAGCACGTGTGTGTGTGTGTGTGTGGGATCAGTGGGATCAGTGGGATGACATGCTGGCAGTGGTATAGTCTGTGGGGTGTGTGTGTGTGTGTGTGTGTGTGTGTGTGTGTGGTACAGCCTGTCCCCCAGGCTTACTCTAATCTCGGTGTGGCCTTCTGAAGGCTAATTAAAAGAGATTGCCGTCCCCAGTCAAACAAACAAGAGGGTAATATCCAAGACCTCCAGTTACATTGTGTCTGTGTTTTAAGAAAGAGCATCAGTGAATGTTAGTTTATTTCAGGAGTGGTTGTAATTACAGGTTCACACAGTTGTGCTGCTGATGTTGGCACTTTTTCACTGCTTTGGAAATTGGTTAATGGTACAAGCATTGCGTGAGTTATATGAGAGAATACTGAAATCCTGAACTGGATCATCAGCTTAACATGGGCTTAACTCTGGGAGGGTAAATACAGCATCCAGCAAGGACTCCCCCACAGTGGGAGAGCTCCCCCACCTGGCTGGAGGACTCTGCAAGATCATCATCTCCCAGCATGCACCCACTCTGAAGGCGAGGGGCTGGAATAAGTGCTGTGTGCAGCCGTTGCCATGACGTCCCGTCGGTGCCATGATGTCGGTGTGGGTGCGGATCTGTAACAATGTCGTGGAAACGTGGAGGCAGTGGCTGGAGCGCTGCTGTCTGCCTGATGGGAAGCCGGGAGTGATGTGGCCCCAGGTGTGGGCGTGTGAGAGCAATGTGGTGAGGGACGTCTCCACAGGCACAGAACCACTGCATGAAGTGCGGTAATGGCAGGTTGAGGGCGGGAGCAGCCCAGCAGAGCCCAGAGTGACAGGCCCATGGGGCGTGGGAGCACACCATGGAGAATGAGCGCCAGATCTCTCTGTTGGTTTGGGAAGGGATCCTCCACCCTGTGCGTAGATGCTCTCAAACACCTCCGATGGGGAGCGAGTTTTCAGAAGGCGAGCTGCCTGTGCATGCAGAACCGGAGGATGTGTGGTGACTGGCTCTGGAATGGACTCGTGTGTGTGTGTGTGTGTGTGTGTGTGTGTGTGTGTGTGTGTGTGTGTGTGTGTGTGTGTGTGAGAGAAAGAAGTGCATAGAACTCTCTTAATGGTGTTTATGTAATGATGGGTGACGGTAGATATGAGGGTTGGCTTGGGTACGAGCTGCAGAGTTTTTCCTTATTGGCTCATTTGTTTAAGATGGGGTTCATGGCTGTATTTGCAGGGTTGTGTGATGCTGGGTTTAAAGTATGTACAAGATTAAAGGGCGTGCGTGTGCGTGTGCAAACAGAAAGCTGTCCTCGCCTCTCTGCTTTACCTCACCCTTCTCTCTTCTACTCATAAAGAAAGAGCTTCACTGCCCAACTGTCTGAGTGTGATTATTGTGTGCGGTAGGTACTGTAGGTACTGTAGGTATTGTGATTATTGTGTGCAGTAGGTACTGTAGGTATTGTGATTATCCTTTGCCATAGTGATATTATGATATTGTGTGCAGTAGTGGTATTACAGTGTGATTGTGTTCAGCAGTCATACTGGAGTGTGATTATCACGTGCAGTGGTGCTGTCGTGTGCACCCCAGCACAAGCTCGACAACTTTGGGTTGGGTTCCTTCAGAGAAGCTCGGCGATGTCTGGTCCTGTGCTCGAAAGCAGTTATAGGCATCACCTTTGTGTAAACAAAGACTGAATCAGGGAGATGTCAGGGAGACGTCAGGGAGACGTCAGAGACAGGTGCTGTGGGATTCATGCTGCGCTCCATGCACCGGTTCACAATACAGGGCACCTTTCCCTTAGTTCACCAAAGTCTAGTAGTGATGCTGCTGACAGCCAAGCTTAACCCCTCGCTGGGCTGCTGTGCGGAGCCTGTGTGTACGTCAGGACATCGGCACTGGACTGCAGCCTGACTCACTGCTCTCACGCTGCCGTTTTAGCCCCCTCTCTGACGTAGCTCCTGCCCACCCCCGCACCTCACGCAGGACCCATCGCCACCGGCACTCCCGGGCTGATGTTGTTGGGGTGGGGAGTTTGCCATGTCCTCCCTCGCAAAATGTGTGCGCCTGACGGCTCGTGGAGAAAAGCCCCTGATCCAGGGGCGGGAAGCCCCTGAGCTCCGCACTCTCCCGACTCCACTGACTGCCGCGGGGAGCCGCAAACAGATGGAGGTTCTCACAGCAGAGCAAGAGAGAGGGTGGGGGAGGAAGAGAGGGGAAAGAATGATGTAGTGTTATTGCTCTTCATACTCTGTATTAAAGCCCACAGAATACCCCACAACACACACACACACACACTTTTATTATTCTTTATTATTCCCTATGTATGGAATTTATTTTTGGTACAGACTGTAATGCTGAATAGTTTACTTTGGACCAACAGGAGAAAGATGATGAAGATGAATCTACAGACAGAGAGACAGACAGAGTGTCAGATAGCTAGAGGGGGGAAGAAAGGAAAAGCTGAATTATGATCCACTCCAAAAATCAATAATTTTACTAATCAGTGCTCAGGCCTGGGCATGGAATGATCAGCCCTGTGCAATCTGGGACTCTACCTACCCATACTGCAAGAGGGCGGGGCTATTCAAGCTTGGGGGCTTGTCTGAGGCAGGCAGATATTTGCATATAAGCAAACCTCTGTATGCTTCTGTGTGGTGGGAGGTGGATTCTTGCAAGTGGGCAAAGCCTTGTGCCATACTGCCATGAACCAGAGCCCACCAGCGAGATTGATCGCGTTATTGATCATTTAAATTCAAGAACAAAGGAAATTTGAGTAATATGGAAAAGTGCTCATAAAGACCAGGGGCCTGTCCTGACCAAATGAGTTGAGGGTGTGGCTGTGTGTGCATGAGCTGTGCTTGGGTTGTGGCTAAGTGTTTGTGTTCTTGTGTCTGGAGGTGTAGCTACATATGAGTGAGTGTTGTGCTTGAGGGTATGGCTAACTGTGTGAGTATTGTGCTTGGGGGTGTGGCTAAGTGTGTCGCTTGGGGGTGCAAGTTGGAAGGGGCATGATTAGGTGCCCAGTGTGTGGACCAGTTTGTGTGGGTAATAGAATATGTAATCATTCAACATTATTTGCTGTTGCAGTTTTACTTTGACTTCCACACACACCAGTAATTCCACTATCGTACAGGTACACACACACACACACACACACACACACACGATACTTTTACTGTTGCAGTTTTGTGCTGCTAAAGGGCATTTAGGGGATGCTGCTGATGGAATGAGTGCTTCTGTTTTCCAGTCTGAAGAGCTCGCTGCAGGTGTCGAGCGACACGCTGGACCTGTCGGGGATACGGTTGGGTGCGCGGGACATCCAGCGAGTGTCCTGCTACCTGCAGAGTCACCGATCCTGCGTGACGTCTGTGGACCTGAGCTTCACTGCGCTGCGGGACGATGGCCTGCGTGAGTTATTGCCCTCGCTCAGCGTGATGCCCAAGCTCTCCACGCTCGCCGTCAATGGCAACCGACTCACCGTCGCCGTGGTGAAGGACCTGACCGAGGTGGTGAAAGATCTACGGAAGTTCCCGAGCCTGGCGTGGGTCGACCTGGGCAACAACGTGGACATCTTCACCATGCCTCAGGCACTGCTCCTGGCTCTGCGCAGACGCTCTGGCTTCAGGGGCAGCCTGCCCACCATATATGAGTGTGAGTGTAGCTGTTTGGACGCCTCCACTGAAGAGCCCAGCCTGCTGGAGGAGGACGAGGAGACCTGGCCCATGGAAAAGGGGAACAGCACCATCACTCTGCACATCTGTCAGAGGTGATGTGACTCTGAGACTGAATGAGACTCTGAGTTCATGAGTCTGTGAGAAAGAATGAGGTTCCAGTGTTCTTCCTGGTTCTGTTCTCCCCATGTTCTTTTTCTTGCTGCTCGAGTGCGGAGGTCTTGGACTGGGGTTGGGTATGGAAGTGTTGGGCTGGGGTTGAGTGCAGAGGTGCTTAGCGCAGAGGTGCTGGAGCTGTAAGAAAGTGTTGGTTCTGGGATTGAGTGCAGAGGTGCTGAAGTTGATTGTGGAGGTGTTGGGCTGGAGTTGAGTTTGGAGGTTTTGGGCTGGAGTTGAGTATGAGAGTTTTAGGCTGGGGCTGGGGTTGAATGTGGAGGTGGAGAAGAACACCACCTAAGAACTTTAAGACTTCAGAATAAACAATGAAGTGTGTGTGTTTTTTATCTAGACACAGCACTGTTTGGACTAGGCTGCATGGATGTAATTATTGTTTAGCCACTTAAACCCTCAGTTTGGTTTTGTAGCAGCGGGCAGTCATGCAAGTCTGTGGGTGGAAGAACTCCTGGTTTTCCTCTGGCTAAACTACAATTGTGTGTGTGTGTGTGTGTGTGTGTGTGTGTGTGCGCGCGCTGTATTATGTGCCATTGGTAAACACACACTGCCTCCCTTCGCTAGGAACAAGGGACATGGCCGCACAGAAACAATGGCATTATTTTTAAATAATAAGAACTTATGCCTCAGAACACTTTGCAAAGAAGATTAAAATATATGGACAAAATAGAAACAAACCACAGTAGTGATTGTTTTCTTAATTCTGGGTCAGTGTATTATGCAAGAAGTTCAGAAGAATGTTCTCCAAACGACCGTGGGTAGTGTGACAGGCTGCCGTGGACGACAGAATGGAGCGGTGCGTTTCCATGGGTGACGGAACAGACGTCTCTTTGCTTGTCTTTGAACTTACTTATTGGATTAAGTTTGTCATATTTAAGATTGATGTTACAAAATTTTATTTGGTCTGTGTGTGTACATTGTGTGTGTATGCGTGTACATTGTGTGCGTGCGTGCGTGCGTGTGTGTGTGTGGTGGACCAGAGAAGACCTGTTCCTTGGACATACATTTGCAATTTATCCTACATGCTTCGCTACATCTGATCAGCTTTGTTCTGCATCAGCCTGCTGGAGGTGGAGGTACAGGTGGAGAGTCCCAGTTGAAGCAGGGGTTAATGGCCCTAGTGGTCTCCACCTTCACAACGACCCCATCACTGCCTGCTGCGTTCTCTGTTTAATTTGTCCTCTTCAGCTTTGTGGCAGTGTAGTACAACGTTGTACAGTGCTGACTGTGGTACAGTGCAGACTACTGAGACGAGTTGTTCTGCAACGTGGAATAAACAGCATCTGCATACAAGCGTCTTGGGCAATGTTTTCTTTCTCACTGTAACCGCATTTCACTGAAGAGATCAAATGAAGAGATGCTGTGCGTGTAAGGAGAGCATCAGCTGTAGAGCTTCAGGTGACCAACTCCAGACAAGAAAAAAGGTGGGACAGACATAATAACTTTAATCTTAAGATATTGTGGCGAATCGCGCCACGGACTACCAATACCTGCAGTTTCAGCGTGTGCGTGCGGGGGGGGGGTGTCTACGGTGTATGGTGTCTTTCTCCCATCATGCACTGCTGGTTCATCCCTGAGAACAAAATATCGGACCTAGCCTATGCAAAGTTTAAATATTTCGGTGCAAACAAGGTCAAAAACTATTGCATCGATTTGCATGTTTCTTATTGTGCTCTTTTCCTGTGAGACTCACGTGCACCATGTCGCTTCACATCATTTTCTCCTCCATGCGCGCCAAAAAAAACCCTTACTTTTACATAAAATGCTAAAAGCTCTCTGTGCTTCACCATCCCCCGGTCTTAACCAAGAGTATGTTACGGTCCATTCGCTACTGAAACCGCATTTTCTCTGTTTTCGTGGCCACACTCGCCATGGATGCCTAACCTGGCCGAACAGCGCGTTCTCAATTGTTGACAACGTTGAGAAGACGTTCGTGCGCGCGTCAACAGCTTGATTGACATAAGACTCAGCCTATCGACCGCTTTTATTGCTCTCGTGAAGAGTAAGCCCGCCCATTGATGCGTCCGTGTTTTTATTTTCAGTTAGGTAGAGTCGAATGAAAAAGCGGTACAGAATGCTGTAAATTTGCTGTATAATACAACGTAAAGCTGGACAGGTGGTCACCGCATCCATACAACCTCTGCTTATCCCAGCACACAACATAACCATGCCAAATCATTAACATCACTGATCTTTATTAGAGATCTTTTGCAATCCAGTTCTTTAGTATAGGTCACTGAACATCACCCACCATCACCCAAGCAGGACTTAATGGTACTACTGTGGTTTTTGGAAATATATGAGAATTTGATTTACAGGTGTTTGCACCGCTGATGCGACATCTAGTGGTTGAACGGCGAAAGACCACGGTAGTGTGGTCGTGAGAAGGGTATGGCTTTCATTTGGATTATTTCAGCATTTCCCGCAGCTGTTCTGTCTCAGCGTCCAAATGGTCACAGTTAAGGTTAGGGTATTTCTTTATGTCAGTGTGGCGAAACAAGCCCCCCTCGAGAACAGCTGGCTTCGTTTAAAGATCTCTGGACTCCATTAAGAGACTAAAAAAATACTAAATAAATGGAGAGATTCAGAAAATTACAGCTAGACGTACACCGCAGTACATATTTACTTATTCGTTAACAGTTAACGCGAAAGATTAAGTAATGTTGCCTGGAATGCCCTCACAACAGCATGATTCTCGTAAATTTGAAGAATGCGTCATGCCGGTGTTCATGAATCTGCACGTCGCATTCCCACCACAACTCCTCCTGGTTACTAAATATTAAGCACACACAAATGTGCGTTAATATAACACATAAATCACCAGTTCAGGGTCATTTCAAATGTTTTATGGTGTTACACAATGTGCTTTTCGGCTTTACGATCGACGCCGACGCCAAAAAAAGCTATACGCTTTATGTGGTGTACAGCACTGCCACCTGGTGGACAAACGCACCGTGTACACACCGCGTAGTGAACGCAACGCGATTGCATCGAAGTGCTTACAGGTAAGCCAGTCCCGTCTGGGAAGTGTCATTCCTGTGTTACGTTTTTGTTCCACCTTCCATCAGACATAAGTGGGGTCATGCACGTGCTGCAGCCGTGTATCTGGTTGTGCAGTACATTGTGAGCACGATCTATGAGACGTAACAGCGGCTCCCCTTTACATAACCAGCCCAACGGAAACCGTGTTCTTTTTGGTCTCGTCAAAGGCCACAGACATGCATGGAAATGCCTTCCTGAAAATCATCACTTCATCAGGTTTGATCAGACTCCAGTGTTCCTTCGTGTGTGGTGGGTTGTGTTTTTGTTGGCTTGCACACAGCACTAGTGTCCAGGTTTCGTTTCTTCCAAGCCATGTATGGAAACCTCATGGCTTTGGCTCACAGTGTTCATAGCTGAGCTCCCTGCCTGCTGGGACCTCGAGAACTGGCTCAGAACACTGGGTCATAAATCTGTAGCAGGTCAACATGTATGAATGAAACAGCTGTGCAGAAAAACTTGGGTGGTATGTGGGTGGGGCAGGTGAAGTACAAGCATGTGGGTGGTGTTGGGTGTAGTTAGTAGGAGGGGTGGGGATAATCATGTCCGATATGAACCGGAGCTTAACTAATGTAGAAGTTGGAGTGAACAGGAAGTGGGATAACCTGCTACCTGATGTACTGAAACTGCCCCTCTTCTAATCATGAGCTCCGGCCTTAAATGTTGAACACGATCGAAGCCTGTTTTCACCAACAAAGCCTATTTCATGCTGTACTCCCAGTTTATTTACAGCCATAAAAACAAACATGAAATACTAGATGTTTTTTGCAAAATCTCACCAGTGTCTCCAGTGTCTGTCCTCATAATCTGTTTCCCACAATGCTTGAAGCACACATCCGCTCCCTCAAACTCCAACATTTGAAAGCATTAAAAACACCAAAACTATTTATTGTCACGCTTCCGTATCTGAGGTCCTCTCCAGAGTTCCCGACGCATGTTTAGTAGATCAAACTCTCCTGATTGCTAAGCACAGTCACCTGTTCACTATTTACCTAGCCTTCATATACGAACATCCAGCCCACTTCCTGTTGCGAGGTATTGTCATGATCGCTACATGCATAACGAGCGTTTCCATGGTTCTCGACCTGTTCTGTTCTTTGTATTTCATGTCTGTCTATCCTCTGTCTGCTTTGTTCACCTATGAGGACTGATACCCGGCTTGATACTTCTCGGGTTGCTTTAGTTCCTATAATAAACACACATCTGTTTTTTTGGTTGTCCCAGCCTGACATAATGTCCAATGAAAATTTAAAAGTCAAATCTAATCAAATCAAGTTTATTTATATAGCGCCGTTTACAACAGATGTCCTCTCAAAGCAACTTTACAAGTGTCCAAGTCCAAGCCCCCAGTGATCAAGCCAAGGGCGACAGTGGCAAGGAAAAACTCCCTAAGACGGTGAGGAAGAAACTTTGGGAGGAACCAAGACTCAAGGGGGGAGCCCATCTTTTTCTGGCCGACACCGGTCACCACGACAACAAGATACATATATATAAAAAACAGTAGTAAATTAGCTATAACATAAAGTCCGGGGCTGTGCCACAGCAGGACGGGGGGTGGACCGGGGGTGCTGATAAGGACCTCCATCCAGTTGATTAATCCTCCATCTGCGTCTGGATAAGCAGGAGGTGGTTGGTCCGGGACAGGTAGCAGGAGAGCCTCCTCAATCCTTACTCAGTACCAAGGACAGCCAGTAGCTCTGTAAAAGTAAAACAAGACAGTTCTGTATGTGACATAAATTATAGACAGCTCAGAAGTGTGGCAGCAACCCAGGCAATGAACTATTACAGCCTAACTAAAAGGACAGAACCAGAAGGTAACACAGACTTGGGGGCACCCTGAGGAGTTGGCATCCCTCCACCCCACCGTCAACAAATTTGAGTGAACATGTGCAGTGCTGGGACAACAGCACTAGTGTCTCAGTATACCATAAAACCTTCTGCCCATCAACTCCTGGATCTGTAACCTTTATCCACAGGGAAATATCAATTACCAAATGCTAAACTAAAGTAAGTTTTTAGCCTAGCGTTTAATGGAAGGCTGTTCCATAGTTGGGGGACTTTGTAAGAAAAGTCTCTTCCCCCTACTGTTACCTTAGTAATTGATGGAACCAGTAAGAAGCAGCACCCTGTGTTCTTAGTAAACGTGGGCGTTCATGTGTGTGTACGCTCATGTAAACACAAACACACATACACATAGTGTTGGATCAGCACAGGTCATCAAGGAAGCCTATTTTGATTTTTCTTATGTCTGTTATAACAAGTCAAATTTAAACTATATCTTAATCTTTGTTGCAGAATGGTTTTGTTGGAAGCGGCCGGTCTGCTGTCCTTTTACTCACTGTATGCTTGTATTCTGTTGGTAGTTTCCATATGAAAGAACACTATAGAACTTTCTAATAAATCACAAATAAAATAAGTGTTTATTATAAATTTTAATACAGGCACTGAACCCAAGGTCCTTTGTGCAGTCTGCAAAGTCAAACATTTTACACAGTATATTTAATAAATAATGAACAAATGTTAAATGGCACTAACACAAAGCTCTCAGCCATTTAACTTTTACACTGATAAAACTTTTAAAGGTTTATAAGGTCAAATATGTTAAATAAAATATGATGCACTTTGGCATTCGACTGAGGGTCATTCCAGACCAGAAAGACAGGAGACGGAATTTGCCACGCCCCTGTCTCCAGAGGAAACCAAACTAGCCACGCCCTTTCCCATGAGGAAACGGAACTAGCCACTTATGTATTCTAATGAATGCGTTTCATTCGTTTTAAATGTAAGAACGAATGTACTGCAGGATGGTAACTGTTTCAAAAATGGTGAATGTAGTACAGTATTTGCATACTTTGCAATCTATTTATTAGGCTTACTCTGGTGAAGTGTGGTATATTTATTGATCTTCAGACTGTTTAATAAACCATTTCAATTACAATAAATAATTTTTTCTTCTTATAGTGATGACTTAGCCTGTTTTGTTTTTTGTTGCCAGCAATAACATTTGGTGAACTTTAATAAATTAAACCAAGTAGTCTCAGGAGAAAAGGCACTGTTTTCATGAGTGATGTTACCGTATTCTAGGCACTGTTTTCATGAGTGATGTTACCGTATTCTAGGCCTGTTAAAACAGTTGTTTGAACAATATTCTTTCTCCTATAAAAAAAATCACTGTCCCAGGAAATCTGAAACTATTTGTGGCCTAAATGACCGAAATGCTCTTGAAATACATCTGAAGCTGGAAGACTGACTGACTGTTTCTTCCACAATCCGGTGACAGTTGTCTCCACTCGAAGCTTCCGTTTTCATGATGTTCATGGTGCGTTAAACAGGCGACATCGATGCAGGTGACGTCATACACCAACCAAGTCGTTTTGGCGAAAAATAAGCACTGACTTGGCATGAACGCTGACTTGCTCTCGCATTGATGGCATTTGTTACAAATGCGCTGGTACCGATGACAAACTGGTTAAAAATACATACATTTATTTGAGTACATTTATTTAAAGAATGCTAAAGCTTTTCCGCTCTTGTCTGACTCCAGGATTTTCCTGCATGGCTCGTTTCAGGAGTGCAGTCCTGCAGGTCATCTCTAGATGGCTCTGCTGTAAATCTTAATGAGAGTGCGCCATCGGCGACAGTTCTGCTTGAATTTGGTCCTCCTATGACGCGGGTTTTCCAGGGCAGTGAAGGCAGGTGTTTCTCTGCTGAATGAGAGTTTGGTTCAAGTGGAGCAGCGGGCCGCGAGAAGTGTGCGCACACGATGACAGCTGGGTGTTCTGCCCTACTCTGAAAGTCACAGATCCCAACTGAAATGGCGGTGGCCACAGTTCGGTCACAATATTATCAGGTTGCTTAAAGCATGCGCTGTGGAACACTACCAGCATACACGTAAAGACTGGTCTAAAGAACAATATACATAAAATACCGCTATAACAAAAACATTTAACGACGCATAATGACATATAATGAGGCTAATTAATGGTTTCTCTTGAACATATCTAATCTCGTACAATCTGTAGGTTTCCAAATAACGGTAAAATAAACGACCGGGGTTATTACTCGGTCTGGATACCTGCATCATCAGCTCGAGACCGTACACATGCGTGCCTGTACACGGGTAAGAACCGCCTATCCAGCCAGGACCTACACGCGATTGGTTGCTATAGATAACAGCGGCTGTTCATATTTCGGGATTGGTGGATAGGTGGTTGTCCATTACGTTATGCTCTCCTCTACAAATACGCTGGGGTGACTGCGAGAGAAGACGTAATGAAGCGATTCCTTATGTCCTTGCAATGGTCGTCAGTTTAACATTATTTGGCAGGCGGGAGTTGCAATGAAGGTAGGTTACAGTATTCTAATTATTTTGGTCGTACAGACCCGTGGTTTCGAATCGATTGTTCAACCGAGACGCGCGGGGCTCATCATGCGTTACTTTGCTTTTCACTGTCGTCGCTGAGAAAACAAAAGAAGCCAAATAATAGTTTAGCTCATTTGTCAACAACATATAATTGCCAGGAAGTATTACCCTTGGTTAATTCAGAGCGCCAGTTGCCTCGAAATTCTGCTCAAGTCGGTCAACGATGATAAAATTAAAATTACGCCTTAAGCGCCTACGTCGGTTCCTGTCACCGGTGCACGCGACCATGCGATTGCAGAAGATGCTGCATCGAATAACCAGTTAGATGCAGAAACGGCAAGAGCACGCATATGAACGTCTGCGGTGACAGAAATAGCGCTTTGTCCACGAGACATTTGAAGCAGTGTTTGCTGGGGACCAAAGCTTGTCTCCTTCGCTAAAGAGATCAGCGGATAATCTGAGATAGCTCGTGCCGATATGGGAGGGGGACGCACCAGGATTGGTTCGTAGCAGTCTGTGACTATTCGAATAATCATCGTTTAACTTTGATGCTGACAATGATGACGATAGTGGCTAGTGGTGGTCGATGCAACTGTAAGTTTACACGCTGATGTAAATTTACAAAACGCACACCTTACATTGACGAATCAGTGATGTTTATAATGATATATAATTACCCCCAAAGATTCTCTGTCAGCATACAGCATTTCACAGACGCACGTGCCGTAAAATATGGCTGTGCATTATGAAATGAAAACATGAGGTACTGTGCTCACTCTGAGGTGAAAGTTTAAATCAGATATGCATGTGGACCTGCTCCTTACAGAGGTTTATGTAAAACTTCAGTACTTTCTTCCCAAGTGGTAAAGGGCATCTTGTCTTCAAAAAAACAAAAACTCTGCTCTGTCGTGTCATCAGTCTGATTTCTTCTAAAAGCAGTGTTCAGGTGAAAAGTCCTGAACGCTACTGTGTTCAGTACACACAGAACTCCAGAGGTGCTGAAGGCTAAGTGCCAAGAACCAAGATCTGAGCGCCTTGGCCGGGAAAGTCTCTGTCTCTCACACACATACACACTCCTACTATTGCAATTAAAATGATAAACAGAAGGAACTTTTGACCAGATTCATGCAGATCCCAGCAGTTTGGGTCTGTATCACTCTTGCAACAATCACTCAGTTTCATCGCTGTTAGTTTATGTAATTATTGTTGTTGTTTAAGCATGACATCGTCCAACTCATAATAAACTGACCTGTCACATCTGCTCAGTCCAGACCCTGAGGGTAACTGTGCAGGCAGAACTCTACAAGACCCCCCCAGACCCTGGAGAGTAAACTGGAAGTGTTTCTAGAACACACTCTAGAACCCTGGAGTAAAGCCCAACAGGGTTTCTAGAAAACACTCCAGACCCTGGGGAATATCAGACATGGTTGCTTTATACTTCATAGCTCTGCACTGTTATAATGACAAAAAAAAATACTTTTTTGAATATCGGGAAGTTCAACAAAATTGCATGTGGTCATGTGGCAACACAGTGCGGTAGAGGGTTAATTGAAGATAAAGTGTTAAACTGGATCTGCATCTATTTGACCCAAAACTTCAATCTTTATTGTTGATTTGAAAAGCCAACATTATCTCTAGACCTCCAGGGTTTCAGACTCACTGAGATTCAGGAAGTTCTCATTACAAATCCGAGGAAACACAAAACTCCAGGGAGACTGTTTATTAGATGTGTCAGTCATGCTCCAGTAAGTCAGTTCTGAGGATTTCATAGATGATCTCAATCAGTTTTATTGGATGGCATCATCTCCCCACACTCCAGTTTTAATTGAACAGTGGCGCTGCTGCTGGAAGCTCTCAATAAAGGTGATGCAGTTCTAATCCTGTGATTTAGTACTTATCACTGATATAGCACTGATTTGATGATCATGTGATTCTGTATTGATGCTGCTGCAGTGATGATGGTGTGCAGTGTGGGATCACTTTGATGTTACTGGCCCAGCTGTCCAGTATACATCAGGTGTGCAAACACAGTTCTATTATTTATTTCACAACAGCATGCAGAGAGAGAGAGAGAGAGAGAGAGAGAGGTGATTCCTGAAGCCCTGGAGGCTCCAGGGTTGTCCTAGAGAAGGGCTGTGTGTACGTACACAGCAGCAGGGCAGATGGGAAAGCACATTCTGATGTACTGTGCAGAGACAGCACTATATGCTGGTTTTATATGCTTCTCGGGGAGTGCGCCTGTGATTAGCTTTGTAGGACAGCTGTAGGTGGCTTTGCCTGTAGCGCAGCTGTGGATGTACTGTGTAAATGACTGTGCTCATAGTGTGTGTGACTGTGTTCATAGTGTGTGCGTTTATGTGTGTGTTCATGGGTTTGTGTGAGTGTGTGTGTATGTGTGTTTTTTAACCTACTCTACTAAAGTCATAAAGACCCACAAAAGCCCACCAGTCATCTATGGTTTCGACTCTCCTTCTCTCTCATTCTCATTCGCTCTGTTCTCTCTCCTCTCTCTTCCTCTACCTCTGTCTAACCCTGCTCTCATCCCTCTTTCTCTGCCTCTCTCTCCTTTTCTTTCAGTCTGTCTTCCTTCACTCTGCTCTTACCTCGTTCCACCCCATGGGAGCCATATATGCTTATTGATTCCCCAGCACAAGAGACATATTCTATCCCCTCTCTCTCTCTCTCTCTCCCTGTATCTCTCTATCTCTTGCCCTCTCTCTCTCTTTCTCTCTCTCTCTCTCTCTCGTGCTCTGTGACTGTCGAGGACATTGGTGGTCAGCAGAAAGAGAGCATTCATATTTATTTTGTAACAGAACGTGTGTGTGTTTGTATGTGAATGTGTGAGAGTCTGAGGTGGGCTGTCTGGGACATGTACAGGATGAGTTGTGTGTGTTGTGTGTTTGTGTGTGTGTGTTTTGTGTGTTTGTGTGTGTGTTTGTGTGTGCATTTGCGTGTTTTGTGAATTGCCATGATGTATTCAGATACAGGGGTGAGATGGTTTGAAAGCTGAAAACCTTCGATCATGTGAGTGGAGTTGAGTTTCACTGGTCGGAGTGTTCAACACGATTAACATAGAAAACACAGCAAATCGATGCAGTCTCTTAGGAACGATGGAGAAATCCTCACTCTCCCACTCGATAAAAACACTCCACCCCCTTCCCCCTGCTGTCTTTCTGTTTCTTTCCAGCGCGTCTTTCTCGGGCTCCGCCCCATCTACTCTCCCTCTGACCTGTCTGCCCCTCGGGTTGTCTCTCTCTCTGTCCTGTATGGCTGGCTTGATGTTTCCGAAGGGTGTAAGATTCGGCTGTAACCTGAGAGAGCCTCCATTATCTCCAGTGAGCCCTACAGATATGGCATCTGCTGGAGGAGAACAGGCTACCTGTGTTCCACCCTGCCCCACACGGTTTGAAGCAGAGAGCTTCTGTTTGCTGGTGGCGGATGTACATGCAGTGATTAACTCTTTATTATATCATGTATTTCAGGGCAAAGGATTTAAAAATGTTTTCTGTTTTACAGTCTTTGTAACTCTTCACAGTGTGAGTGATCAAAGGTGGTACCTTTGAATCTATAAGTCCTGAAACCAGTGATGATACCCATAGTTGAATTCTCTCTCTCTCTCTCTCTCTCTCTCTCTCAGGCCGGTGCGTCCTCTATGTGGGCGTCATGCTGTGGTTTATTGAATGAGGTGATTGGCACAGGAGCAGTACGCAGTCAGCCGCCTGGTTTTGGGGGCGGGGCTGGGCCCTTCCGTTTTGCCCCCAGTGCTGGCTACTCTGCCTACCCTCCCACGAGCTCCGCCTCCTCAGGCAGTGGCCTGGTGTGCAAGGCCTGTGGTCTTGCCTTCTCCGTCTTCAGACGCAAGGTAAGAGTGGGCGGGGTGTCGGTAAGAGTGGGCGGGGTGTCGGTAAGAGTGGGCGGGGTGTCGGTAAGAGTGAAGGGGTGTCGTTAGTGTGGTGGACGTTATAATGGTGCCAAGATTGCACAGTTCTTCACAAACCATTAGAGAAATATTCCTCAAGTTTGTAAATGTGTAAAGGTCCCAGTAGTGGGTGAGACAGAGAGAGAGGAGCACAGGAGAGAGAGAGAGAGAGAGGGAGAAAGAGAGACAGATGTAATGCTGTAATGACCCAGCCCTGCCATCTCTGAATACCTGTTTAATGCGAAGGTGAAAGACATTCTAGTGCGTCATTTTGTAACACGAGTGTGTCCACTAAATGTTGTGGTATATCAGCACACTAAGATGGAGAGGATTGAACTCAGCTCCTGTGTGAGGTGTCCCATGGTGTAATACTGTCCCATGGTGTAATACTGTCCCATGATGTAATATTGTCCCATAGTTTAATACTGTCCCATAGTGTAATACTCTCCTGTATGATGTAATATGTCCTATGGTGTAATACCATGTGAAGGCGTACGGTCCCATATGGTGTGATAATGTCATGATGAAGCTTCTGCAAAATGATTGCTGAAAAGAAAACTGCCAGATGTAAAGAAAAAACATATTAATACATTATACTGAGCACATTTAACTTTATTAATACATTATACTGAATACATTTAACATTTGAAAGCTGAAATCCCTCTGTCTGTCTGTCTGTGTGTCCATCTTTCTCTCTGTTCCAGCACGTGTGCTGTGACTGTAAGAAGAGCTTCTGCTCGCTGTGCTCAGTGCTGCAGGAGAACCTGCGCAGGTGCACCACCTGCCACCTGCTGTGGGGGACGGCCTTCCAGAGGCCCCGCCTCATGCGCCTGCGGGTCAAAGACCTGCGGCAGTACCTGACGCTGCGAAACATCAACACAGACACCTGCCGTGAGAAGGAAGACCTGGTAGACCTGGTTCTCTGCCACTTAGGTGCGCAGCTGGGGCCTGGTGATGAAGAGGAGGATGAGGAAGAGGAGGCAGACACTGACAGCGTGCATTCGCACCTGCACTCGGTGGTGACTCCGCCCCCCAGTGCAGCACGCTCCGCCTCTCAGCAGTCGGCACTGTCTAACCCCGCCTCTCAGGGAGAAGCACCCAGCCCTAGCAACAGCCCTAGCAACAGCTCAGGAACCAGCCAGGTACACACACACACACACACACAGATGCACACATATACACACACAAATCTCTGAGGGGTAAAACTAACCCTTGCTCACTCAGTCTGTGTATTCTGGATGTTTTGTGTGTTTAGTTGTTTTGGGTCGTTTGTATTGTGCTGGATGTTGTGTGTGTTATGTGACCAGATGTTCTGTAGAAACAGCTGTAGAAGTGTGTATGTTAAGGTTGTTTTTGTTTTACCTAGTGTGTGTGTGTGTTGGTGTTCTTAGACCTCTGTAATTTGTAGTCTCATTGGATTAAACTGTTGATTTAACTGTGAAACACACTGGTTCATAATATCCTCCAGAGTCAGAACACTGAACACAAACATCCACACACAACACACACACACACTTACAAAGAACATGCGCAAACATGTAGGCATTTGGTCCACTAAATGGGATTAGATCAGATTTTTTAATAGACAGTAAATAAGAGAGTGATTTAGATGGCCGATGTGTGTGTGAGAGGGAATGTGCCTCTATGTCTGTGTGAGTGTGTGGAAATATAATAAAACACCACTATAAATACATAGAACATTAAGCAAAAAAGACACACTGGGCAATTAAGAGCAGCATTAGAATGTGTTTGGTGGTTTATAATGGGACATTTGAGGAGTATATAAACTGAAAGACTGAAAAGAAATAGACTGTATAGAAATAGACTGAAAGACTGTAAGAAATAAGCGAGGTAGGAGGAGATCAGTCTCAACAGCAGCTACAGGATGGAGGTGGGTGTAGGAGTAGGGTAGGGGTGAGTGTATGAGGGGGGAGACAAAAGAAGATAATTGTTTGATAAATGGAGTATCTGGTCATGGAGTAATGGAGTCTGGTCATGGAGTCTCATCGTGGTGTTTGGTAATGGAGTCTGGTCATGGAGTCTCGTCGTGGTGTTTGGTGGTGGCATGGATGATCTGGCACCTTCTCCGGATGGCAGGAAAGTGGAGAGACTGTCAGAGGGGTGGAGGAACCAGATGCAGCACTTATGGTAGGAGGTACATCGTAGGTAGAGATTTAGGGGGACAAACTCCCTGATCAAGAACAATGGTGGATATCTGTCATCAGATGGAACTGTGAACATAAGTAGCTTCTAATTCTGAAGACTGTAGTCTATAAATAATGAATTCAGTTTACAATGATGGATGTGTTTAGTGTCTGTCTAAGCTCTGGAAAATTTGATTAATGTGTTTTGATACTGTTGTGCATTCTTGTGATGTTTTTATGTGTTATTGTGGATTTTGTTGTGAGTTATTGCGGAAGTTCTGAAGTAATATATTACTTCAGCACAACTGTGTGTGTGTGTGTGTGTGTGTGTGTGTGTGTGTGTGTGTGTGTGTGTTTGTTGATCATTTCCAGGATCGTGGGGAACTTGCCTCTGTTTCACTCTTGTATCTGGAGCCCAGTGAACGTTTACTAGGGTTAGAGGTGAGTCATGCTTCATAAACTAAGGGTTAGGGTTAGAGGTGAGTCATGCTTCATAAACTAAGGGTTAGGGTTAGAGGTGAGTCATGCTTCATAAACTAAGGGTTAGGGTTAAAGGTGAGTCATGCTTCATAAACTAAGGGTTAGGGTTAAAGGTGAGTCATGCTTCATAAACTACACTAATGCTGCTTGCTGAACATATGTTGTGTGTTATCAGAACGATGATGACTATTTCTGCTGTCATCTCTTGTCCTGCCTGTGTGTGTGTGTGTGTGTGTGTGTGTGTGTGTGTGTACAGACAAGTCCCGTGATCCAGAGGCGAGCACGGGCCTCCCTCTCTGACCTGTCCCAAGAGGATGACATTGAGAACCTGACAGTGCGCCAGCTGAAGGAGATTCTCGCCAGAAACTTTGTCAATTTCTCAGGCTGCTGTGAGAAGTGGGAGTTGGTGGAGCGTGTGCACCGCCTCTACAGAGAGAACGAGAACAACCGCACTTCCAGTGAGAGCAGATCCAGTGAGAGCAGAGAGCAGATACACTGTTCCAGTGAGAGCAGATACACTGTTCCAATGAGAGCAGATTCACTGTTCCAGTGAGAGCAGATTCACTGTTCCAGTGAGAGCAGATTCACTGTTCCAGTGAGAGCAGATCCAGTGAGAGCAGAGAGCAGATTCACTGTTCCAGTGAGAGCAGATCCAGTGAGAGCAGAGAGCAGATTTACTGTTCCAGTGAGAGCAGATCCAGAGAGAGCAGAGAGCAGATACACTGTTCCAGTGAGAGCAGATCTAGTGAGAGCAGTAAGAACACTGTTCCAGTGAGAGCAGAATTTTAAAAAAGGCTAACAAAGTCAGTTTGATGACTCGCTCATTATAGAACAGGCTGACTTGAACAGAGTTTAACACCAGGGTGTATGGAGAGATGTATGCAGTTAGACTGGGACACAGTTACTCAGTGCACTTTCTCCACATGCTGATTAGGATGAACTGTCTGGAGAATATGTCTAGAGGGAGTAGGTGAGCTACCTCAGCTGGGCTCCCGTGCTTCCACTTGTCTATGGACTAATTGCAGAGAGGAGGTGGGGTCAGTGAGAGGAGTCAGGAGCAGGAGTTAGGGAGGAAGAGGATTGGACAGTGTGGAGTCTGTAAGAAGAGGAGGTTTTATGAACCCCAGAGGTCAAACTGTTAAAATGACTGTTAAATAGTACAAGTAGTCAACTCAGCATTTTAACAATGGTTTGAACAGTCTGTAGACAGTTTTGTGAAGTCAGTAATGTCTCTGTAAGGTTGACTTCTCTCTCTGTTTTCTCTGCAGTGGAAAATGTTAGCAACAGTGTCACTGCAGGTACGCATTCACTCATATCACAAACACAAATATAGAGTATCAGTGTATCAGTAGGTCCTCGAACAGCTTTATGTAGTCTGCAGTGTGATCAGTGGATTTTACTGACTACGTGTTGTAGTCATGACTCCACACCATTCAGGCCCATGGTTTAAACCAGAGGGAAACTCTGCGGTTTACGCTCGTCGGCTGTGTCTGCGTGGGAGGGTGGAGTGACGTGTGTTTGGCTCTCTTGAGTGAGTCTGAGTGAGCTCATCTGTCCATCCCAGCCACTACTGTCCTGTTTTTAATCTCGTCATGTTGTTTGCTCTCTGCCCCTTTACCAAAGTGGTGTCATACCCTTCTCCACCGTGCCCAGGAGGTAAGAACCACCCCAACGTCAGCATGTGACAGACGCCTCCCTCTGCAGCGCCTGCTGGAATATCAGCGCTGTCTCCGTCTGCATGACCCATGTTTTGTTTGCTTGCCGTCTTTGTTGTGCCTTGAATGCTACCGGTTTTGTTATCTGGGCCCTAATATCACTTGAACAGCACTTTATTCTACCGTAAAGATTTACTCCTTTTGGCCAAATGCCAAATGCTGATATATAAAAAAAACTGTGATTGCACTGCACTGTTAATGCTCAATATTGTAAGTGGCTTCCTGGCACTGTACCAGGAACCTGCTGTTTGTGGTCACCTGACCCCTGATGCTCTGCACCTTTTGCAGATTTTGTGTGAGCAGGGCACTTAATAAAAGCTAATGAAGACAGCCATCAGACAGCAGCTCACCACCACTACTTATCAGACAGGAGCTCAACACCAATATCTATCAGACAGGAGCTCAACACAAATATCTATCAGACAGGAGCTCAACACCACTATCTATCAGACAGGAGCTCAGTGTGCTTGAGCTGCTGTCTGATATCTTCTTACCTGTTCCCAGGACTGCACTCTTATGAACAGAGATCTTGGATGTTGTTCCTGGGATCTTTTGGAGTCACTCCCCCAGTTTGAGGGTTACAGCCCCAAGAGCTCCAACTACTACAGGAACCACAGTTGCCTTGATCTTCCACATCTTTTTAGCTTTTCTTTCACCCCATGGCATTTCTTGAGCTTCTCGTATCTATCACCATGGCCCTCCTCTGATGTTCCACTACTGATGTCCAGTTGACTAGCCATTACCATTTTGCCTCTCTGTATCTGGGAGTCCCACTGGATCTTAGCTTGGTCACTCTCCACCACCTTTGGGGGTGTATCCCACTTTGACCTTGGAACTTCAAGTCCAAACTCAGCACAAATATTTCTGTGTACTGTACCAGCTACTTGGTTACGGCTTTCCACATATGCTCTGCCTGCTAGCATATTATATCCTACTGTTATGTTTGATTGTTTCGGGGGTATATTTGCTCAACTTGTATCTGGGGTCTTGCCTGGTGTGGTAGATCCCAGCTTCTACTGATCTTGTATTTAGAGCTTGTTCTTGTGCTGCCATGAACTAGCCTGTCTATTTCTGGGGGTCCTTCAGGATCAGTACTGTTCGGCCTTAAGTTAACCTTCCAGGGTGAGTTCCATCCACTAGAAGCTGGTTCATTTGTACTGCTGGGTAGACATGGAGTTCAGTCTCTAGCTTAGGTGGTTCTGTTCTAGTATTGTTACCCTGCCTTCAAGAGTTCCCTTTGGAGTGTTCATTGGTGACCATCCTGTTTATTTTATAGGCTTCTTCTTCTCTTGTGTATCTCTTTAGATGGGCAGCCAGTGCTGTCCATCTTGGCTTAGCAGTTTCCATGACCTCATGTAAGGATAGTTTCTTGTACTTCTTGGGTATATGGATCATCATGCTTTTTCGCAGTTCTGATAGCTGGTTAACTTCTCTCCATGTTGCCCTTGGCCTCCAACCTCCTTCTCCATGGAGGATATTGCTCTTTGTTGGTGAAGTTTATCTTGTAGCCAAGCATCTCAGGACATCACTGTTGCTGTGGCATATATCAGCTGGTCTCAGTGATGATCACAGTAGTTACTGTATTAACATCTTCCAGCAGGTCTTCAGGGACTTGGTCTGAGTAGTCTGCTACAGACATGAGTCAAGTCAAAATGTATTTATATAGCACTTTTTACAACATCCATTGCCTCAAAGCAGCTTTACAGATGTCCGAGCCCCCAGTGATCAAGCCAAGGGCGACAGTGGCAAGGAAAAACTCCCTGAGAGCACGAGGAAGAAACTTTGAGAGGAACCAAGACTCAAAAGGGAGGGCCCTAGGCTACTCTGGCCAACACTGGGCACCACAATAACAATAATATAAACAGTAAATAATAACAATAATATAAACAGTAAACAAAATAAGAAAAGTGATTGTAAATCAATGTAAAATCAGTCTTAATTTCCCTGTGATGACTTTATATACCAAACGCAGTCTCCCTGTTGCCACAGCAATTCTTGTTGTTGTTGTACCTCATCCTTCTCTAGTTGTGAGAGCTGTTGTTGCTTACAGATGTTGGAACGCTGAGCTAGTTTTGGTGTTAGTTTAGATGTTATCGAAACATTCGTAGTTCCCACAATCCTCTGCATATCTGTTCTCACACTGGAGCTGCTTGCGCAGTAGCTTTATTGGACACTCATCCATGAGTGTCTTATTATTTATTATAATTCTTATAATATTATTTGTTTTTTATATATATATGACAAATAAACACTCATGGAGGAGGGTGGAGAATGAAGGACTGATCTCTCTCTCTCTCTCTCTCTCTCTCTCTCTCTCTCTCATATATATAAATATATAGACAGAGAGGCAGAATAATAACTGTGAGATTTAACAGACTGTTGTGCCCTGCTCTGTCTTCCTGTAGATGGCGCTGCTGTGGCTCCTCTGGGAATCGTGGATGAGAACCTGTGTCGAATCTGCATGGATGCCGTCATCGACTGCGTCCTGCTGGAGTGTGGTCACATGGTCACTTGCACCAAGTGTGGCAAACGCATGAGCGAGTGCCCCATCTGCAGGCAGTACGTGGTACGGGCCGTGCACGTGTTCAGGTCCTAACCCTGCTCAGTCTCTATCCCCCCCCCGGCAGTACGTGGTACAAGCCGTGCACGTGTTCAGGTCCTAACCCTGCTCGGTCTCCACACCCACCCCCCTGGCAGTACGTGGTACGGGCCGTGCACGTGTTCAGGTCCTAACCCCGCCCAGTCTCCACAGCTCCTGAGAGGCCACACCCCCTGGCCCAAGACATGCGAGTGGCAGCCCCATGTCTCTCGACAGCGCCCCCCTCTGAAGTGGAGGTCAACACCTCCAGTGGGAACTTCTCTGATGATCATAATGCAACCATTTTCTTTGCCCATTTCACACACTGATGCTAGTTATATCCTTATGACTTTCAGTTTGTCTGTATGTACTAACCAGGGTAAGTGAGTTTTATAGAAACAATATCTAAGAGGGTTTGATATGGTTTACATTCCTCGAAATGTCTAATGTGCAATATTAGATTATTAAGAAGTGTTAAGTGTGTGAGTAGAGGGTCTAACATGACAAGAGTTCTAAAAAAGTGAACCATTTGCCGTTAACATACTCACCATGAAGCAGAGATGAAGCCAGCAGAGAGATGGAGACCTTGGAGGACATCAGTGGCAAACGCAGATCTCCTTATTACTGTGTTATTACACCATTACACAGCCACGGTACAAATGACCTTCCAGCCTGGAAATCACACAACTAACCAGGAGTGGAAACTAGCACTTTATACCTGCTGCAGAGGAAGCTACAGCGCTGAGAATAGAGGGAGAGAGATGGAGAGATGAATACAGATGGAGAGAAAGCAAGCAGAACCATCCATGCAGATATCCAACGCTCTGCCTGGGAGAGATCGAGAGAGACAGACAGACAGAGAGAGAGAGACCGAGAGAGAGACATCCATGCAGCCACTCCAGTGGGCAAAATGTAGCCAGTGCTCTCTGTAAGATTTATGTTAGTCTGAATCTGTTCAGACTTCAGTTTGTTCCATGAACAGACGCAGCTCCCTGCACCACCTGCAGTCCACAGTCCAGTGACGGTGTTTAACTTCCTTTCTCACTTTGCTGTCTATTTTTTAATGTTTAGCTTCAGCAGTACCGTTGTTCATGCCATCAGTGTCGTCCATCTCTCACTGTCTGATTTTTGTTCTCTGTAAAATACAGTCACGGTGCTACATGGACTGTAGTTATATTTTATGGTTTCATTTTTCGCCCTGTACTGTGGATTAGACTTTAATCAAACACAGTTTTTCGTTTCCTTGTGAATGTGTTTTTGATATTAATATTTTTCCAGCATAGTAAAGTAAATGTGTACCACAGTCAGGCACTGGGTGCTTCTGGCTCCATCTCTCATCATATTATACCTGTGTGTCCACATAGAACAGACACAACACAACCACTTACTGTACAATATATCACATTTTTTTATAAATACGTGAAAGTAGGATGTATAAATATTTTTCCTATTTATTTTTAAGGCGTTTAATCAGTGTCTTTTCTCAGAATGTACACAAAACCACAGAGACAGACAGAACACTCACTCAGTGCATTACGCTAATTCTTCACTGCATTTTTTCCAGCTCTTGATCAGAACCCCAAACCCTTCATTCTGTCGTCATCGTGCCCTGTAGCACACACTGTGCATGTGTGTGTGAGTGCGTGTGTTCAATGCTGCTATTTCTAAAAGATGTCACTTATAGAAATCGGAACAGAGCAGACAACGTACACACTATGAACAGAATAAAATACCTATGGATCGAAAATATTAAAAAATGTTTTTGAGGGGTTTGTATTTTGGAACTTTTTATTTTGGTAATATCAAAATGATTTAATAAATTTAATAAAATCTGGTATCTTGAACTAACAAAAAAAGGGTTTTCTGGTTTCCTTCTCAGTAGAGGAGACAGCTGATTAAAACAGGAAGCAGGTGAGAAGCTGGAGCATCATGGGAGGTTTATGTGAAACAAGTGTCATTTGAGCAAGATCTCATTTACTCAAAATAAACATCACTGAGCCTGTAACATTGTGCAGAACCAAACGGCAGTCAGAACTGGGAGTGATGTTCACTGCAGGATTCACTTGCTTTGGGTGTTCGGATCAGTACAGGACTGGGAACCAGGCAGGAAGAGACCAAACCAGCAGGGGTGGAGCAACCTCCACCTCCTGTTAGTGGATCTTTACATCCATTCAATCTTTTACTCTCCTCTCAGGGAAAGTAATGGCATTTCTTCACGTTACACAGTGCGAACGTAGAATATTATGTTGAATCTTACAAGAGCCTTAAACAGTTCAGGGTTCATGCTGGGCTTGTACAAACCTGCAGCGTCTTGCAGTACTTCAACCAGGAACGCTCTTAAAGTCTTAAAGTGCACATAGAAAATTAAACTATCTGATACAAAAATTACTTTACAATGCAGTCCTTGCATTGTAACACGAAAACACAGGCTTTATAACTGTTCGTCATAAAAGCTGAATGTGTGATGAAGCACAGGTGAACATCCAGCACGTTGCCATAAATTCCTCATTGGCTGCACTTTAGTGGACATTCATGTGTTGTCCTTGTTCCGCTCAAGAACAACACACTGCTCCATGTTGCTCAGAGGAACCAGCTCACTCCAGAAGACGTCCTGCCCTGGTACAAAAATGCTACTTCATACAGCTGTGCTGGTTTGTCTGTATCCAGTGGTCGGTGTATCCAGTCTCCAGCTGCATCTGTTCAGTCTGAATGGGACACTGACGAACATGTGGACGATGGAGTGTGTTCCACCCTGACAGGTGGATGCAGTCGATGTTCAATAGTGCTGGAGGTAAGACAACAACTGGACCAAACCTTGCAACAAACTGCAGGACACTTCTACCTACATTTTATAGCATCTGACAGATGCCATTGTCCAGAGCGACTTCCAGAAACGCTTTGTAATTGAATATATTTCCTCATGAGAGCCCAGACAGAACAGTGACAAGAACACCAAGTACAGACTAAAAACCCTGGACAATCAAAATACCACAGCTCAGTATAGAACAAACAACCAGAATAGACAACTCTGTGTGTGTGAGTATGAGTGTGTGTGCATGCATGTGTGTGTGTATGTGTGAGTGTAGTGAGGTGGTTGGTGCTCTGGTTGGTCAGTGGTTGAGTTGGAGGCGTGGAGCTGAGGTGGAAGGGGGCGGGGCATGTGCCTAATGGTGGACGCAGGAGTTATCTGTGATGTCCAACCTAGCCAGATACAGAGCTACCACCTGAGAGACGGAACAGCATCACTGAGACGGCAGGCCGAGGGAGGGAGGAGTCTGACCCATGCAGCAGGGATATGGCCCATCATGTGTCTGTGAAGGTCAAACATAGGTCACAGGTCACAGTGTCTCAGTTCAGCAGAGTCAGGTCATGGGTTCCAGTAAATTCAGATCAAATAATCTCTCTGCCTGGTTCAGTTTAAGGCTCAGCTACTGAAATCTCCAGTGTGTGAGTGTCCAGTGTGTGTGAGGGTCCAGTGTGAGAGAGGGTCCAGTGTGAAGAAACTGGTGTGTTGTTGCAGAGGATGAGAGCAGGTGTGTGTCAGGCTGTCCGTTAGTCCCTCCACTAGAGCTGAACACACAGAGAACTCCACCCAGCACACATACACACGTGTGTTCTTCTGAAGCCGATATCGTATTACTATGCTGTATAATGTACTGTAGTGACGGATAAGGGAATTGCACACTTTTTCTGACGAAAGTGTAGTAGATATAACAGAAAACAGTAGTATAACAGTAGATATAACAGAAATAACAGACCCAACACACATGCACTGTAAATATTTTTTTTTTACTTCACTCTGCCCACCCACTTTACATGTCAGTAATATTTAAAAGTGCTAATATGTAAAATCATGTTTGAAGTGGTGGAATAAACACAGTAACTGAGGGAGTTATGATGGTGCAGACATATAAGCTCAGGGTGAGTCCTACCGCACCCACCTGCAGGCCGTTAATGAGCCAGCCCAGCTCCTCCTTGGATATGCTGGTCTAGTGAAACAGGCTGGCTGTAGACTATACCACTCAACAAGAGAGGGGTGATGGCCTTACAGCAGTTCAAGTCAATTCTGCTCCATAGCCCCTTCTCACAGCACCTGAGAGAAAGAAAATTCCTCCCATCAGTATTCGTCATGTCTGTTAAAACCATGTGGGCAGTGCAGTATGTTCTGCTACAGAGCTAATACCTTGCTATCTCTTCAAGCTGTGTGCACTCACAGGTGCTGGGCATGCAGGCGACTGAACACAGTCCTCCACTCCTCCCTGCCAATCACATGGCTCCGCCCATCACACGGCTCCGCCAATCAGATGGTCTGGCAGGGGATAGATGGACGGTGGACTGATGACATGGTGTGTCACCTGAGCACACCTGGGTGGAGACTGAGCACACCTGGGTGGAGACCGAACAAACTTGTTCCTGCTTACCTCAGATCCCTCCCCCTCCAATGCTTATTGAGGCCCCAGCCAGTTGTCCAGGCAACCGCTGCCATTGTTCTAGAGTCTCCGCCTCTTAGCCTCATTGGACAGAGCCTTTCTGATTACCTGGTGCCTCAACATGCTTCACCTGCTTTGTCAATTTACACCTGGGTTTTGATTGGTTTTTTGTCTTTCCATCACCATCCAGCTCACCAACTGGATGCCTCCAGGATAATGGGATTGGCTGGTTTTGTGTTTTGATGATGGAGTAGGACAAACACATGATTGGCTGATCCAGCACAGTAGAACAGATATGTGATCGGCTCTTCTCAGCTCTCCTCTGATGATTCATCCTGCTCAGTGTGCTAGGGTTAGGTCACCTGACCTCCCTCCTCTCTGCCATATCCCTCACACTTCTCCTCCTCTTAGTGTTTATGTCATGCAGGAGTCTGGTGCTCAGAGTGTTCATGGATTTGAGATCTTCTGAGGAATCATAGATAGCAAAACATCCACATTTCACCAGTGGGCTTTTTTTTTTTATATCCATAAAGCATGCTAGATTCGTTCCTGGGTGAAGCACATAGATTTGTCCACACACCAAAGCACTGAACCAATATTATCTACTGAAATACAAACTATGTGTTTGGAGTGAACAACCCAGTACAGTCACGACACCTTCCTTCTGCTGTGGTTTGGTTCTGAGTCTGTAGTGAGCTTCCTCTTCCTGGAAATAAGCTCCACCTCTGCTTTGGGTTTCAGCAGAGGCTCTGCCCCCAGCACAGAGAGACTCTTGTTGATGATATCATCAGGCTTGCTGATGAGTATATCCACTGCCTCTGGATTCTGGTTTGATGCTACCGGAATGGCAGTGGTGACCACGGGCGTTTCCATGGTTACGCCTGCATCCAGCTGGTCCTTAACGTCTTTTTGGAGACGGGGCTGTTTGAGCAGAGAACCAGGCAAGGCGGGTGCGTATTTAAAGCCAGGACCCCTCTTCTGTTTCATATACAGGAGAGAAGAGCAAAAACAACTCCACTATCATCAGTTATCAAGGCACTGAAGAATGTAGGGTGTGGAGGAGGCAAGGTGGGGTTTTGGTGGTGGTGATGTGGAATGAGCGGTGATGGAGTGGGCATCACTGGGTGCAATGGGTGTAGTGGGTGTAGTGTAGTGGGCATGGTTGGGTGGTGTGGATGAGGTGTAGTAGTTGTTGATGGGTGGAGTGGGTGGAGTTGATGGTGGGCAGTAGTGCAGGGGAGAGGTGTAGCTGGGTGGAGTGGGTGTGGCAGGGTGGGTTGGCCGTGGCTGGTTAGTGTGTATGGAGGTGGGCGGTGGTGAGTTGCTGTAGTTAGGTATGTTGTGGTCAGCATAGTTAGGTGGAATAGCCGTGATGTTGCTTACCTTCCCAGCCTTCCCTGCGTGGTTGCATTTGGGACACTCCCAACAATTTGGCAGCTCCTCATTCACAACACCACCCACCTCCATCACCACACCACCCACCTCCACCTGAACAAACACAACAACACCGGCTCTGAAAAGAAGCCTGACAACCAAGCGAAACATTCCACATGAACACTGAAAACTAGATGAGGAAGAACCTTCAGGCAGGCTGGGTGGAGGATCTCACTGCAGATGGAGCACTCCATCAGCATCATCCGAAGCCTCTCGCTCTCCTCTTCCACTGTGTCCTCCTTTCCCGCCTCTCCACACACGGCACACACCGCTGTGTGAGGCAGGATAGGCTATACAGACACACACGCACACACGCACACACACACACACACACACACGCACACACATTTAAAGTGTCACTGAATTCTCCACTTCAATCATTCCTTTTATCAAACGAAACTTTTGCAGAAATTTACCCTCCAGATGTGAAATTCTGCAATAGCAAAACCGAACCACTAGAGGTCAGGAATGAGTCAGGCTCTTTAAATACAAATACATGCAAATAAGAGATTATGTTGTGGTATATATTATTAGTAGCAAATGTAACAGGGACAAATAACCTTGTATTATCACATTTTAGCAACAAAATACATGTGTGTATGTGTGTGTGTGTGTGAGTTTTTGAGTGACGCGCGTGTGTGTGTGTTGTGTGTGTGTGTGCTCTTACAGCTATGCACTGCCTCAGGATGCAGGACTGCTTCATGCGTCCTGTCCCTCCAAACTTCTTCATGTCCTTACAGAAGTGGCAGCAGCCGCACTCTAGCCGCACACAGGCTTCACACCTCCTGCAGCGCGTACGCCTGCGTCGTGACCCTGACGAACCCCGCACACAGCCTAGCTTGATCCCTGACCCCCCGACAGGTGCTGGGGCCTCCCCACACGTGCCCGACCGCACTCTGGGTCGAACTGGAGTCTGCAGCTTCACACAAACACACACACAAACAAACACACACGCACACACACACACACACACACAGATTCAGTTAATCAAACAGTGTAAAAGGATTTGCAAAACATTGCTAATCTGAATATAGAAATAAAGCAAAATTAGCCACCAGCATGATTCTAGTTTCACTTTACTTTTTACAGCGAACTGAAGAGTTTGAGCTACTGGATCTTTATTTTCATATATATTTTTCCTTTATTGTCATGGTGCTACTCCTGTTGGCTACTGATTTGATATATAGAAGTACATCTAAATAAAATATAATTATTCTTGTTATTATTATTATTATTATTAATAATAATAATAATATTTTTGTATTGGTATGTTATTCCTTATATATTATTAAATATTATTATTACTGAAGAGTGCAAACAGGTCACATTTGACCTAGTGCTGTTTTTGGTTCTAAGGGTCGTTATGATCCGATCTCTCTACAGCTGGAGCTCTGATCTAGGCTGGTTGTGGCTGTATTCTGCATCTTCTTTGAGTGGTACCGTGGTGGGTTTCTTTGGCCAGCACACAACCGGCACTCCCGTGATGGCCAGTAGGGGGTCATCTTGCACATGATCCCTTAAGAGCACCTGCACAGAACAGTACATACTGAATCAGTACCAAGGAAACGGCGAAGGCAGAAAATGAAAGAGTGCGTGAGAGAATCAGAGAAACTGAGCAAGAGACAGAGAGACAGAAGGAGACAAAGAGACAGAGGGAGAAAGAAAACGAGAGACAGAAAGCCTGATGGAGGAATCACTGGGTCAGCTTGTCTTTCTGACCCCCTTGACCTCTGACCCTGTTGAACACTATTGCTTTTTCATTCAGAGTAGAGAACTGCTGTGATACATAAGTTAGTATCACTGTATCTAACGAACATAACACAGGGCACGTGCCATCACAGCACCTGTTCTCATGGTTTTAACAGAGAGACAGACAGATGGAGAGACAGACAGATAGAAATACAGACAGAGAAGTGGAGACACAGAGAGACAGATGGAGAGACAGATAAACAGATACAGAGAGACAGATCAGAAACAGAGAAACAGACAGATGGAGAGACAGAGAGAGACACAGACAGATGGAGAGACAGACAGATGGAGAGACAGAGAGAGAGACACTGACAGACAGACACATGGAGCGACAGACAGACAGGAGTTCGGACCTTCATGTGCTCAAGCAGGCCCTGTGGGTTCTCGATGCCCGTCGGGACACAGCGCTTGTGCTCAGGCAGCGACTCCAGTTTCTCCACCAGCGCCTGCAGCCCACTGAGCTCATACTGGGTCAGGTGGATCCAGCCAGGCCTTCCGTCCGAGTCCGGCGAGTTGCCCCGACCCACGCCGCAGCTGTCGTCAGAGTCGCTGGTGGGCGGGGCTTTCAGCTCATGCGGGGGAAGGGGTGGGGCTACTCTCTCGGGCTGCTCCGCCTGGGTCTTCCTCAATGTGTCATCCACGCTGGTGCATGAGTGTGATGTGGGGCTGTCAGAGCTCAGAGTCTCACTGCCTGAGAGAGAGAAGCAGCAGTTATCAGCACTGCACCAGCACTAGGGGTGTAAGGATGAACACATTTAAACACTCCCTCCCTCCCTCCCTCCCTCACTTCCTGGCCCTCTCACCATCCTGTCTTGCCACTCTCTGGATTTCCAGGCTGAGGTAGGAGTGTTTTGTCAGGCACTGCATGTATCTCTCCAGCACATACCAGCATATCTCATAGTAGAAGGGGTAACGGAACTTGGAGTGAACCTGCCAGGTGGAGACAGAGTACTGTATCATCCCAGTCACTCTGAACCCCAGGATATGCTCCCACACACCCACACACAAACATACACAATGAACACACGCACACACATACACTCAAACACACACAATGAACATGCGTGAACACACGTGTGAACACACTCTCTGTTAGTTGAACACTCTCTCTCTGGTAGTTGAACACTCTCTCTCTGGTAGTTGAATACACTCTCTCTCTCTGGTAGTTGAACACTCTCTCTCTGGTAGTTGAATACACTCTCTCTCTCTGGTAGTTGAATACACTCTCTCTCTCTGGTAGTTGAACACACTCTCTCTGGTAGTTGACTGCGTACTTTTGTCCTGTTCTCGATGTCGTGGATGGTCAGCTGCATGGGGATGTTGAAGCTGTGAAGGATGTTGCCCCCAAACACCAGGGTGTCCTCTGGAGTGTAGACAGCATGGATCCAGCCTACACACACACACACACACACATAGAAATGCACACATACATGCATAAAGTACACACGTACACACACACACACACACACGTATGCACAAAGAACACACAACCCAATCTTTTCCAGTCCAGTTCTTCATATGGCTGTGGCAGTTTTCTATTATGTCACTGATCTGCAGTCCAGGAGAGTAGTGACTACAGACTGATGCAGCCAGGCATTACAAATGGCTTGAGCTAGAGGACATTCACATGCCAGTCAGCACTTAAAGCCAGTCCGCATGCTGTCAGTGGTGAGGGAGGAGGTTATAATGCACTATAAGCAGCATATGCAGGTGGCTGGACTAACCTGAGGGAATGAAGAAGGTGTAGCCCTGTTTGAGGTCCATACGCTGACACCCCTCCACCCGGTCACCCAGGAACACGTCGTTCTGTTTCCCAGAAACAACCCAGTCCTCATAGAGTGTCAGGTTATGAGTAGTGGGGGGAATGAGCCAGAACACCTACACACACACACACACACACAACCAGGAGGTTGGGAGAGCAGAAGACCATTTATCTCCGACTCACAGTGAACAGCTCTGTTATCTTGATCACACAGCAAACCTCCCCTGAGCAGATCCTTTTATTTAGGTGCCATTCTACAGGCGCAGCTATTCAGCAAATGCTCCCATCAACACGACTACAACATAACCACTACAGAGCTTGGTGTGCACTTCATTAACCAGTTCAGCAGAAACCCTCCAAGCACAGATACCTCCACCATTAAAGACACAGGCAGCACATACTTGGGGGTTAGGGTTAGTGCTAGGATTAGGATTAAGGTTAGGATTAGGATTAGTGCAACAGAAGGAGGAGTGCAGGAACCTGGACACCCCTCTCACCTTCTCCCCCTTGAAGACGTGGTACCACACTGATGTTCCACCGAAGTCAATGTGAAAATCAGTGTAGCAGCCCTTCACGCTCATCAGGCAATACCTAGAGATACAGAGAGAGAGAGAGAAAGAGAGAGAAATCTGGAATTTTAGGGGCCTCTAGTTTACTCAATCATGTTGTTTATGACAAAGTCACAAAGCTTCCCCCAGTATCTCCAGACCAACACCACAGCAGCGTGCAAACGCTCACCAGCACCAATCACAACACAACTCTTTTTTTGTGTGTCTGTTTTCATTGGACAGTGCATCTCCACAGGCCCCACCCCACCAGCCTCTGCCCACTCTGCTATAGATCACAGCAATAATTGATCATCAAGATCTTGTACAGGAGAGAGGGATGGATGAAACAAATTTAAATATGGAGAGAGAGAGAGAGAGAGAGAGAGAGAGAGAGAGAGAGAGAAACAGATAGAATACACAGAATACACAGAGAAAACAAGCAGACTGAGAAGCTTCATATGGCTCTAAGCTACAGGAAGGAGCTGTGATGTTCAGAGCATATTAAAGTCAAAATTTATTTATGTCGCGCTTCTTACAACAATCATCGTCTCAAAGCAGGTTTACAGATGTCCGAGCGCCCAGTGATCAAGCCAAGGTCAACAGTGGCAAGGAAAAACTCCCTGAGAGCAAGAGGATGAAACCTCTAAACGCTGATGCTCAGAGCATATTAAGTTCAGCTGATTGATGGTGGTTATGTCTAACAAGGCAATTTCTTAAAAACAGCAGAGTTTCTAATGTAGTGACTACACCCCTCTCTCCACAGAGTCCTCCACATCCACCACCCCCCCCATAAGCCCTCCCCAAGCCAGTAGGTGAATGGAGTCCCCTACAGTCTCGGAGTCCAGTGTCCAGGACTCAGAAAAGTTAAAAGAATACCTTTCATAATGTTAATAATGTTTTGTTCTAATGTGAGAATGCCTTACCTCTGGACTTTTGGGTATTTCATCTCCGATATAATGTTGGTGGCTTCAATTTGTTTCTCTTTCAGGTGAAGTGGCCACATGTTGTCCACCCAGTCCAATAAATCCATCTGCAAACATACATTACACACCTCAAAGCCTCTTTACAGGGAAATCACCATGACATCACAAAGGCCCTTTACAGGGAAATGACTATGACATCACAAAGGCCCTGTTCCAAATTCCATTAAAAATGTGTATAAACAAATTCTATTATTGGTGGTTTAGAAGCATATACTGCATAAAACATCAGTGAGGAATAAGCTTTCCTAGGCTATTTTGAGCTGCACTGTGCCAGAGTAATGCAGAGTGACCGAAAGGAAAATCGACTGAAGGGCGGAGAAACTGAAGGGTGGAGCAACTAAAGGGTGGAGCAACTAAAGGCAACTACAAGAATGAGTTTTATTTGGACCAAATCTATAAACAGGATCCATAGTCTGTTCCAGGGTTAAACATCCACCCAAAACATCCACACACAAAGATGCTTCCAGAATAATAATGGCTAAAAAACAAATAAAAGGAATGCAGAGAGGAAAACAAACACAAAACAAGCTAATGAAGGAAACCAAACAGCACCAAAGAATTGGCTCATAACAATGACCAGCCAAAGTAAAGTCAGGGAACACGAGATTTAACAAAACTAAACAGAAACAGATGGCACCAGTAACAGACACACTAAAGCAATAGTAAGGGTGACAGTCAGTTTGAGCTTTAATGTCCTGATTTGAGCTGTGCTAATTTGAGCTGTGCTGTCTTGATTTTAGCTGTGCAGTCATGATTTGAGCTGTGCAGTGCTGGTTTGAGCTATCCCATGCTGGTTTGAGTTGGGTGATGCTGGTTTGAGCTGCATGGCGTTGGTTGTAGCTGTACAGATTGTTTGGCTTCGTACCACAGTGGGTCTCTGGACGAGCTTCTCCAACTTGGTCTGGCTAAACTCCAGGCTGATAACATTGAAGAGTTTGTCTCGCTCCTTTTCAGGAGTCTCATAATAGCGAGTGAACTGAGCCATGCTCATCTCTGAGCCTTTCTGGGTGCTGACATCCATTACATCCACTGATCGACGGCTTCCTACACACACACAGACACACACACACACACTTGTTACAATGACCAAATAAACCTGCACCTGTGAAGGCTTGCAAGTTCTCACTGCAGTTCTTCAGCCCCTCGACAGGAAAACATGCATAAAGTCAAAAAGTCAGAGGAAATATGCTTCAATGTGTATAAAACACATTCCGATGTATTCATGAAAGACTGCAAAGACCATATATA
>JAOXYF010000015.1:358738-407640 GCA_028565775.1 Sternarchorhynchus goeldii | reverse complement strand
ATATAAACACTAAGAAATGCCAATTGTTGGCCAAGAGGTGGAGTTAGTGAGCTCATAATTAGTACGTCTTTACTGAGGTGATGTTGTAGGAGAGCTGAGAGGTTAGTTTTTAGTAATGTTCTCTATGTAAAGGTACATACTTCATTTTTAAGTTTCTTATATCATAAAGGGGAAAAAACTACATCAAAATCACTAATATACCAAAAATCTCAGGTCTCTGCTACTGGCTACAGGAGGAGCCGTGCACTAGCGCTTATACGACCCTCATGGCTCCTGCTCTGCCTGCTGAACTGTGCTTTCCCTTATACTCTTCATATGTTAGACCTCTTTTTTTCAGTCATCAACTACAGACCGTACATTTTAAGTGCACTATAGTGAAAAACAGAAATGACTTAAAAGAGAAGCGTTATAACCCACAGGTAATCATCTATACTTATAACCGACAGGTAATCATCTATACTTACCAACCAGGACTTTGATTTCACTCACATTAAATTCTGGATCTGGCATTCTGAAATAAAAATATATGGTACAGTTAGCCTGGGAAATGCTCGCGCGTTCAGTCGTTATATGGAGTAGAGGAACCTCACCTGACTCCGAGCCCGTCCTTCGATTTGAAAACCAGGGGGACGCGGAGCGCCTCTTTTTGTACGTACTCATAGGTAAAATCTATTAAACAAATATCACAGTCAGAACTGATGTCATGACCATCTTCTAGGAGCAAAAGTGAAAACGTGCGATTCTACACATGTTGCAGCCAACCCAAAACGCTTAAAATAGCATTTATATGAAAAGTTAAGTGAATGTCGGTTCACCTTTGCCGTCCATGTAACGTACGAAGTTGCTATTATAGTGTTTACTTCCAAGTTTTTCTTCCAGGTTAAATCCTCTGATATTTACGATTTCTTCAACATCGGACAAATCCTCATTTTCGTCGTACATCCTTCGGTCGATGGAACGCTGTTTCCATAGAAATACATTTTCAAAAATAAGGTAAACTAAATTAGGGTAGGCTTAACCCATTCGAAAGCAAGACGGTGTATGTTACGTGCTATGCAGTGCATTGATTCGTGTTACATTTATAACATATAATGAATGCCCTGCTGCAGGAATCGTCGGACAAGCACGTGAAAGCCAACATGAGCGTACATTTCTAGATTTTCTGTTTGTCTGCAAATGTTTCCTGGCACGTGCGCTTAACATCGCTGCAGACTGTTAACTGTAGGCCGTGCCTTCCACCACAAATCGTCTATAGATATCAAAGAATTAATAGAAATCTACTAATTGTTAACTAAACTAAATCGCAACTTTTTGATGATCATTTTCGGTATTTACTTCTGCGTGAGGATGCTTTATTGTGACGATGTACGGCTGTATGTTACGATGTTATGACTGAAGCATCGGCACTGTCTTTGTAACGAATGTGTAATTACTTGTTTACATCGAGATATTACTATTACTAGCATGTATAAACGCACGGTTTGTAGCCAGCGAACGTACGCCGTTATTCGCACGAACTCTATGGCGGTGAAATTCAGGCCACCGACAATGCAGATGGATCTAACTGAAAGTATCGATGGAAGCTGCCCGTAAAAGGACGGTATTTAACTACACACCAGTTTGCGTCCAGATTCCTCGCACGGCTCCATGTTCACAGCCCTCACCAGCGTTCCCTCAGCCCTTCATTTTGATTAAATGTTACATTTAAAGTTGTAAACACTTTGATTGCTCTATGAAAAACTAAGTAGGAACCATTTTTGTGTAGTGGTAAGTGACGTCACGCTCAATAGAATCAAAACATTGCTAGAACGTCACGCGTCATGTTTATGTAGAAGGTCAATCTAAGAGTACGCGCATCTTTCTGCCACCTGCAGCTGCCACTAATATTATTTTCCCGATGTATTACTTTAGTAAACGTTTTTCGCAATTAAACTGTCTGTTCCCGAATTTGTGTCCCCCGTCAAAAGCGATCTTGCACGCACGCGCTGCTGCTGTTTCTTGTGATGTCTTGAGAGTGTGCTATGTTGTACTATGGATACACAGAAGTAACACTGATGTGAAGTTCTCAATCATTTGCCATATTTAATATCTTATTCAGACTTTTATTTTTGAATTGTATTATTAAAGATTAGAACCCTACTCAATTTTTAACCTTTTATTTTGGCAACCAACGTGCCCATTTTTGTTAGATTACAAGTATTTTTCTCGAAATTAGTTTACCCGATGCATACAGTCGTAGATCCCAAATCCTGCATTATGTACATCTTATCTAAAACCTTACAGAAATAGGTCAAATCCTTACTAACATAAACGTGCAACCTATTAGTTAATTTCACGAACTAGTCACTGCGTCACTTACTCGTGTAAAGAACAGATCATACACTGGTAAGGTGGTTCTCAAATCGCACTCTCGCGGTGTCTTCTGGGTAATGCTACAATATAGCACTGCACTTCATTCGAAGTCGCCAGCTGACATTAGTTTGGTCATGGGGGTACTTGGACTTAGAAAGAATTAGCATTTATGAAACAGTTGTGATGTTCGACTAAATCTCACGATTTTGAACAGCCCTGTTCATTAACACAACGCGTGCAAATATCGCAGCTTTTAATTCTGCCCCTGATCGATCAGATAAAGTCCGATTGATTCGTGGGAGCGATGAGTCGAAGCGAGCATTCTCTGCAGGCGCTGTCTTGGAGGAAGCTTTATCTGAGCAGGGCGAAGCTCAAAGCTTCGAGTCGAACGTCAGCTCTTCTCTCCGGTTTCGCAATGGTAAGTAGGCCTGCACGTGTGTCACTTACTTGTGATGTGCACGAGTATTAGTGAATGCGCAGGGCTTCACCTCATGCCACTTTAACTCTTTCCGGTTTCCGTCTTCATTTGCGTCAACTTCGAAAAATGATCTATTATTTGTATCTTGGACTTGTGCTGTGATTTCGGTGATCTTATGTTAGCAATTGGACGCCGAGGTTTTGTTTTTGTTTTGTTTACAAAGATACTACACGCAGTTAATCGTTTAGACCAGTGTTGCTGGGAAGCCGCAGCATCTCCCACTATAGAGGAGCGAGACTGCAGCACGTGCCTTTGACTGGAAAGTAGTGAGGAACACTGAAAATACAGAGTCTATCGTATCTCCGGGCAGGATATTGCCAGTCTGCACCAAAATCTTAAAAAAAATGTCAGTGACTGAGTAAAAATTTTCCATAAGGAATTTCTCACACTGCTTTAGCTGCTCAGTAAATGTGCTCTTTATTTAGTGCTGCCTTAATTTTTTTTTTTCTGAGGAAAACCATAGTTATTCTGCCCTGAGTAGAGATCAGCATCTAAATGTAGGAACTGAAGTGAATGTGCTTCCTTTAGATGTGCAAAGGAACTGCTGAATACTGCAGGGTGAACTGTGTGGGTGTGTGGTGGGTTTGGGTGGGTGTGGTGGTGTAGGTGGCCATGGTGGAGGTGCAGCTGGACACTAGCCACGACTACCCCCCTGGGCTGCTGATTGCCTTCAGCGCCTGCACCACGGTGCTGGTGGCCGTGCACCTGTTTGCCCTGATGATCAGCACCTGCATCCTGCCCAACCTGGAGGCCGTCAGCAACGTGCACAACCTCAACTCTGTCAAGGAGTCGCCCCATGAGCGCATGCACCGCCACATCGAGCTGGCCTGGGCCTTCTCCACCGTCATCGGTACCCTGCTGTTTCTGGCTGAGGTGGTGCTGCTGTGCTGGGTGAAGTTTCTGCCCATCAGACCCAAAGAGCAGAGTAACAGCACCATCTCGGCGGGAGTGGCGGCTGCAATCACCTCTACCTCCATCATGGTGCCGTTTGGCCTGATCTTCATCATGTTTGCTGTGCACTTCTACCGCTCTCTGGTCAGCCACAAGACTGACCGACAGTTCCAGGAGTTGGAGGAGCTGGAGGACCTGACCAGGCTGCAGAACGCAATGGACCAAAGAGGGGAGGCGTCGGCTCTCTGCTCTCCTGCTTCCCAGTAAACCCCGCCCACCTCCCAACGAGGACGCGGGGACATCCTGAGCCTGATGTCATTACTATTGTACTGTGTCTGCCTGTTTGTGCATGTGCATATTTAAAGTGTTCTGTGAAGCTTTTGTATGTGTTCAAATTAAACAGGCAGTTTCTGCCACTTTTACAATAGTCTTTGCAGAAGCAGCACTTGTCAGCATGAACTGAAATGTTTTCTAAATTTTGAATGACCTGTGTTTGGATGGATGTTCTGTTTAATTGTTTGTTAATCATCAGAGGAACAGTCCTTATTTCAAACAGCAGCTTCAACAGTTTGGGAATTTATAAATCTGGTATATAACATAAAGCAAGCTATATTTTTAAATGTTATACATGATTTTCTATACTGGCCACCAGAATAGTGCAAGCTTCCATATTGATGTCAGATCACCAGAAGAGCTTTCATAGAATGAAACCACTGTCATAAAAATGTTGATTGTTTACATCTAAATTTCCTCCAGATCAGTTTTTTTTCTTATTATGGATCTCGGTTCAAGTCAGAACCTCGGTACTCTAAACTTATGAATATAAGTGCCAAGAATTTATCTAATATTTTAAAATCACACATTTTTATAGATACCCTGATTTTTTTAAGTAGATGTGATATATGAGCACTTTATTTTATTCTGACAATGGACTTGGGAAGTCTGTGTTCTGGGGGCTGATCTTAGAGATGTAAATGTGACTCTGTGTAGAAGTGAGGCCCTTCAGCATTACTCTTATCTGAGAAGCCTTGAAGTTCAGAGGTTTTGTACCACCAAATACAATTAGACAAAATAGTTCCAACTACATGGATGGTATGTTGGAGCCAATTTTTGTATAGTTCAATTGTTGAATTATCTGGAACTAGCAAGATCTTTTTTCATTAATTTATCATGAACTTCACAGACTTAAATAAAACCAAACCTCATACTAAGCTGTGTACCTCTCTGTTGTTGGTCTGTGATGATGCAGAAGGATGGAAACCCATACAGGAACAATATCTGTGAAGTAGTTGTGCACTGTGTTTAATGGCCTCCTGGAGTCACCATTTTACACCGAGGTGATTTTGTTATGTACTGTTGCCTTGGACGCCGGTCTGTTAAAGCTGGTTGAATGAAGGTCTATTTCACGGACGTGCACAGAGCTTTACTACTTCTCATGCTGTTTAGTGCCAGAGCAATGTGACACCCCCTCCATCAGCACAGAATCCACGTCCTGCACACACACCTTTGAGGGCACAGGACACCGGTGGTGTTTAGTTTTATTGTTCTGTTTCAAAATCGTGACGTCTGTGCTGGGATGCTCAGGTTGTTTATATTTAGTAAGCAATGCCTGTTATTTAGAACTCAGACACTATATATGCACTATTCAGGCGTTTAAGGTAAAAGTTAATGATTTACCTCGGGGATTGGATACATGGGTGGTCTTAGTGCTTGCTCTCTTCCAAAATCACTCACTGTTCCGCATTTGGGGACATCATCAACCCAGAACCCCTCGTACAGCTGGCCCTTATCCAAGTAGAAAAAGCGGCCGGGACCATTTTTCTTTCCGTCCATCCAGCTCCCCTCGTACCTGTTTTCATTTGCTTTAACACAAAGGGTGCCAGCAAGTCAGTCTTTTGAACGGATGTGCGCTCTGTTAACGGTATGCTGCTGAAGATGCGAGGCTCATACCGAGCAGAAGGATGCCCTGCCCGTGGCGTTTGTCCCTCAGCCACTGTCCCTCATACACGTCTCCGTTTTCGTAGTGCATTCTGCCCCATCCACTGCGCTCGTTCTGCATCCACTCACCCTCATAACGTGCAGTCGCGCTGTAAAAGTTAGTTCCATAACCCTGCGAGTGTAAACGGCGACTCAGTCAGGTTCGTTTTACGTTTTAAATGGCGACTCACGTCTCTGTATGCAAAGAAACGTAAGTCTTGGCCTTTAAGCTGAGTAATATTTACCTCTTTTTTGTCGTTTTTCCAAGCCCCTGAGTACATCCTCACATATTGATTAGACGTCGGATGGAACTTGCTAAGGGTCCCGTATCCATTACGCATGCCACATTCCCAGTCCCCGTCATATACGACTCCTGCTTTCTTCCAAACCTGAGTTCCTTTGCCTTTGAAAAGTGGAAACGACCAAATCACAAACCTTTCAGTATAGGTAAAAAAAATCTAGATTAGGACCTAAAATATTATAATTACCCCATAAAAAGTCAAAAGTTGAGTTGAAAAGTATCATCGAGTTCTCTCCTTACCGTGCTTCTTGTCATGCAGCCACTCTCCTGTGTATTTATTCCCGTTGACAGAATAGACGGTATGGCGCAGCCCGCTTTTCTGAGCCTTTTCATCCCAGACTTTTGCCAGAGGTTCCGTTTTCCGTGGTCTCTTTAAGTGAGGCATTGCTTTACGTTAAAATGTTACATGCGGTTTAACCGAAAAACTTCATCGGTATTTGAAAGACAAATTCTGGAAGATGCATTCCAGCCAGAGTAGCCAAATTATCTTAACTGCGAACAGTTCTCCCAATATTACAGCTAATATAACAGCTATATTATAGCATATATATAGCAATATTACAGCTAAAATACTATAGCTTCAATTAAGATAGCTAGGGTTAGGGTTTCAGCAAACTATCCCCCAGTCATTATTCTACTAAGGCCGGGAGTGCGTGCAGTGTATCTTAGCAACAAGCCTCGACCAAATAACAACGTTGGACTTCAACCCCCTGCTCAATAGGTGGCGCTAATGTGGAGGTTGTGGCGTGTCACGAAGAAGAAGCAAGACGGCTTAGTTCCGGGAGCCGGAGATGTGGCCGACTATTTTGGGCCAGTAAGGAGAGCGAAGCACGGGGGTGGGTACAATGTCACTGGAGAAATGTCAAAGTGAATGGGAAGAAATAGACCAAGAATATCAGGAATTGCAGGTTTGGATGTGTGAATGAGAAATGAACAGTCCGACTGTGTAGCCCCGAATCAGACCATACTAAACTTTTAAGTAGTTAACATACCTGTCATTACAGCTTGGCTAACAATTACAGAAGCTAGGTAGCTAGATAGCTAACATAAGATAGATGACTAACGTGTTTGCCAGTTGTACCAAGCGGTTCGAATACAACCAAAAGATTTTTTAGTGTACTTCGTCAGTTCAGCTAATATATAGATAGTTATCTTGATCAGATAACTCTTCACTAAGACATTGTCGCCGGCCGCTGGAAGTAATGACAAAATAATTGCGGTTCGACCACTGCTTGGAATTCATTTGTGTAGCTCGCCTGTGGCTAGCTAGCTAATGTCCTCCGTAGATTAATATTTTTTGTTGTGTAATGTGATGTGGTGTATAACATGTTTTATTAACTTTCTCTTTTTTGTCCTTATTTGCCTCCTGGTTTTATTATTTTGGGTAAAATCAAACGTCTTCGGACGCTTTAACACGCCATGTGCTGTTGAGAAACGGTAATGGATCTGCTCGCTTGTCGTTTTCTAGGAGACTCACAAAGTTTACAGACAGAAGCTCGAAGAACTTACAAGCCTCCAGGCAAAATGCAGCAATGCCATTAGCAAACAAAGAAAGAGTCTTAAAGAGCTCAGGCTAACGCTACACAGGTGTGTAGCTCTCTCACCATCGCTGGAGCAATGGGTCAGGTTAACTTTGATCGTGGACAGCGAGGTTACTGTGATGACGATGTATGATGACTTTGCCCCTTTGCAAACAGGTATGCAAAAGCATGCGATGGAAAGGAATCTGTGGTAATAAATGACCTGCAATCACAGATTAAAGAGAAGCAAAATGTTTTCTTTGATATGGAAGCTTATTTGCCAAAGAAAAATGGGTAAGTTCTGATTTATGCAATAACATTTTTGTACAGTGTAGTAAATAGAGTAGCTTTAAAAAAAACAGACACTTTACATATCTTTAAGGGATAGGGCTGATATCAATTTGCAACTCTTCCTTCACAGTGGAAATAAATAGTAAACTACAGTAACTTTATTAGAAACACCTCGAGGGGACATTTTCTACAGAGTAAGTTTCCAACCCACTGGTGTTGTGCACAGTGTAAGCTGTCCTATAGCTTTATCAGGGATCGGTTTCTGACAACAGGGGCGCTGGTAATCTGGTCATGTGGTCAGGAAGTAGTGACTGATGGGTCACTGATGACAACCAGATGGGTTTCAGCTTGAAATTCTGTAATTATATACAACAGATGGGCTTCAGCCTGCAAAACTGTAATTATGTACCTGCAAGACACATGTACTGTGTGAGAGTATGTGCAGTTGGGAATCTGCCCATGGTGTGCTTGGAGGGTTTCCATGAATGTTTTCTCTGCCTTCCACAGATTGTACTTAAATCTGGTCCTTGGAAATGTGAATGTAACACTTCTCAGCAACCAGGCAAAGTCAGTCCACCAAAATAACGTTTTCCAATTAGATCTTTTATTAAAAGAAATTTTATTTTTCTAGTTTTATTGTTCTAATTTTATCCTCTGAAAGTTGGACAGCACAGTCAACATCTTATCTATCTGTTTGTCCTCTGACAGGTTTGCTTACAAAGATGAATATGAGAAGTTTAAGCTGTACATGACCATTATCCTGATGTTTGGCGCCATAACCTGCCTCTTTGTTCTGAACTACCGGTGAGAGAACATCTGCTTCTTCATCAGCGATGATGATGATATTGGGGAGTACTCTTAACAGTACTTTATGCATTTATTTGTGTTTCAGAGTGACTGATGAAATCTTCAATTTTTTACTGGTCTGGTACTATTGTACCCTGACCATAAGAGAGAGTATCCTAATGAGTAATGGCTCCAGGTGAACCGACTGCTTTAATTAACTTTAATTAACTTGGTTGTACTGAGCTTTTGCTGCTTACTGCAACCACATAGTCTGTGATTCTTTTGTTTGGGCTTTCAAATTGATATATTTACCAACTATTGAGTAACTAAGTAACAAGTGTTTAGTGGTCACATGTGTTTTTCAGAATTAAAGGCTGGTGGGTTTCTCATCACTACGTGTCCACGTTCCTGTCTGGGGTCATGCTAACATGGTCAGCGCTCGCGTCTTGTTCTTATGTCAGAGTCACGGCTGAAACGTCTCGGGTGCATCTTAATGGCGTTTGTGTTTGTCTTGTTCAAGGCCTGAAGGACCGATATATCAACTGTTCAGAAGCCAGTTCCTGGCCTTCTCTATCTACCAGAGTAAGTTCTCTCACACTCACCTGACTGTCATTAAATCTCTTTCACAGAGAGCTTTGTGTGCGTGTCTGGGTGTTCTGTGCTTGACATTTGAGTTGTGTTGCAGGCTTTGTGCAGTTTCTGCAGTATTACTACCAGAGTGGCTGTCTGTACCGCCTGCGTGCCCTTGGAGAGAGGAATCAACTTGACCTGACAGTGGGTGAGTTATTTGAAAAGCACTGCTGTTAGGTGGCTTTGAATGTAGCTTGGTTACGCGCGTGCACGCACGCACACACACACACACACACACACACTCTCTCTCTCCACCCCACCCTGTAAATGTTTTCTTTCCAGAGGGCTTCCAGTCATGGATGTGGCGAGGGCTCACTTTCCTGCTACCCTTCCTGTTTTTTGGACATGTGAGCATACACACACACACACACACACACTCTCACACACTCAACAGCACCTAACGCATGTGCACACAGCACACACTCTGCAGCCCCTAACACTCGCGTGTGCGCACTCTCTCTCTACAGCGCCTAACACACACAGCACCTCACACACACACACACACAGCACAGACATCAACATCAGGAGAATAAATGGGCAGTAGGGAAGGATGGTGATGGTTCCAGGTATGTTAGTGTTCTGCACAGGAGTGTGTCCAGATGTGTGATGACTAACCAGGAGTTTTCTCCTCTGTAGTTCTGGCAGCTGTACAACGCAGTGACTCTGTTTAAGCTGGCTGCCCGTGACGACTGCAAAGAGTGGCAGGTAGCGTGCATGTGGTACCCCCCCCCACACACACACACACACACACACACACACGTGTGTAAATGGTCAGGCAGGTCCTGTAAAACTCTTAATGCATCTGAACAGTTCACAGAGGGAAAGCACGTGTTTAACAGGAACAGCTGTTGCTGTACAACTGCATCAGAATCCAGGCCTCAGATTTCTGTCGTAGGCTGTTACATTGGCTCCAGTGCTGTGCTTTCCATCTGCGACCAGGTCTTCATGATGGCGCTAACGTTCCTGGTGCTGTTCCTGGGCAATTTCCTCACCACACTGAAGGTGGTTCATCAGAAGTTCCACAAGGAGAAGGCTCAGAAGGCAGACTGAAACTCGTCCCAGATGCGGCAGGCACCTTTTCAACACGCAGGGCACCATGGAAACTGCTGCCTTGCGGGTCAGGAGAGGGCAGATCTGCTCCGTCTGTCCAAGCTCGACATCCAGTCACGTTTCTCTCTTTTTTTTTTTTTTCCCCTGTCTTGTTGTGTTTGCTGTTTTCATGCAAGTGCAACGTTTTAATGGTAATGAGGGGGATGACGAGCTGATGCACCTCGGCCACTTCAGACGCTGCTATTTTGAATACGCAAACGGAAAACCTGGGTTCACTTCAGGACGTCGCGAGTGTTTCCAGTGAACCACAGACCCACTTCACCGCTACAGGCTGGGCCGGCTGTTGCTGTGGAGACTGGGCGTCGGCTGCTGTAAGAGCAGAGCTCGGTGGTACTGACTTACGAAGGGAGCAAGGGAAGATTGATGGGGCAGTGAGGGTTATGTCTGCTTGGGTTGTGAATCTTTCTTTTTTTTTAATAATCCGTTTCCTACGTTCAAGTCTGGCTCGCCGTGTGTCCTGCCCTGACAGGCACGTGTCAGAGCTGAGGAATGAGCAAGACTCCTCCCCCAGCGTTGCTGCAGATGACGGGGCAGGTTCAAACACGAAGCAACAGTGATGGTGCAGCTGGGTTCGTGATTTTCAGAGCCGTTAATGTCCTGCGTGAAGTTTCTGCTACACACAGCTGGTTCTGTTCTGCCCACTCATCCTCATCACACAGGGGCATTCTGCCAGAGTTCATTTTTTATTTTGCAGATGTACACCGCATACAGGTGTGTGTGTGTGTGTGTGTGTGTGTGTGTGTGTGGGCAGAAGCTTGCCCAGTTTGCTGTAGGCTGAGAAACTGATACAACAGCAGTGTCTCACTGGCCTGTTAGACATATGTCACACAGATTGATTGGGAAGAAAATAGTCCAACCAGGCAGCTTTATGTAAATTAAATAAATAAAGAATAACCAATAATGAATTAGAAGTGCAGTTCTTACTGAATGCTGGTAAACTGTAAAGGTTCTTCATTTTGTGTGCACATGTGCACACACATCTGTGTATACATTTGTGTATGTGTGTGTGTGTATGTGTATACACACACACACACACACACAGTACCAGTCAAAAGTTTGAACACCACCTTATTCAGTGTTTATTTAAATTTTTTCTCTCTGCATTGTAAATTAATACTGAAGTCATCTAGACTATGAAGGAACACCATAATGAATCATGTACTGAACTTAAGTGTTAAACCAAAATATGTTTTAGATTTTAGATTCTTCAAAGTAGGCTCCTTTTGCTTTGATAGCAGATGTGCACACTCTTGGCATTCTCTCCATCAGCTTCATGAGGTTCTCACCTGAAATGGTCTTCCAACAGTCTTGAAGGAGTTCCCAGAGGCGCAGAGCACTTGTTACTCTGCGGCCCAACTCATCCCAAACCATCTCAATTGGGTTTAGATCAGGTGATTATGGAGACCAGGTCATGTGACGTAACACTCCATCACCCTCTTTCTTGGTCATATGGCCCTTTCATATCCTGGAGGTGTGTTTGGGGACATTGTCCTGTTGGTAGAACAAATCATGGTCCCACTAAGTGCACGTCAGATGGCATGGCGTGTCACTGCAGAACGCTGTGGTAGCCAGGCTGGTTAAGTGTGCCTTGGATTTTGAATCAGTCGGTCACAGTGTCAGCAGCAAAGCACCCCACCCACACCCCCACCCCCACACACCATCAGACTTCCACCTCCATACTTCACGGTGGGAACCAAACATGTAGGAACCATCTGTTCACCTTTTCATCGTCTTACAAAGACATGGCGTTTGGAACCAAAACTCTCTCATTTGGACTCCTCAGACCAAAGGATGGATTTCCTCTGGTCTAAAGGTCCATTCCTTGCTCTTGCCCCAACCCTTTCTATTCTTCCTTTAGAAGTGGCTTTTTGCAGCAATTCGACCATAAAGTCCAGTTCATTCTTCTCTGAACAGTTGATGTTGATGTTTGTGCTGCTTTCGGACTGACTGACCTTCATTTCTTAAAAGTATTGGTGTACTGTTGTTTTCTTTACTTGAGTAGCTCTTGCCATAATATGGATTAGAACATTACTCGATTAGGGCCAGTCACTGTATACCAACTCTACCTCTTCACAACTCAGACACATTAAGAGGGTGAGAAATTAACTCTTGACGAGGCACAACTGTTGCCTGAAAGCCATTTCAGGTGACCACCTCATAACTCTGAGAAATGCCAAGATGCGCAAACTAAGCAAGAGGTGCTGACTTTGAAGAATCTAAAATATTAAAATGTATTCTGGTTTGTTTAACAATTGTTTACTAAATAACTACATGATTTTAGTATTAATATACAATGCAGAAACTTTTTAAATGATGAAAAACCACTGAACACGGAACTGTGTGTGTGTGTGAGAGCGAACAAGGTCCATAAAGACATGCTTGGTGTGGATGAACTTGACACAGAGTCCCGACCTCAACCCGATAGAACACCTTTGGGATGAATTATAGCGGAGCCTGAGAGCCAGGCCTTCTCGTCCAACATCAGTATGTGACCTCACAAATGCGCTTCTGGAAAAATGGTCAAAAATCCCCATAAACACACTCCTAAACCTTGTGGACAGCCTTCCCAGAAGAGTTGAAGCTGTTCTAGCTGCAAAGGGTGGATGTCATATTGAACCCTATGGATTAGGAATGAGATGTCACTTAAGCTCATATGTGAATCAAGGAAGGTGAATGAATACTTTTGGCAATATAGTGTATATTATATACAAAATGTTTGCGTGTGTGTCAAATACTGGGCATTCGCAAGTCTTTCTTAAGATTAGACTGGTCTGTATAAAGTTCTGGTTTCAGAGGTGTTATGCTCCTGAAGGTTAAAGGTTGTTCTTAGTGTTGTGTTTCACACTGCTGCTGCAGGTTTAAACACACTGGTAAGTTCGTTGATACTCAAGTTGGCCACGATGGCTCTCTAGTGTGAGCAAGCAGACTGTGTGTGTGTTTACATAGCCGTCGTTCTTCTGATGTCCTCTGCTGAGATTAGTGTGTGTGTTTGTTTGTTTGAGAGAGAGAAAGAATGACTGTCTGCATGCCCAGTAGTGGATGGTGCTGAGTCCTGAGTGGTGTCACATCTCCCCTCTCTGTGCCTGACACGGTTCCCCAGGAGGCTGTAATTCTGGTTGAGTGCACACTGAACAACTCTGCTTCTCATGAGTGTGTGGCTGGGTGTGGATTGTAAAGTGTTCTTTGGTTCCTTGAAAGTTGCTGTTTAATTGTTATTTACTTTACATTATCCTGTCTCTTAATGTTCTCTTACCCTTCTGTGGGCTTCAGTTTAGGCCCAAAACCTCCTCAGTGTGGGACCACGTTTCCCTGAGACATGTACAGTTACGACCCTGCTCCTGGCACTCACCCCCCTCCCGTTACGACCCTGCTCCTGGCACTCACCCCCCTCTCGTTACAACTCTTCCTGGCAGCACGAGGGCTCTGTGCCTGACCCAGAGAAGTAGGGTCATGGTGGACTCACTGTGCTCGTGTTCTGCTGGAGGACACACAACATGAACCATGGCTTTATAGGACGTGTCCTTAACATGCATTACTCCAGCAGAGGGCTCCATTGTTCAGCCAATTCTGCCCAACACGTGTGATGTCTGGGGTTTTTTCCTACCCGACTGGAGAACCTGTGTAACTTCTGTTACAAGGTTATATTTTTGGAAGATGATTGTAGTGAGGATACAAATTTTATGTAGCACCTTTTGGAACAAGTGTAGAAAGTGATCTGCATGATGAATGAAAGTAAGACTAAGGTAAAGTACACAGGGTTGACAGTGCCACGTGCTCAGAGAACAGCCCCAAGCAGAACACGTGTTTACCTTTGTGAGCGTTTCGATGACGATACTCTCCTATTTCAGAGGGGATGGTCTCCATTAGATCCACCCTTCAGTACAATATTGTAATGTTTATCATATTTTAACACTATCTATAAATGAATTCTTCAAACCCAATTACATTTGGGGCGAAAATGTTAACCTCTCGTTGGAATGCTAACATTCCAACATTCCTTCCTGTTTGTTGGTTTGGTTTGGGTTTTTTTTATAATTATTATTTATTTTTATTTTGTTTTTTTTGTTTGTTTGTTTTTTTTATACAGTTATGGCCACTGTTTATGTGAATGGATGAAGTGTAAAGACTACAGAGACGGTGAAATCACACACTTCCACTTTCTATAGATTTCCAAAATATATTTTGAATAGTTAATGAAGTTAGCAGGCACCTTCTTAACTTGATAAATATCATATCACGCCCTTTGTGCTGGTTCCATGTCGTTAGATTTGTACACCAAGTGGTTGCTCCACATTTTTCCCTTCCACGTTTGTCCACAGCTCATGCTTATCCCTTTGTTGAATCACGATCAGGAGAGATACCGGTGGCTTTTTCAGCATTTCTGTTGGTCCTTAAGTCAAATGTTGTTTTTGTCGTGTCTGTCGTAGCCCTCTTCACCAAAAGATAACCGTTTGAGATCTTATTTGATCACGCTGGACCTTTTACCTTTGGAGAGTTGCTCCCTTGCATAACGAGGGTCCAGTTTTGTGTCAACTCCTCACGTCCGGTTCCTCCAGTGCTGAAGCCTTGATCATCTCAAATGGCTCCTGTTTCTGCTGCTCGGCTCCTTCAGTGAGTGTCCAGTCACATTCAGCACACATCTAAATGCCAGATTGTGTATAACCGCACACAGGCTGAGCAAGAGGTCACCGTGAAGGTCATGGGTTTGAGTCCCACGGAGGAGACATGAGTGAGATTTATGTTTAAATCTCATTGAGATCACTGCGACTAGTCTGGTTTTTAAATGCTCGTTTTTGACTTGTCTGTTTCTCTATAAAAAAATATCTGGGCAGGTATGCAAGACAGCAGACCAGTGGTTCATCCATGACTTACTTTCTGCCTTGAGGAGAAATTGAGTTAAAGTTCAGTCCACTACACTCGGGCTCAAACAGTTCTTTTTTATCTCCTGAGTGAATCATCTTTATCTCCTCTGCAAGCTGTACTCTTTCTCTCTCAAGGTCCTCATCATTTTGGCCAGCAAAGCAATTTGGAAGGAGGTTTATCTCCGACTCGGAACTTCTGAGCAGGTCAGCAAATTAAATAACAAACATAAAGGTTGATGTAGATTTTTCTTCTTGTGTTTTATACCATCACCTCCAGCCAACCTCAGTGAGAGTGAGACAGCAAAGTCTAGTAGTCTTTGCAGCTACAGTCACGTTCATCATGTTTTGGGTTTAATGCTGTAAATGAGAACAACTAAAAGTTTTTATATTTTCTTGTTCTGTGTAAACATCTACTTGAAGCTTGGTTTTTGTTTTTTTTTTTCCATTTTGTTTCTGTAGACAAATTTCAAGCTCCAAAGATAATTTGGTGATATGAGGGAGTTTAGGCCATGACTCGCTGCAGAGGACGTTTGACGGATTGGTCTCCTCTTTTCCAGGTGTGACAATAATGTTCCAGAACATTTTCAAGGTGGCCTTTGTTCACAGGTCCCTGAGGTTTCACAAGTCGCTGTTAAAATTAGGATCTTCATACTGAATGGTGAATCCATTGTATTTAAAATTTTCACCCAGCATGTACACAGAGCTTTTATTGGATCAGAACATGAACGTTTCCTGAGGTCTGGACCCAGAGTGGTGGATATCAAAATAACATCAGAGAAGAAAATCAAATAAGAATGAAGTAAAGGCTTGAGTTACACCATAAGTGCTCCCCTAACACAGTGAGGTCCCAATATAGTAACGTGTAAGTGGGTAGCAACCAAGCAGATCCTGTTGCTGTAAGGTGATGACATCTGTAGAACATGTCCTGTAAGGTGATGACATCAGTAGAACATGTCCTGTAAGGTGATGACATCTGTAGAACATGTCCTGTAAGGTGATGACATCTGTAGAACATGTCCTGCTTCAATTCCATATCCTCACAGATGATGCAAATGCCATGTTTCAGCCTCTATAATAACAATCCAAAAGTTTTTTTTGTTTTATGGCACCTCTTACTGGTGGTGCAAGTGGTCCCCATGGTCTTTGTGCACAAGGCTGATGTTTTAAAAGTGGAATCAAACCAGTAAAATGTCCACCAGAGGCTGAGAACTACGAAACACATGGAGATAATGTTCAACAAAATGCTGCTTGGGTCTCAGGCTGGAATCGGAAAACAACTGAAATAGAAGTTGATGGTTTGAAATTTTAGATTCAGTGTAGCATAAGGTTTCTTAGAGAAAAGACAAGTTCAACTATATCTTTTCAATAAATAAGGATTCCCCAAATCTTCAAAGGCACCAATAAAAAAAGGGAAGGAAATGCTGAGTTCTTCATGCTTTATGCCTCCAGTTGTATTCTTTAATGTCTTTGTATGTTTTTGGAATTATATTGTGGTTTGTTTTGGCTGTATTATTAGGACAAGAATATCAAATGTCATCAGTGTGTGAAAGCATGATGTTATTACGGTATAATGGTATCTCAGAATTGATGGTGCCTTCAAAAAGACTATAGAGCAGAGAGCAAAAAAGTGCTTGAAGTAAAACCCAGTGTGATCTCCCACCATTAATAGATACCAGGAGGTAAACCCCAGTGTGATCTCCAACTATTAACAGATAAGGTGCTGATTTTCCTAGAGCTCTGAAACGCATCATGCTCTTCAGCAGTTTGAATTTTCAAAATCTACAGTAATTGGCAACTTGAAAACATTCAAGACCTGCCGACACAGTGAGAATAGCGAATAAGGTGTATATGTATGCATGTAGTTAGATGCAGTTACTAGATACATCTACAAGTTTTCAGCAGTACAGTTTTTCTCCTGATACCTTGGTGGTGTGTGGTTGCTTCCTCTGCAAAAGTGACAACAGGTAGTGCTGCTGACAGAGAAGCTGCCTTCCTGCCCGCAGAGGCCCGGCCACCTGTGGCGGGGGACACAGCCAGAGTACACAGTCTCACGCTACACGTGCAGTTACAGCAGTGTGATGTTTATTCTCCAACAGATAAAACCACTGCGCAAAGAGTCAGTACAACTCCTCCAAAAGCAGTACTAACCAGGCTAACCTGGTTAATAAGGTACACGTTGCTTTATTAATCTGGCTACAGGTTATATTTACCTGGTTAAATATTACTTTCTTAACCTGGATTCGGGCACCCCAGCAAAATAACACATAAAAGCTGAACATTTAAAAGAGGTGACTGGGTTACAGATGATAAATAAATACGGCTCCATTAATGAACTGAAGCACATGGCAGTCATAAAGAAGTGGCTGCTCTAGTGCTAGATTCTGAACTTGCTGCAAAGATTGATGTCACTCCAAAGGTCATACAGAAATACTGCCATTTGTCAAAGTTAAATATTCAGTATCAGACTTTAACAAGCAATGTTAAAGACAGACCACCAATTTAACCACCTACACTACTGTGCAAAGGGACTTTATCATAATGTGTGTAATTACTAACTAGTTAAATGTCCACTATGGGGAAACGCCAACATTTCCTTTTTGTTAAAGGAAAATTAGCTCTTTGATTTAATTAATTATTGTGCAATATCAAGCTAAACCCTATGAAAGGTGGAATGATTATTACTGGATCAATAGCAGCACATATATACAGGTCTCACAGTGACTCATCAGAGGCACTAACCTGTCAGTGCAAAGTGCTCCTGCTAGAGAGTTTTAACACTACAGTGGACTGTGCATCAGACACCAAGGGCATCATATACTTTGGATCAGACAGCATGAGAATCAGATACTGTGGACCAGACAACATGGGGATCAGACACCATGTGGCTCTGATAGCATGTCAAAGGTCACCACTCCATCATTTCTGTTGTGTCATGTCCATTTGTAATTGTAATCATTTCTAATAATGTCTTGTAAAATCCCTGAGACTTAGTACATTCAGTCATGTAGGAGCATCACCCAGAGCTGTGGTTGCGTCTCTATAGCTCCCCCTGTTGGTTCTACAGCACGGCGCAGTGGTGCCGTTTTTTGCGAGCATGTCGTGCTTTGCGGTTGGCGGCGAGGGCGATCTTGGTGGCCTCCTTGAAAATGTCCTCCACGTTCTCACGGTACTTGGCCGAGCACTCCAGGTACATGTCAGCGCTCATCTGTTTCTGCGTCTCCTGTCCCTGGCACACGTCAAACACAGACAAGAAATGGCCGACAGGTGAGAGCCGAATGAACCGGCCGGTGTGTTTGTTCAGGCCAGTGGGAGTTGGCACTCACCTGCGTGTAGGTGATCGGGGCCTGGTCCTGAGCTTTCAGCTTCCTCGTGCGCTCTTTGTCCTTCCTCAGGTCCGTCTTACAACCAATCAGGATCATTGGAACATCACGGCAGAAATGGTGGACCTCAGGGTACCACTGCAGAATATGAAAAGTCAGTTAATGCCCTAAGATAGTTCAACATTAAGACAGTTATCTCCTAAAACAAACTAAGATTGAGATGTGCTCACATGCACCTGTGCTTCTGAACTTCTGGCCCATTTTATAGACAATATTTACAGCTCCAGTACACGACAGGAAGGGTAACCAGTGTTACGCACAGGAGCATGAACCATTTCTACACTGGTGTCAGCTCAAACATAACACACTCACTACTCTCTCGTTAAAAGAATTGTACTTAACTAATTGATTAATTTGTAAAATGAGATTAAAAAAAAAATCACAATACTCTTTCTCTTTTACTCTTTGTGCATGTAACCTTCATAAAACAACATTGTCTAAACAGGACACTGTTTGAATTGTTTTGTGGTTTTTTTTAGATCTGACAGCTGACAGTCTGCTGTTTGTTCTCTCTTTTTTTTGTAGTTTCTGGTTACACTATTGTTCTGGTCCTGAAACAATACTGTTCTGACTGTAACTATTGTTCTGGTCCTGAAACAATACTGTTCTGACTGTAATGATTTAGTCTCAGTAGTAAGAACAACAACAAGCAATAACTTGCTTTAACCACAGTGGTTTGGGGATGAATATAGCTGTTACTAATTGCAATAGATCACATATTTTCATCCTGTGAAGAAGCCACATTTACCTTAATCAGAACATTTTCAAAGCTGGTGGGGTTTGTCACATCGTAGCAGACAAGCACAAGGTTCGCATCCTGATAGGACAGGGGTCTCAGGCGATCGTAGTCATCCTGACCTGCCAAGGAACGCACAGATGAATCAGGAGCGCTGTGCTCAAGACCAAACGTGATGCTTTTCTGCATCACACAACATCATGTGGCACTGTGGAGAACGCAGGAGTATTTTGGTTTCGATGCAGAGGACATATTGCTATCAGTAAAGTGCCTTCGAGTAGCGGTTTCCCCAGCAACGCTGCTCACCAGCGCACGTGGAAGAGCAGAGCGGCTGAAAACACTGATGCTACAGAAACCACATCCTGAGCCTGGCTTCCTGTTCTGGCCTGTACCCTCTCTAGGCTCACTGTCATGAGGCTGTACACAATACACTGTTATATGATAAGCACACAATCACATCTCCCTACAACACGTCTTCCTGACAGTTAACCAGTTATTCTCCTAACACACTATAAAATGCGTGTTTATTCTCCTCTTTTTGTTTTCTTTCATTGTTCTAACAACTCACATTTCGAGTTACCAGCGGCAGTTTATATTAGTAAGATTTTATGAATGTGTCACCTTTCATTTCAACTGATGCTTTCACATATTTTCTTGATTTCTTTCAAACCTGACTTGCGTGTGTCAGATCGTGATTCTGACAGCATTCTCCATTATGCTCCGACTAGAAATACTGGAGCATCAAGAGAGATGTTCAAACCGGCTGTTGGATTTAGGGGAACTAAAGGTTGAACGCCACATCCTGTTATGACCTCATCCGTACTGATACTGCAGTGCCACCCTGACTAGCCCAGGGAAACGCACACGTTGAAGCAATTTTGAAAATGTTCAACAACAAGAAACAAAATGCTGCATTAGCAGAGAACTCCAAACATGCTTCAGAAAAGAGCAGCACAGCAAACATGTACAAATACCACTGTAACTGCAAACAAACCATGTACAAATACTCGCTCCCTCCCCCCTTATGGCTGCCCTGCAAGCTCCCACCCTGTAATCAATCACACAGTCATGCCTCTACACACATAGCAATCTGGAAGCTAAGGTGTGTGGAACTGAGGGTAAGGATCTGGGGGAGAGGAGTGGCGGGTGAGGAGTAATAGTTCCTACCTGCTGTGTCATACAGGTTCAGCTGAATCTCTTTCCCCCCGTGTGTCACCGTGGTGACGTACTTTTCAAACACTGAAGGAGCATAGGTCTGAAGGGCAGATTGATGTAAAGAGTTTTGTAAAGATTGGTGTGAAAGGAGTCTCTAAATTTAGACCAATATGCTGTGAATGTGACTGGAAGGTCTCGTTTAAAGGAATAATTTTAGCGAGTCTACCGTTATAAGAATATCCAAGCAGGACATAGTAGTGCACCTTATCTTTGATGACCCACTGTATTACTGCGAACTTGTAAAAGCTGTGGAAATCACCCAAATGGCTTTTGCAATTGGATTTCCTTCCTGTTGATTCATAAATCTACATATTTGAAACGCAGGTTTCAATCTATGTGAACTACAAAGAATATTGAACAGCAATAAACCGATTGACTTAAAAATACGAAACTACGTAGTAATTTTAGTGTGCTTCCGAGTCTGGTGCCTCTGACTAACATGTCTCATAAACATCTCATCTGAGACTCACCTCTGGAAAATCACCTTTAGCGTAAACCATGAGCAGTGATGTCTTTCCACAGCCACCATCCCCTACAATCACGACTTTGAGTTCTTCTCCATTAACAGTTTTGCCTCTTCCCGAGCCGTTCTGCATTCTGTCCTGCGCTGAGGGGACGGGGCAGGCCGGGCCGAGGCGGGTCAGCGGGTCCGACAAGCGTCTGTGCTGCAGAGGGCAGCAGGAGGTAGGGCAGCAGCGTTCATGAGGCAGCAGAGGGAGCATATGACATCCAGGAGAGTTCTGCCCCAGGCGCACACACCATCCACTTCCTCTTCCGCACCTCCACCGTTTCCAGGACACGCGTGTGACCGTCCTCCAGCACCACGTGTAGCAGCACACTGTTTCTCATTAAGCTTAAAATGAACATGCGTTTCTCCGTGTGTGTGTGTGTGTGTGTGTGAGACCAATGTGTGGAGTCTCACACCCCCACTCTTAGCAGCACACAGCCACCTTAATCAATCACACAAACATAAGAAATGTTTATCTGCTCATCCATCATGCTCTCTGCCCAGCCCACAGTGAGAGTGTGTGTGTGTGAGTGTGTGTGTGCGTGCGCGCGCTTGCTTTGGGGGTGTGGTGATGGTAGATATTTCTGTAAACGGGAGAGACGCCATATTACTGTTGTAACACTTGGACGTCACATGTATATAATTCTATTTGTTGTAAAATTCCAAGGTAAATATTTTTTTTTTAAGAATATCGCAGAAACAATCTCTAAGCTTGAATAAAACTGAAGCAAATCTGAAGATATCCCACACTACAGACGTGGATCTGCTCCCCATCACTGCCCACAGATACTCCAGGAGAGTATCCACAGAATAGCTCCAGCAATAGCGAGAGCAATACTCTCTGTAAATATTGTATAAAAATCATGAATAAATAAACACAAAAACCACTGTATAATACCTGATGTTATTTTTTTTATTTTAGTTTGCATAAATTTTTTAAAAATCTGAGAACTAAATATTAAGACCATAGAAGAGGCAATATATTATTATTCAGTAAGAGTTTTTAATGCGCAAAATCCTTATTGACAAAATGAAATTTTAAAAAGTCATGGCCTAGACTCTCGTGTTTCAGTGCCTCCACCAAGCATGAGAAGAACCTTCTGCATTCGTCATCTTACATCTTCTGCATGTAAATGCTAATACGATGTAACACTTCAGTTCCTACAGAGCTCATTCACCTTCCGCCCACAATAAACCGCTTGTTCTTCTGGGAGGATCCGTTCGTTTGGTATTTAAAACGCAGTCACGAAAAACTAGAACCAGTTCCCCATCCCCCATCGAGTGACACTATAGCCGTTTCCTCATCGACTGTTAAATATTTACCAGCAGGTGGCGCCGAGGAGGGTGTTCCAACGCTCCGCCGATTTTTCCGTTTAGTACTCAATGTGCTTATGAAGCACATAGACAAGGCCCGTGCACTGGCACGAACTCGATAAAAAAAATAAATTAGTACCGATTGCTTTAGCTTACTCCATGGGATCTGAAACGATGAGCAATGCGGTCATCTCTGTTGAATACATTTACCCTCGAAATAGTAGCTGTGTCAGAAGGACAAATATTTCACAAAAACAGCACTGCTGTTACTCGGCCTTAGTCATACGCAGACAGCACAGAGTTCACTGCACGAGCTCGAATGGGGGGATGGAAAACCTTATTCCAGAAAGAGACAGAGACGGATAGATCCTGGTCACAGGCCTCTTAAAATATTATAGGCTGCGTTTTCTGAAAATGTAAATGCAAAATAAAAATATTTTAAATAATCCCGTGCCTTTTCTGCTTCAGTCCATTTTTTTAATTACAATACTTAAGTTCACTACAAGTAAATGTTATAGTCTATGAAAGATAAACAAAACAATAATAAAGAAAATGCCACGAGGCCTACGTCATTCTTTGAGTTAGTATTTAAAATGTACAAATGTTTTAAACATTTAATATCTTAAAATAACCTACGATCTACCGAACATCTGCGCCTCAGAAAACCCTGTACATTATTTGCTGTCCGTGAAACACCGACGTATACTCGCTCCTGGTCCGTCCACCAGGGTAAATTCCACATAAAACAGCAACATATAGCCTTCCTTTGGTAGCTATACAGAGGGAGCACATTCTAGACGGTTACTCACGAAAACGCACAGAAAAGGGCGTTATCAGAAAATCAGTAATCTTGCTTCTTGACATGAATCCTCTCCGGCTCGCCTGGTGATCAGCTCCAGCTCGCGCACGCAGTGGATTTCACGCGACCGTGTGCTTAATCGGGTTGGAAGACACTACAGTGCAGTTGACAGTGTTGTTTCATACTTCTCTGGTGTGTCTCCTTTTTTTTCAAAGAAAGGCTCGGTACATTTAAAGCGTCCCTTTGTGAAGGGACTGATTTCTTCCCATGAGCCAGCATGTATGGGATAAAACGTAGAAATGGCCTCATGACCTGCCGCAACTGTAAGAGATGGGTGGAAAGAGAAGGGAGGAAACATCGTCCTGAATACCGTCCTCCTGTTGTCAGATATGTTCCGGAACGATCCCTAATTCTAATGAAATCATTTTTGTTACAACATCGCCAGCGGAGCGCGTGCACTGGCAACTACGCCAAAACGTTTGAGCTTCATGGTTTTGTTGCTGGTGGACAGTCTTGCGCAATAATTTTGCCTGCGCAGATGTTTTCGCCATTTGCTACTGACCTACACAGAACAACAAAGCCAGTACTCAGCCGTGTGACTTCAGTGTGATATCTGAAATGGAAACAGACGCAAAGTGGACTACGCCATTACATCGACTAATTAAACTGTCCTTAATTGCGCATAACAGGGAGATACAAATTGCATACCACATACCGACATGTGTTGCAATAGTGTAGTATCACCCGAAGAGATGATATGTGCCAAAGCCCAAAATAATTTCCCTTCTCTCTCCTCCATGTTCTACTCTGAAATTCATCCCGTGTGCTTCACATCAAACGGTCCTCTGCTTCGCTGGCGGACACATCGAGTTACTGCATCGAATATTCTTGAAGGGGGGCTAGAGAACACAGAAGAGCACGAGCGTTCCCTTTGTGCTTGCTGACTGAAATGCCACACATTGTTCAAAACTGTTTTCCGACCTTATATGGCAATGTGGGAGCAGCCATTCCGAGCTTGTGGCACGCGTCCAAATGTTCAAATCGCTGCTGTTGGCCACAGGGTGTGTATGGATCACTAACGCGACACCGAGACGGGCGAGCGGACGCGCTTTACGGGAAAAAAAAACATTCCTGCGCAGGCAGCAACTTTATGTAACATCCTGACTTCTTAAACGTGTAGACTTGCTAGCCGCAGTGGTTAGAGTCTGTGTTGTAAAAAAACGAAGTGGTTGCATGTGAAGATGTGAATCACTTTTGGCTACGACAGACAGCCTCGCCCATAAACGGCTGCTTCTTTCAATGCGCTCCATTGTCTGAAGAAGCCATTTTGAAGAAGAACAGCATAGCAGCCATTAAAGACTAGACCATTTCTGAATCCGCTGTTAAAGTGGCAACACGGAGAGTACTGTTATGTTTACAATATTAATATTTAAAAGGTATTCTTTACAAGTTTTACATGTAACCTCATATCTTAACACACTGTAACAAACTGTATAAACCTCACGATTTAAATATCTTTATTAAAAGACTAACGATTATTTTTGTTTTTAAGAAAATGTAACGCTGTTTAAAATTATTAAATGTTAAAATGCAGGATTAGAAATGAGCGCCAGTCCCTTTCTGCTCCATTAAAACGTTCCATCAACTATTACCTTAGAAGTAAAAGGTGTCCGCAATCAAACAAACGCCTGGTAGAAGCTCGTCTTGCCTCTGAAAAATGAACAGTGCATAACTGCCTCTGTCCTGTCTCAGGAAGAGCACGAGGGGGACGGTTTGCATATTACTCTAACAAATTCTGTCTCAAGATTTCGAGCTGTTCCATTCGTTAGAGGCTGCGTAGCTGGTTATGTTTGTTAAGTGATGTGTTATTTTAAAATGAGAAGGCAGGAAAATTGTTATTCTTGTTTTCCTCCTTTTAGGCGTTGCAACCCAACCCCCTCTTAAAACACAATGTTAAAGGATTCGACCATGGGAATGAAAACGTTCTTCTTTCTTCTGCGTATAGGCCTGATAAAATTATTTCAACAAAATGTTAAGGTAAATATCTCCACTGAAGTTTTAATGCTTGTGTGTTTGAAAAGATCTGTCAACGTTGTGCTGAGGAGAACAAAGGTAATGTACTCTTAGGAGATTAAAACTACGCAGATATGAAAGCATGTCCTTGACACAAGGACAAACAATTTAGGCTACATACTACATACTCACTCAGTGGACTGTCTTTAGAAAGTGGCATGTACATTTAATTATAGTTTAAAACTACATTATTCCTTTATACTTCACTTACAGGTAATGAGGAATACTAAGGTTAATTTGGGTCTGGTTGATGCTCCTTCTATAAATCCACTGGTTTAAACATTGAAATTGTGGCTGGCTATTACTAAAGGTGAAAGGTTTAGTACCAGCGACCACATTAACCTACCAATCATACCTGTGATTCAGCATTTTTTTTTCAAAAGGCCAATCGTCCTTTTTCTCTCTGGCCTGCCCTGTTTGTTGAAATGTGAGAAGCAAATCAATTTAAATGGGTTTGAAAAACAGCATGCAACTGAATATACTAAAAGACAAGCTGCTTCACAACTCCAGTCATGTAGCCTGAGGGATCAGTTAAAAGGGAAAAAAATAGTATTCAGCCAATTTACATAAAATGTAATTTTTTAATTATATACAGTATTCATACAATAATTCCTGCAGTCTTTCACATAATCAAAGACAATAAAGATAAACTTACTCATAGACACATTCACACTCAGCCTTGTACAGTGCAGGGCCTGCAGGCCAGCTGATAGCTTTCATGTGTATTTTTTTACATTGCTAAAGCAGCTATAGTCAGTTACAACCTGCTTTATTCAGTAACATTTTACTTTAGAAAGAAAATGCAGTTATATGGGTGTGCCAGGACCTAGTTTGCTAGGACAAAGATGGATTCCAGGAAGAGAAAAAATATTTTAAAAATATCAAAGGGATATGATCCAACATTTCATCTTGCTTCTTCTCAAATCCTGTACACAGAAACACTGTGATGTTTTAAATAGTCCACGAAGAGACGATGAAGCCAAGCTTTAGATCCCTTTTGGAACAAAGGAAACCCATTTTGGCCATTGAGTTCCAATGTAGTAGAAAATGGCTGCGCCAGTGTTCAGCCCTCTTTCTGCTCTCTGTTGGAAGAACTGACGGTTGTGCCTCTAATAGCAGACGCTAACATGGTGCTTCGATCTGATTGGTCAGAGAAGCCACTGCTGTTAACCAGCCAATTGCCCAACCACCGCAAAATATCAAACAATGTTCAGCATGGATATACGAACGAGACCCCCATAATTACTGAAAAAGCGAAAAATTCGACACTTTATCTCCGTGTAAAAGCAACAATTCTGTGGCGACAATGTTTCGTTACATTTAATGGGGGAAACTCCTGATGTGCTACGTAATAGCACGTTTGCCGGAAATTATATCTTAAAATCACATTCGGTATATATGTGCTAAATGCTGCAACAAATTTTAGTAATTTATGACACAATTTCTTATTGAAAAACATCCCAAATCAGTTCTCGCTACCCTCTCTAACGCTGGACCCCATGTCCATCTTGTATTTGGCGTCCACGTAAATCTAGCAAGCAGATTCAACGCGCCGCTAAACCTTGTTTATTTGTTTAAGCGCGATCACAGGATAGCCATTTGATGGCGAATTATGCACATATGAGTTTATCTAACCCGATTATACCTAGGCAATATTCTAAATTTGTTGTCTAAGCAATTCATATTATTGAGCTTCATAACGAATGTGCTCGCGGGACGGGAGACCGAGGCTCTATAGTGGTGTATTGTGGGAGAGACTGAAACCCCAGTCTAGAGGCACACAATATGTGTTGGCTCGCGAAAAGGAGGCAGTATCTTTAAACCATGTAATGTAATCAGCGAAAGGTTACAGATCTACCCGTTTGATAGAAAACTACTCGATCGGACACAAAATGTCCAGACCTGGGGAAAAAAGCAGGGTAAATGAAGATCACGGCAGAAGGCAGAGTTCAAGTAAGCTTTCTCTTTTTTCTGCCCCTGTAATGTCTGTTTCGGTGACTGGGATACGCTTCTAACCCCGTGTTCTTCACAGCAGTGCTCATACGCAAACGTAACGCTTTTTGTTGTATTGATTTAAGTGTGTTAACCAGTAATGTGGTTTCACCTTTCTTTGTAGGTTTGGCGAACGGCACGGAACACAGTTCGGGGGAGAGACGAAGTCACCATTGGAGAAGTTACAAGTTGATTATTGACCCAGCGCTGAGAAGGGGTTCACACAAACTGTATCGCTACGATGGACTACATTTTAGCATGCCCGTAAGTACACCTCGTCGTCCCTGTGTTCAGTATGATGAGGGGGAAATTAACGTAGACGATACAATTGTAGCAAGTGTATTGTTGCCCTGAGTGGATACAATGTAGTTCGTATTATAAACGCGCTAGACTTGTTCCTTACACCACCTGACGTAGCTTGTCCAGAGTGTCCGTCCAGCTTAATGCTGATAATCGCTGATTATTTAATTCTACGAACGATTATTAAACCGCACTGAAAATGTGTTTATGACTTGGTGAATGGGTTCTGAGCCGAGTGGTTCGGCTCACGCTTGGTTTCATCATCAGCTGACGGAAGGTTAATCCCCATTCAACGAGGTGATACAACTCTTAACGTATTTCCTCTGTTTTTGCAGAATCCCGGAATTCCACCGGTGGACATCGTCCGAGACCCGAGAATCGGTCGCCTCTGGACAAAATACAAGGAGACGGATCTCCCTGTTCCTAAATTTAAGGTAGGCTAGTCACACCCCCTTGTAGACCTGACAGACGCGTGCGTTTGTTTTTAAGTATCTGGCGGTGAAGCGCCCGATTTTCTTTCAACGCTATGGGACATTTTTCCAGCGTTTGTTTGTTTAAAAAAGTTTACTTCTAATCTTATTCACTTATACTAATGTTTATGCATTGCATTTATCCACATTGTTCTGTGTCATAAACGAAGGAATAATTGTAATTTCGCTTTGTAACAACGGATAAGTTTTTTAACGTGTGATTAATAACGCATCAAAATAAACGAGAATTAATTTCTCTACAGATCGACGAATGTTACATTGGTCGCGTTCCTCCAAAGGAGGTAACTTTTGCGAGGTTAAACGACAACATCAGGGAGGGTTTCCTCACTGATATGTGCAAGAAATATGGAGACATAGAAGAGGTGGAAATATTGTACAATCCGAAAAATAAAAAACACTTGGGAATAGCAAAAGTAGTGTTCGGAACCGTGAAAGCAGCTAAGGACGCGGTGCAGAACCTCCACAACACGTCTGTTATGGGTAACATCATCCACGTGGAACTCGACCCTAAAGGTAAGAAGGCGCTCTACAAAAAAAAAAACAATAACGAAAACGCTTCGAATGGCACACATTTACGATCCAAGGCTAGTTTTGCACTCGGACAGAAATTATTTTTTATGAACGCATGAATTTATTTGGATAGTTTATTTGTAATTACACGTCACGTTTGTAAATTTACATCGGTTGCCTAGTAACATGCGTAATTGCTTGTCGCTGTCGGAGTGACAGTGTTGTACTGGTACTGGGACGCACTGCTCCAGATACGCTTGTAATGAAGGTCACAGATGGTTAAAAAAGTAGCGTATCGATCATAAAGCTATGTTTTTGATATGTCACCAAGAGCATAAGCGTACTGCCATAAAAATACATTTAGGCAATGTAACAAAATTGATAACAAGCTCTGTTTTATTGACATGTAGTTAGGCTACTATTCGTTTACACTGGAAAGAAAACACAGAATCCGCTTAACGTTGTACAAAGCGAGATTTTGAAAGCAAGTTTACATCCGTTGCCGGCGCTCTGCTCTCTTAAAGAGACAGTGCACATCATAGGGTATAACCTCGAGAACATCACATAACTGGTTTTAACTGAGCTGGAGTGTTCAGTGTATATATAAATAAATCTAAAGCAGCTTTAGGATTTAACAAATGAATATTTGTACATTTTAGGAATGTTAATGTCATAAGCTATTTTACCCACCATTAGTTCTCAGTCTTTGGCACAGAGTCACAGGCCAGTGTGTTCAAGGATAAGTGGTGTTAACAGAAAGATCTAACTGTGTGTGTCTCCTTGATATCCACGGTAACCTGCACAGGTGAGAATCGCCTTCGTTACTTCCAGCGTCTGGTGAATGGCAGCTTCACACCTCTCACAGTTCCACTGGGCGTGGAGGAGCCGTGTGAGGTGTCGCCACGTTGCATCGCTGAGGCCTTGCTGGTAAACATGCGCCGATGCAGTGCGCTCTTCACCTTCGTCATTACCATCATCATCATCATCATCATCATCATCATAAACAGCTTAGCACTCACTGGAACAGAGCAGATACACTTTTCCACGCAGATACTGTTACTGAGGACGTGTAATAGTATCAGTGTCATCGGTTAAAGCATCACACGTGTGGGTTTGACCGATATTTAGTGGTGGTGTAAAGATGATGTGTGGCTGGGTGCAGCATTTTGTAACCACTTAATAAATGCACACAAGGCACGTAATAATTGTTTTCATAGTAAAGCGGATTTATACGGTACATTTAGAATGCTGTGAAGTATTGGCAGATGGAATGGAAGTGTTGATCATCAGCATCTGCTCAGATTCCAGGAATTCAAACTATCGAAAGAAAGGAAAAAGGTTGAGCACTGCAGAAGTTGCTCCCTTGCCTCTCCAAACCCTTCTGCTTATTTCAAACTTTTTCTAACTAGTTTTCAAGCACAAGCCCTGGGATTTCCATACTACTAAATAGTTTAACGTATAATTTCAGGATTCTGTGACATCACAGGACATAAACTGAAATAAAATAATGAAGTTGCTTTTTTAATGAGCAGATTCTAACTGCCACTGCAGTTACTGAAGCTCCTCTCTTATCCAGTCTGCCAGTATAAGTGATGATATGGAGAGAAAGACATAGCTGTTAATTTTTTTGGAAACTAGTGAAGGTTCCTGCATTTCTTTTAATTAACTTGTAAAACACTAGGTGTTGGGTTACTGTGTGTGTGTGTGTGTGTGTGTGTGTGTGGGAATGAATGGCGTGAGGGCATGCGTGTGTGTATGTGTTCTGTTCTGATTTGAATGTTTGACTGTATCCAGGCCTGTGAACCTTTGCGGAGGTTGTCTGAGGGCAGTTCCTCTGTCGCCGGGGGAACTGCCACCCCTGGGAGCACCAGCACACCCCTGTCCCTGGACACGGCCTACTCCAGCCTGAGGCCGGACACGCCACAGTCGCAGGGCACCCCGCACACACCACGCCCATCCGGAACACCCTTCTCTCAGGACTCCAGCTACTCCAGCCGGCAGGGCACGCCAGCCTACCAGAGCTCTCGCCCTGACGCCCCTGTGGGGTATAAGACCAGGAGACATGAAACCAAGTTTCAGGATGCTTACAACCGGCGTCCGGAGAGACACTACGTGCACAGCACGGGTTTCCGCGGTAACGCAGAGCAGCAGGCAGCCTTCAAACAGCACCAACCGCCTGAGCCCCCCTCTCCTGCCTTCTCCAATAACCCAGCTCCACCAGCTACGCCGAACTTCAAGCCCTCCTACTCTCCCTACCAAGCCCCCCTGCCCCCTACCTACCCCCACCCTGAGCCCCCCTTCCACCAGCCTCTTCAGCGTGAGGTGGACTTCAGGAGGACCCCTCAAGCCCCACCTCCCTCAACCCCTGACCCACCTGTCAGAGACAGGCCAGAGACACCCCCGATTCCAGAGCCACCCCCTATCCCAGAAACCCAGCCAGCCACATCCCCTGCCTGCACACCAGAGCCATGCCCCTCCCCTGGTACGCCCACTCTGGAGGCGGAGCGTAACAGCCTGGACTCACGCATAGAGATGCTCCTGAAGGAGAAACGGACGAAGCTGCCCTTCCTGAATGAGCGTGGCGACTCGGACACCGAGGTGCACATGGAGGGCAGCCCCATCTCCTCCTCCTCCTCTCAGATGTCACCCATTCCTCCCTGTAGCTCCGCCCCAGTCCCAGCTCCTGGCCCTGTCCCCTGCAGCACAGGGCTGGAGGACATCAGCCCCACGCCGCTGCCTGACTCGGAGGAGGAGGAGGAGTCTGTCCCAGGCACCGCCTCCCTGCTGCACCAATCCCAGAGCACCTCGCCCCAAACCACGCACAAGAGCAGTGCCGGAGGACCACGCACACCCACCGACAAACTGGACTCGGTAAGACCGAACATCTGGAGGGCTTCTGTTTCATCCATGTTTGTTCACATTCTTAATGTGTGTCTCACTTTAAAACGGCAGACTATGATCAAACAAGGTTCTTCTTTCTGTTTTTTAAGGGTGGTGTTATTAGTTACTGCTATGAGGACTTGTAGAGAGTTAGTGGTTAGACTGTGTAGCTGGAGGGATTCAGGACCCAGGGGAGGCCGGGAAGTGTCGCAGACCACATGTGTGGCGCGCTAAACACGGGGGCCTCTGCCTTCATGCCGTGCAGGAAATTGTGAAATATACCCAAAAACAAAACTCCCCCTTACTGCCCGATTTCCATCTCAGACAGGGAACAGCATTTCTTGCTGTTAAGGTTAGGGTTATGATCTTCCATGATTTATAATCCACAGTGGTAGCTACCAGAGAGGAAACAACATTACCACATGAGTTTATTGGCACATGCCAAGGCAAGAGGCAGTTTATTTCCTGGTTATTTTACATACATTTACATTAAATATTTTTTTAAACTGAAAGCTACTTCATATCTTTAATGAGTGTCATATTTAGAGAATACCTTTAATTATCAAAAATACTTCACATTATCAAAAAAGACTTTTGATAAGACTTTGGAAGAACAGTTCAGGCTTCTGTCAGCCATTGGCTAAGGAAGTGCTCATGTTTGTCACCTGTAACGTACTTCAAGGTTTGAGTGAAACAGTTCAGCAGGTAGCAGTGTTTGGATGATCACGTTCTGGTGTGGTAAATGTACACATACTGCGGAACAGAAACAAACACACACACACACACACACACACACCACCTCCCCAAAAGATATTTGACAGAGAGGCGTCTCCATGTTCCTCAGATCTCGGTTCTCCTCCCATGAGCTGGGTTAAGCAGCAGGTGCACAAGCTTCTCTTCTGCACCTGAAATGATTCTGTGGGCAGATGACCTCATAATGAAAACACGTGTTTAATATTCGTCACTCTGCGATGGCACTCGTTCTCAAACTTCTCCACCATGAGTGAAGTTTGTGCTCAGAACACAGGAGCCCCCAATGCTGCTGTTATGCCAAACCCAAGCTGATTGGCTGAGCGAGAGCACCAGCACTTTCAGTTCCTCTCTCACACTCAAGATCCTGCAGTGCTACCTGCTCCACCAGCGCTGACCTCTGTTTCTCTTTAGAACACATAAAAAAGTAACAAACAATATGGTAGTGATTTAAAAAAAAAAAAAAAGTTGTTTAAAATAAATAAATAAATAAATAAATCTCATATGATAATAATCAGATTACTTGGTTGATCTCAAATGAACAAGTGTCATAGAGCAGATTCCCACCTGGAGGCAGTCGTGTTTAAATTAAATTTAGTACAGAATCTATGAAACATCCAGACCACTAGGTGTCAGTGGATGTTTGGTTATGTGAGAAGAATCATAGAATAAAATGACTTATCGCTCCTTTAAAGACTGCAGTATGCAAACTCAGACAAGCATGTTATAGTCTCATTATGCTAATTATGCTTAAACACAGGATAAATTAAACATTTTGAAAGTTAAAGATTTTAAATTAAATCATAAAATTACAGCATCTTTATCACCATAACACTTTTTTAAATAAATATTTTGTTTTTTATGAACTGAAAATAATCATTTCTACATTTCCAGCCCTCTACAATTTCAAAATGCTACAAGTTATAAGCCAGTGTTTAGGTTTTAAGTTGCTTGGGTCCTATTTAAAATCCTAAACTCACTAGTTTGGTAGCTGTTCTAATGCAAGTTGTCTTGTACAGGGCCACCAGTCTTCAGGGGAAGACATGGAGATCTCAGATGACGAGATGCCCAGCACTCCGATCGCCAGCGGCGACTGCCCCAATGGCATTGTCGTAAACTCGGCCGTGTCCCCGATGGCTCCACAAACCATTCCGATTCCCCCGCCAGGGTTTCCCCCTCTGCCCCCGCCCCAGGCCGGTTTCCCCCTGCCTCCGCCTCATCTCCCCCCTCACTCCACCGTACCGGGTCCCCCACCTCCACACATGGCCGCTCCTCACCCCATGCTGCCACCGCTGCCCCCTTACCCCCCTGGCATGGTGCCTGTAGTGCCACTGGACCTCGTCAGCTGTCTGCCCCAGTGGGGTAGTGTTCACATGTCCTTCCAGATGCAGACCCAAATGCTGACCAGAATTGCACAGAGCCAGCGGCCATACCCGTATCCGCACTTCATGGGCGGGGCTGCGGCCGGGGCCGCGTCCATGCAGTTTGGGGGTCCGTACCAGCCCTTATCTCTGGTTGGCACCCCTGCTGGAGCTGTGGGCCACGGGCAGACTTGGCCTCTACCCAGCATGCCAAAGTTCAACCCCACAGTCCCTCCACCTGGGTATGAGCCACAGAAGGAGGACCCTCACAAAGCCACGGTGGACGGGGTGCTGATGGTCATAGTCAAAGAGCTGAAGGCCATCATGAAGCGAGACCTCAACCGCAAGATGGTGGAGATGGTGGCCTTCAGGGCTTTTGATGAATGGTGGGAGAAGAAGGAACGTTCTGCTAAGGTGAGGCCTTGGATGTTATTTGTTTGTGCATGTGTGTGTGTGATAGGGAGGGAGAATAAAAATAGAAACTTTTTGGACAGAGGTCTTTCATCAGACAGAGGTTCTTCAAAAGCTGTGCAAGCAAAATTCTTAAGTTCTGGGTAGAGGAACCAGTTTATGTTCAAAACAGCAGATGTTTAAATCATAACATTCATTCTAAGTTGTAAGGTCAGAGAGTGTAGATCAGTTCTTTTTCCTTTAATTTTCCTAAATTCTCTGCTGCCATAGCAAGAAATGGTGATACAAATTTAATTAATGGTGTGTCCATTAGCATTTAAATTCTGATGGTCTGAAGGTGTTTTACTGAAACAATCACCAGGTTTTCTCTTGGTTTCACCAGTGTACTGCTGATTACATCTTTTGCAAGAGAGTAGGCAACTCCTGTGGTAATGCATGAGGAGGAATGGGTGATGACAACTGATCCTTTTATGCCAGTTATTTTGTGGTTGTGTTGATCAATTCACATTAGCACATCTAGAGTGGTTGTAGGCTACAGTACCATAGTTATTATTTGATTATTCAACTGGTCATTTTTGTCACTCTTGAAGAGCATGTCTAATGTGCGGGCTCTGCATCATAGAGGATTCTATCCATAATCCTAGCGAACGTTAAGATTTAAATATATACCGTTTTTAATATAAAGTGGTTTCAACGTTAGAAGCACTTTTGCACTTAGCTGGTGAGGGACATCTGTGCAGAAACGTCCTATTTCTCTGTACTTCACTGCAAGTTTGACTATTTTCAGGTTATGAGTCTATAAACATGCCACTGTGAGACACACACACACACACATTAATATATTTATTTATTTATTCTTAGTTTCTGTTCACGTTCAAATAAATAAGACTTTGTCTCACGCTAATTAGCGTGAGTTAGCCTAGGCTTACTGCGAGTTCGTGTGAAATCGCCAGTATATGAAGGATGGCGGCCAATTCTGTTGCCTAGTTAGTTGGAGCTTTTTTGTACTGTTGTTTGTTTGTTTTTTTACATTAACTTCTACACGTTAATGCCTAGCTAGTTAACTAATCAAGTTAATGTTATCCAGGTTAGCAAAATGGCTAACCGAAAAGTGGTACCTGCTAGTTAAGTATCGCTAGCTAGTTGTCTAGGTGACCATCCTAGGTAACCGTTTAGTTAAGTAACGCTTCAGCGTCTTGACAGCGTGATTTCTAGATGATCGGTTGGCTATCTATCTGATGTACTAGATTGTTAAACATCTACTGAATGCTACATGACCACCAACGATACCAAAGTAAGCTCATTTCCCCCTATGACCTTCGATTGTTACTGAATTCAAATTAGATAATGGCGATTTACCTAATAAATCCCCAGTCTAAAGTCCCCAAATGTAGAGTACCCAAATTAACGTTTTTTTGTTTGCACCTGTTAGGCAACGTCTACTCCAGTGAAGCCTGGTGAGGCAAAGGAGGAGGACAAGGAGCGTGCCAAGCCGAAGGAGACGCTGTCGTCCAGCTTACTGGAGAACTGGAGCAAAGGCGAGGGACTTGGATACGACGGGATCGGCATGGCCATCGGACTACGCGGCGCCATTCGGCTACCTTCGTTTAAGGTACCAGCCTGTCATCTCCGCTTCCACGATTGCGGCTTTCATAGAGCCAGGACAGTCAGATAACTGTTCTTATATGTTCAGGTGAAGCGAAAAGAGCCCCCTGATTCTGCCTCCACTGCAGACAACAAGAGGGCACGACCCTCCACACCCGTAGACGACGAACTGGAGGATGAAGGTGAGGCTAAGATCATCTGTAGCTCTTCTAGGGATGGACCTCACTGTGGATTTCTTTTTGAGCAGATACCAAAGTAATACCAAAGAATGAGTATCCTTATACTTATTTTTGAGTATAAGGATGCTAGACAGGATTTCTATAGAGAGAAATTGTAAATACAGGCATAAAAATATTTGCTTACATTATTTGACTTGAGGAAGTCACACATGTGTATAAAAAGACAAGAGGCAAAAATGTCCGTTGATCAAATCCCCAGTAAAACCATAAATAATACTAAAAAATCTATAAAACACCTATAAAATAGTGGAAGATGTAGTTCTGTTCCTGCAAGCAGTTGCGTTCAGTATTTTATTCCATTCTTTTCATTGATACGCATTCAGTTTCGTTTAACTAAAAAAAATGGAAAAAACATATGGCCACTTTTTATATATGGTGATCAAAGTAGTCAAATCATATTTTCTCTTTATCTCTTTCTTTTATGAAGCATTACATATCTGTTTGAAATTCTGTGCTGTCAGCATAATCTATATTTACACTATCCAGTGAAACACAATTTATTCTTTTTTGAAGTGTTCCATGGGTTAGTGTAGATGGAAACTTCATAGATTTAAAGAGATTATGTGATTTAGCGTAGAGGTGGTGTGATGGGTGCATGTAGCAGGGCTGACTGGGTGGGTGTGGTTACCAGAGTCCGAGAAAGGCGACCTGCTTGCAGATGGCGCCAGAGCGGACGCCGATTCCTCCTCAGCCAAGCGGCGGCATTCCAGACCAGTGGAGCTGGACAGTGAAGGGGAGGAGGAAGAGGAGGAGGAGGAGGAGGAGGGTGAGACCTCTGGCCGGGAGGAGTCATCTTTATCTGATCGAGAGGAGGAGCCTGAACAGGAGGCATTAGAGAGGCTGTCTTCTAGCAAGGTGTGCACCACTAATAACAATCTCAGAAAAAACTTTTATGTTACATCTTTTAACAGTTTTACAATGTGATTTAAAGAGTAAAATACAGTAAATTGGATCACAAACCTGAAGAAAATTCTATGGAAATAACTTTGAGCACTGATCCCACAAGTACCAATCTCAGGGGGGTCCAGGTGAGATTTCTCTAGCGAAGGTCTGGACTGACTAACCTACCATCAGCCTTAGCTGGGTTCTAGGATGAACACTACATTGATATTTAATAACCTGATTAATGCAGCTAGTACGTATCTAACGTTCATTTTGCTAGGCAATGCATTAGCTTGTCTGATCTCTATATGGGATTTTCCAGGAGGTGGACGATGATGACGACGATGATGACAGTGAGTCTGATGCCAGTGGGAGCGAGTCTGACTCGTCTGATGGAGGTAATGAGCGTAGCTGAGAAGGCCTTGTCCACTCCTCTATGCACTATGTGCTGATGCATGAATTTCTTCCATCTCTGACCAGAACCTGCCAGTTCCTCTTCATCCAGCTCCGATTCGTCTGAGTGCGAAAGGTCCTCTGACTATGACTCCAGCTCGGAAGAGGAGCAGGAGGAAGAAGAAGAGGATGAGGTTGCCATGGAGATGGACGAAGAAGAGAAGGAAGTGGCACGAACGTCGTCGTCATCTTCATCATCTTCACCAACATCTTCTGAGGAAGAGGAAGATTCCGAGCTGAAGGCTCCTAGCACACCTGTTGGCCCTCCTCCTGAAGAAGAGTGTGAACCAGTTCGAGATGAAGCAGAGGAAGCAGTGAGCACAGTTACGGCTGTACTCAAGGACCTGCTGCCACCAACACCCAGAGATCCACCAGGTTCATGGCCTCTCATCACTCCATATGCTTTACACCGATGTATCTGTCAAGTAAAAGTTTGTTAGTGGCAACTATCAATCAAAAGAGGAGGAAAAAGATTCTGTTTTGTAAAGTTGTGCTAACGCAGGTTTCTGTCCCGTTAACAGCCGAGGAGCCCAGTGTTGGTTTGGAGGTACTGAAGCCTGAGCAGCATGTGGACAGTGTAGGGGCTCTGCGGCCGCCGACTCCTACAGGTTCACTGGCTGACAGCGACCTGGATGTGCGTCCCAAGATCCGCACCGAGGAGGCATTTCCTCGGACACCCGGCCGTGACATCCCAGCCCCTGTGGAGGTGGAGGTTCCAGCACAGATGCCCCCTGTCCAGCTCCCCCTCCCACCCAGCCACACCCTCTTGCCCCCTCCAGGGCCACTGCCTGAGCTCCCCACGCGGGCACGACTCCCGACAGATGAGGACGTCCCTCGCACGCCAGGTCGAGACCTCCTGGAGCGGCCGCAGGGCCTGGGTAAGTCTCAGAGCACTGAGACGGTGCCTGTCACACCGGGCAGTGACACCCCGCTGACGGGTAACAGCTTGGCGCTCAGCTCCCCCCACGTCCCTGGCAGCCCCTTTTCATACCCTGGGCAGTCCCCTCTCCTCAGCGCGGGCATCCCCCGGACTCCAGGCAGAGACCTGACTTTCGGCCCGGCCTTCCCCGACCCCACTCTCTCTGCAGCGCTCCCCGTCCACAGGAAGGCCTCGCTGGAGAGCCTGGAGGAGAAGCCCGTATTCAAAGAGCCCGTGCTCAGCTCGACTCCGCTTGTCTGCCTGGCTGGCAGTGCTGCACCCTCCCTGCTCGCTGCTGCCCCCTGTCTGCCCTCTGCGCCGGTGCCTGAGCTGCCCGTGGCTCCCTGCAGCTCTCCACTGTCCTCTCTAGCGCCCTCTGCTGCTAGCCTGCCCGCCGAGCAGCCCATCCCACTGATTGAGCTTCCTGTGCCTGTAGATGCCACTCCACTTAAGAGGAAACCGGGACGACCCCGGACAAACAGAACCCCAGCTGGCCCGTCGCAGGACGCCCCGGAGGTGCCTGCAGAGATGGTGTCGATGGTGGAGGACGTGCCGATGCACCACCTGTTCTCCACGCCTTGCCCTGATGTCTTCCCAGAGGCTGATGCGAGTGTGGAAGCCCCGGAGCTACAGGAGGGCGTGGTCCAGACCCACCTCCCGCCCCACCTCCCGCCCAGCACCCCTGTCCACAGCCACCTGCTGTTTGAGGAGCCACTGCAGAAGACACGTCGTCAGAGGCGCAGTTGGGAGGAGCTTCTCCGCTCTATGCACTCGCCTGTAATGTCTCCGCCCCCACCCAGTTTCCACGCCCGCTCCGAGTTTGAGGAGATGACCATCTTGTACGACATCTGGAACGACGGCATCGACGAGGAGGATATCCACTATCTGAAGATCACGTACGACAAGATGCTTCAGCAGGAGAACGGCAACGACTGGCTCAACGACACCCTCTGGGTGCACCACCCTCATATCCTTCCCTGCTGTGGTTGGGAGGCCCCCCTCCCCCACACATCACCTCTGAGGCTGGGCGGAGCTGTGGCAGGCTCCTCCCCCACGCCACGCCTCTGAGGCGTGAGCTGTGTACATGTGTGTGTGTACATGTATGTGTCTTTCTCTAGCTTGCAGTTGTTTCCTTAACCGCGCTGCCTGCACCCACCAGCGGGGGCAGCTTTGCTGGCCTTAAGAGGAAGCGACGGGAGGACGGCATGTGGGATCATGTGACTGGCTGTGCTCGCAGTGAGGGCTACTACAAGATCGACAAGAAGGACAAAATGAAGTACCTGAACAGCACGCGGCTACAGTCTGATGAACCGGACAAAGACACACAGGTGTGGAACCTACGGGCCTCGGAGCCCAGCCAGCACTGGCAAACCCTAGATGAGTCAGTACACACCCCCGGGGCGGTGAGAAGGGCTTCGGTCTGGCTTGATTAGCTGAACCACATGCATTTACATGGTGTTTGCTAAGGTCTTTGACACTGCTGTCCTGAGCGAGTGCCTGTGCCCGTGTGTGTGACTGTGTGTGTGTGTGTGTGTGTGTGTGTGTGTGTGTGTGTGTGTGGTTACAGGGGAGGAGTATTCCAGCACAGCCGCACGCCTCCACCAGAGCTGGGTCAGAGCGCCGCTCTGAACAGCGCCGCCTGCTGTCGTCTTTCAGCTGTGACAGTGACCTGCTCAAGTTCAACCAGCTGAAAGTGAGAAAAATGGCTCCACTCCTAAAACCCCCACATCCTCCACCCCTACACCTTCCACTGCTGCACGCTCCACTCCTACAACCCCACACACACTCCCAAACCCCCATACCCTCCACCCTCTGCTTTGAAACGACTGGGGTCTGTTCTCACCAGCACTGTTTACCTCCCATCCAGTTCCGTAAGAAGAAGATCCGCTTCTGTAAGAGTCACATCCACGACTGGGGCCTGTTCGCCATGGAGCCCATCGCTGCAGATGAGATGGTTATCGAATATGTGGGCCAGAATATCAGACAGGTGAACAATCCTCAAGGCTTCCGACGCATGTAACAGATCAGCACCCTGCTCTCACATTAATAGGTAGAAGTTAGGTGATAGGGAATAGGGGTTAGGGAATAGGGGTTAGGGAATAGGGGTTAGGGAATAGGGGTTAGGGAATAGGGGTTAGGGAATAGGGGTTAGGAGTTGGAACAGAACAGCACCATAATGTTGCTTCTCTCACACATTCAGCACTGCACACAATCAAAGGAGACATTTATTCTTATTTATTTATTTGGGATTTTTATATTTGAAAAAAGTAAAATCATGGGATTTTTCAGCTCTTCAGCCAACAGGCTCTTAGTGTGGCAGAACAGCACAAGAAAGTGTGTGTGTGTGTGTGTGTGTGTGTGTGTGTGTGTGTGTGTGTGTGTACTCTCCAGGTCATCGCTGACATGAGGGAGAAGCGTTATGAGGAGGAAGGTATCGGCAGCAGTTACATGTTCCGCGTGGACCATGACACCATCATTGATGCCACCAAGTGTGGTAACTTTGCTCGCTTCATCAACCACAGCTGCAATGTGAGTGAGACGCTGAGCTCCACCCAACGCCTGTACACACTCATACACACACACACACACACACACACACACACACACAGGTACTCTGTGTAAAAGAACACGTGTGCAACTTGGAAAAGATCAGACAGTGTGTTCTTAGCCTTAACCATATGTCACTGGTTTTATTTACTTATTTCTTAAACGTGTGTGTGTGTGTTTCTCTCAGCCAAACTGCTATGCCAAGGTCATCACTGTAGAGTCGCAGAAGAAGATCGTCATATACTCTCGACAACCTATCAACGTCAACGAAGAGATCACCTACGACTACAAGTTCCCAATCGAGGACGAGAAGATCCCGTGTTTGTGTGGAGCCGAGAACTGCAGGGGAACCTTAAACTAGCGTGGAGAGGAACAGAGGCCATGTCCCCACAACTCCCCTCCCCCACCCAGCCCAGATGCCTGTTCCCTCAGGGCAGGTGGGGGGCGGGTGGGTGTGGTCACCCACCCACCCGCTGGTGGTAGTGCAGCTAAGTGTCCAGGGCTTTTATATGTTATAAACATACATGTGTCATGATTGTTTACGAATTACAGGTGCTCTTTCAAGTACATCAGTTTTCTACCACTCTTCCATTACGCTTTGTATGTAGGCAGAAAAGGACTGTAGCCCCTCCCCCCAGTTAAGTTTAGTGTCTGGGTGTCTCTGGGTTGGACAGGGCCCCTCTCACCTGCCCTCCTACCCCACCCCCACCGTCTCTGTCTACACGCACAATTCTACTTCAGCAAGACCTGGACCCCCCACATGGTGGAGCGCGACTCTCACTGCCGCCGAGTCGGGTGGGTGGGGCTCGTTTCAAGTGGGTGGGGCTCTGGCATTTTTTTAGTAGTCATGGTTATAGTTTTCATTAGGATCCTGGCTCTGTGAGTGTGTGTTCTTCAGACAGCACCACGTACACACCCCTGTCACTCCCTCACTAACCGAGCAGCTCGTAACGGCCCATCCACACTCGGGACCTCGGAGATCAGACAGTACACTACTTAGATCCTTATTCTACTTAGATATTGTTAGTTTGGGGGTTTTATTTTTTGGAGTCATTGTCGCAATTTAGCCATATTTTCTGTGCTCAGCAAAACAATGCATGTATGCTGTCCCTTTAAGTAATTGCGTGTGAATCCGTGTGTGCACTGACACCTAGTGGCAGTTGACAGTCATGAAGACATCAGTGTGGAGCTTTGTTTTGTAAACCAAGCACCTGTTGCCATAGTTGTATCATGTGCATGATGACCTAGGCTCTTCCACATGGACATTTCACAGCAAGATGCCCCAGAGTGCACTGGAAAACCAGGCGAGAGAGGTAGGAGAGGGCGAGAATCCCAGTTACACGCGGTACTGAAATGTATCTGTATCCAGGACCCATTCGTACAGTTTACACGCCCAGCATATGAGAAGCTGTTTGCAGAGGCCACAATACAGGTTGTGTTTAGTGTGAATTTTCGGTTTCCATGGTAGCCAATGTATTACTGGGGGGGTGTGTGTGTGTGTGTGTGTGAGAGGCTACTGAGGTGCAAGTGTTTCTGTGTGTGAGGCCGCTGGGGTGTGTACTGTGATGTTGTCCAGGCTTCCATGGCTCTTGCTGTCTAGAACAGCAGCCAACACTGTGGCATGATCGTAACCTTTCTTACACACTTATTTACACACTTACCCAGCATTCATACACAGCAGCTGCAGCTCACGCACACATGTTAATCGCTCAGTATTAATACTGCATCACGCAGTGGGAGAGAGAAGTGCTTTCAGCTTCCTGCCCGGCCCTGTCATGGCCCGCCCCACTACGTGGGCCACACCTAACCTTGCGCAGCCAGGCTGAGTGTGTGTGCTTCCCCGTGCTTCCTCCTTGTGGCACATGGGGTGAATCTAACTGCTGGGTTATACAACCTACAAATCATAAGGAGAGGCGACCGATTATAGTGCCAAATATGGGTGTTTTAAAACGGGTGCGGACTGCGTCTCTGCTGAGCTGTAGAGGTGGAAGGGTACTGCTGCAGTACAGAAGTGTTGAAGAACATGTCTCCCTTCCTAAGCCCCGCCTCTCTTAACGCCTCCCCTAGCCTAGCCCCTCTAGTTAATCTCCTCCCCTGTGCTAGTACCCCTCGGTGGACTTGCTCTAGGGCAGAAGTCCTTGCTCTGTGTACGTTTTTGTCTTGTTCATGTGTTGGTTTCAAACACTACTGGCGTCCATGTACCCAACCACTTCCTGTATCACAGGGTAAGGGGTTTGTTTAGAGTTTGTTCTTTTGTTTAGAGTTTTTTTTTTTGTTTGTTTGTTTGCTTATTTCATTTTTCCTTTTTTTAATGTTTATATTGTACAGGATATGAATTCTGATCATTTATATTTAGGAATGGGGCTTTTTATCATGATAGGGAGGATTGTAAATGATGCATCTTTTTTAATAAGAAAAATTATCAGCGATTTTTCAGGGATCATTATGAAAAAAAAAAAGGGTCAGACATGTAATTGAAGGAATCGATGCATCTTGTACATATAGCCGAGACGTTCTCCCTTTCCAAAGATTGTTTCTTGTAGAAACGTCTTTTCTGCCCGTTCCTTGGTAATCATGTGTGTAAATACATAAACTGTGAATATATAAATATACATATATATATATAAATAAATATATATATATATTTAGTTCATGAGGATGTGCTCCAGATGGACAGATGGAGTGGATTGGAGGAGGGCAGTAATTCAGCTTGTGTCAAGCTTTATTCAATGTTCTGTTGTAAATTCTATGAAACCTGTTTGCAGTGTGTGGGGGGGCGGAGCATTATGACACAGAGGTGGGGAGGAGCCTGGCATAAGCCACCGCCCCCTCTGTCTATTTATTACCACAAATGTATGGGAACGAGATCAAGGAAAAAAAATAAAGGATTTTTTTTTTGAACAACTGAGCCCTGTTTGTTTGGTCCTGTAGAACCTGCACTTCGTTCTGTGTAGGGGAAACATTGCAGAAGTACAATAACAAAGAAAATACAGAAATACAGAAATGCTGCTGAAGCCCCTTCCACAGTTCTAAAGAAAAGCCCCAAGTAACTGCTTCAGCACGTGTGTGTGTGTGTGTGTGTGTGTGCGCACGCATGCGTGGTGCAGTCAGGTGGCACCAGGCAGTGATCTCTCCATCAGTGGAGGCTGGCTACCCATTATACACACACACACACACACACACAATGCTTCATTGTGTTCAAACTCACTTTGCAGTCACGTATCTTTATTGCAGTACAGAATACGTCATCTCAGTGTCACACCATCACCAAGTTTAACATGTGTCTGACATACATTTTTCATGTTAATCTAAGGTTGTAAAGAGCAGTAAAAACTAGATCTCGTCACTCGTCCTCTTACTGGGTTAAAGAGAGCGGCTGAAGCAGTGAGAGATTGGTTAAGGCCTGACACACTGCAACCTCCCCTGACCTCCCTCGATCTTTTGATAAGAGACTCCAGTTACACACATACACACCCCCCAAAGAACGGTGGCTCACGCAGACATCATTAAAATCCCACAACCACCAACCAGAAACTTTCAGATCTGACCTTTTTCTGATAGCAAACTAACATTTGGTACATTTGTAAATAAATTTAGAACCACCATGAAGGAAAACGGGTACATTTATGGAGCCACTTCAGTTCTTCAGCTCCCTGAACAGTATCTTACCTCCCAGACTCTGATGTGGTGATCCAGAGTGTTGCTGGTGGCCTGTGGGTCGGGCGCGCGAGTGCGTGTGCGCGAGAGCTCATGCGGTGCTCACGCGGGCCATGTTCCCGAGCGCAGTGGTCAGCAGCAGCAGCAACACTGGTGGTGGTGGTGGTGTTGGCGGAGTGGCGGCGGCTGCAGCGAGCATCTGTGCGTCCTTGGAAGCGTAGACGATGCTGTTGCTCGAGTGGATGGGCCTGAAGTTGTTGTGCAGAAGAGCTTCATGCTCCATGCCTTCCTGGGTCTTGTAGATCTTGTTTATAAACAGATCAAACTGCGAGAGGAATGAAGATGTAAATTTGCAGCTCGTCTGAAAAGATGCATGGTAGCATCCTAGCGAAGCTCTAATGACGGCGTGCAGGTGTGTGGACGTCCTCACCTGTGCCCAGGAGATGTAGATGGGCACTTCGTACACCGTCCACAACACTGACTGGGAGCATGGAGGTGTGGTCATGCTACCATGGTAACGGTAGTACTGAGTCAGGTTACTCTGAGGCAGCAGATTGAGCAGCGGGAAGGGTTTGATGGACTTCACCTGGCCTGCCGGGTCAGAGGCAACAGGTCAGAACCCGAGTAGACTGCTCTACAGAAACACATGCAGAAGTGATAATAATAACAACAACAATAATAATAATAATAATAATAATAATAATAATAATAATAAATTGTAATAGTCAATGTAAAACAATTAATAAACACATAAAACAGAGCAAAGCAGTATACAGGACAAAGGAACAGACATTTTTAACAGACAATGACTGGTGGAAGAGGAATTTAAGTGTTAGGAATATTACAAGCAATGGGGGTTCGACATTCGATTTGAATATAGAGAGAGTTGCGGACTGTTGGCCCGGGGGGATAGAGTTCCAGAGTTGAGGAGCACATCTAGAAAACGCTCAACCACCAGCTTGAGAAAGACCTGAGAGTGCGAGTGATTTTGTAAGGAAGGAGGAGATCAGGCAGGTAAGAAGGAGTGAAGTTATTTAAAGCTTTGTAGATGAGCAGGAGTATTTTGAATTGAAAGTGGTGTTTTACAGTTTGTAAATACAGGACGAGGAAATGCTGTGTTAGAGAGAGTTACAATACTCTCAGCGGCTAAAGATGAAGGTGTGGAGTTTCAACTACAGACTGAGAGAAGGATGAGTGAATTTTGGCAGTGTTACACAGGTGAAAGAAAGAAGTTTTAACTACAGAACTGATGTGGGCACTGAATGAAAAAGTTGAGTCAAAGTGATCAAACCTTTGTAGGTAATGAACGGCAGTCCATCTGCGATGGGCTGGAAGTGTTCGTTGTCCACGTAGCTCAGCTGTGGTGCATCCAGAGAACAAAATTGTCACTAACTTGTAACAACGCTGAGAACATTAAAAGTAGCCTGAATGTTAACTGACGTCAATGAAGACAGCGAGGATGGCAATTCCTGTGGAGTCCTGAAAAGCCACAGTCAGGTTCGGATGAGACGATTTAACACTCACGATATGCATCTGCAAGAGAGCACAGTTCAGACTGAAGAAGCAATGTCTCACGGATGTGTGTGTGTGTGTGTGTCCAGCGAGAGGCAGGGACAGACCTCCATGGGGAAGCGGTGCTGCAGGACCGTGTGCTCCGAGCCGTTACTGGATGCACTGCCCCAGTGAAAATGCAGCTGAACGGTGCGGTAGGAACCAGGAAGCCCTCCACCGCTCACAGACACACCAGTACCAAGCTCCAGTACAACTACACACACACACACACATACAGAGTACGTGATACACCACTCACTCACACCGGTACCCAACTCCTGTTAAACTTCAAGGCATCTCACACACACATCCCAGCGTCCAACGCTGCGCACCATTGAGGAGGAAGAGTATCACTCACCAGAACTGCCCTGGTTAATGAGCCTCCACTGTGTTTTGGGAGTGGACTCAAAGCCATGGAGTTTGAGGGCCCCTAGGGAGGTGGTGCTGATGGGTTGCCCCCCCAGGTCGATAGGGGAGTGATGGGCCCCCAACAGGGGATGGCAGGACGGGTACGTCTCTCCCCACGTGTAAGGATCTACCGGCAGGGTTATTCAACACACCACATCCACATCAACCCCCCGTCGTCCAAGGTCACACAGGACTAGTTACTACAGCAGGAAAGACTTCTGACTACTCACCACACTGACTGTCGTCGTAGCAGAAGTCTGAGGAGACAAGCGATATGTATGTCACCCCAAGCAACAACCACAGGATAAGAACCCTGAGCTCAGTCACCAGTCACTCACCGTAGGAGCAGGTCCAAGGCAGCAGGACCAGCAGCTCCACCCACAGCACCGACTGCACCACCCGCTGCATGTTTCACGCCGCAGAATCAGCAGTGCCACCCCACAGGGTTTAAATACTCCCCCCCATACCCTCCTCCCCCAACCCCCGTGAGCCCAGCGTGAGACCGAGACTAGCTCAGCGGAGCACATCACTGCCAAATGCCACAATGCGGTCTGTGAGAGACGAGACAAAGCGTGCCACGCGGCGCACGACTGTCCTGCACGCGGGGGGTGGAGCCTCCATCCTCAATGGCCTGAGGAACACCCCCATCTGTTTCTATGCACATATGCAGGGGTCAAACGTGACTAGGTTGTGGCTTTCATTGTGGTGCTGTGTTGCTTTGTTTTATTTGGGCTCCAAGCTACAAGGTTGTGAGCAGAGCATCTATACAGTGGCTCAGAAGCACCCGCGCGTGTGTGTGTGTGTGTGTGTATATATGTGTGTGTTCTCTCAACTCTGATAACATTTCGGCTGAATAGATTTTCTCGACTGGTTGAATTCTGGAATTGGATTCATCCGTTCTGTAGTGGTTGTGGAAAACGTAATGAAAGCAAAGCTTTTTAATATGGGTCCTGAAAGATGAGACGCTCAGGGGTTTCCAGGAGACTGACGAAGATGTTCAACCGTTCAGAGAAACTCACACCGCTGCCCTTCACTGCAGTTTATTTGGCTTTAACTACATCAGAGTAAAATAAAAAACCAAAATGTTTTTAAACAAACAAAAAAAAAGTCATTAAAAGTCATAAATTGTATATTACATAAAACGTCTTTATTGCACCACTACAAATGAACTACTTTCAAAGTTGCTGAAAAATTGTAACTTTGGACAGAGTTTGGAGGGTGAGATGGGGACAGCTCTGCAGGCAGGAGTGGAGAACCAGATACATTAACCACTACATGCCACTGGGGGTGAGGTTTCTGTTGGGGGGCGGGGTTTGATGGGTGAGAAGCAGACACATTAACCACTACATGCCCAAAGAGCACAAACATGCACAGCAGGTAAGAGAATAGATAGACAACAGAAAGGTAAAATCATTACCTCTAAGACAGTATTGTCCAGATGTGCACCACACCCTCTTAGATCCCCGCCCCCTTGATCCACCACACACTCAAAAGGAAAAAATGTGGTTGGTTGTCAGAAAATTGTCTGTGCTGTTCGACAGGAAGAGTTTGTGTACGAGGGCCTGCTGGTGAGATGGTCAGACGAGCTTCATCCACAAAGCTGCACTTCCAAGTGTGTCTTAAATGATTAACAAACGTCCAAAGGGACGGGTTGTTGGTTATCTGCTGTATCATGAATCAAACTGCACCCAAAAAACAGGTACGTGTTACCCAGGCTGAATTGACCCTAGCAACAGAGACACAGTGACCCGGGCGGGGGGCGGGGCCGTGACCCGGGCGGGGGGGGCGGGGCCGTGACCTGAGCCATGTGAATTTTTCTTTCACGAAAAAGTGAATGAAGTGAATGCTGGTTGTCATGGATCATCCCAAGTCGTTGGTGTCCAGTTCATTCTCTCATATTCCAACAATCAAATTTCATCAGTAATGGGAAATTAATGTCAGATGTAAACATGCAGCCTTAAAAACAACCAATCAAAAAGCTCCACCATAACCCTAACAAATGATTTCCTACGCATCACAAGTAAACACTTATATACTACAAAATAATAAACTAGTCAATTATCTGTAATATACACCAAAATTATACGCAAAAAAACCACCACCACCCACACGCTCGGCCCCACCCTGATCTGGATCAGCACAGATTTAGCTCCGGGACTCTTTATCCTGGATAGGAGTGGAGGAGAGCAGTGTATAGAGGGTGTCCTCTAAACACACAGCTCCAGAATCAGGACTTTCCTGCAGGAACCACACATCCATCGGAAGCTTCATGTGCTCCACACACACCGCGGAGCTACAGCAGTGCCTGGCTTGGCAGTGCCCAGGGTGGCAGCGCTGGCACCAAGTGCCACCTCCCCATATGCAGCAGCCAGCTGGGAGGCCAGTCCACACCTGCAACCAGGTAATGGTCCACTGCTGCTAGGCCACACCCTCCTGCCCAAAACACACGGCCACTCCACACCGTGTCTGTTGGATTGGCTGACTCCTCCAGGAAGTAATGGACCAGGCGGCATGTTCATGAGCAGGGTGTAGGGTTGGGTGTTCATGTTGGTGTTAGTAAGGGCTGTGCGTATGGATGGAAGTCGCTAGTGTCTGTAGCAGGTTCAGGTGTGAGGTTGGTGAGAGTAGGGGGGGGTGTGTGTGGTGCGAGTGTGTGCTGAGGAGGGGGTTGTTAGTCAGGGTAGTAGGGGCTGCATGAACAAAACAGCAGAGTAGTTGGAAAG